>CM046813.1:15665411-15769548 GCA_025617385.1 Murraya koenigii | reverse complement strand
AAATCTTAATGTTTTGAAAAACACGTAAATCTTAAATTATTAATGAATTCACTTTGGTTAAATAATTGAAAGATTGATTTAGTATATTCCCTTACCAATATAATGAATTTAACTAAAAGTCCTCTATTAATATTACAAACTTAGAACACATACTAAAAGCTCCAGCTCGGAAACCCTATGAAAACATCACATACCCTTAAATCCGCCGCACGCAGACCCGCCGCCATTCGAACAGCTACTCGTGCCCAGCCACTGCCTGCGTGAAGCCGCTGCTCGTGCTGCGGTTGTTGGTGCTGCACTTGACGCTATTCGTGGTGCTGCTTGTGAGTTGAAGTCGCTGCTGTCGGTGCTTACTGGTGGTTACAGAATTTACTGATTTAAGGACCTTTTAAATTCGTGGTCCGTGGTGGTGCGTTGCTTGGTGTGCTTCCTGATGGTTTCTTGCTGGTGGTTGCTTGCTTGTGACTTGATTGCTTGCTTTAGAGGATCCTTGGTTGATGGCAAACTCCTGTAACACGGCATGGAAAAGCTTTTAACCATCCCTATTTTTTTTTTTAACTGTAATACATATATGTCTAAAACCTCGGATCATGCACTGATTCTAGAGGGCATTATGGATATAATTTGTTTTTTCACTCCTAATTTGGAATTTGCTGGTTAGGTTTTTCCGCAATGCTTCTAGGGAAATTTATTTACCTTAATCTCATCTTGTACTGATGTGCAGATCAGCAGATGGCAACAAATCCATAGTCAAATTGTGATAATTGTGATTTTTCATGTTAAATTGGTTAAATTTTTAGGTACAACGAATGCATGAACGCTGAATTATGGATTATTGTTAAATAATAGATTACATTTATTTCATTATTTGGTTTTAGGAGAAAATTGGGCCAAATAGGCTTTGGTGATGAGATTTAGTAATTTAATTACCAACAAATTGTGAAATTAAGGAAAAAAAAAGAAGTTAAATTGAATTTTTACAGTAAAATTTCAATTCTTACAAATAAGGGTATATTCATAATTTTATTAATAATTTTCTTGACAAAATAGGCAAGTTAATATATTGACTTATATGTTAGAGGAGATAATTGTATTTTTAAGTTAAAATTAATAGAATTCATTAATAGTTTAAGACTTTTGTATTTTTTTTAAATATTAAAGATTTTTGTGTCCTTTTTACGTTTTGGGCTATATCAATTCTTTTTCCTTAATTATAATTAACCTAAAAGGCTGAGAAAGTGAGACGCCACATGATTTCTCTCATATTAAAACACTGTCCATAACATTGTAGATATTGGCCTCTTTCACTATGCTTGGCCTTTTTCTTTTTTTTTTGTTTCTGTTTTAATAAGAGATAAAATTTACAAAAGACTTGCATGAAAAGAAAAAAGGGAATTTTTTTTGGATTATTAATTATTCGGGTTTTGTTTTTTGCACTTAGGTTCAGGACAATGTAGGGCCTTAGGCAAATTTCAAATAAATATTGCAATTAAAATTTAGTTTGCTTTAGGTGCAAAAGTAAAAACTAATGTATACGTTAAATGATTAAGAAAAAGGGGTCTATGTTCAGTTTTATAAGTATAGCTTTGAAAAATGTAGATTTTGAGTATTTTTTGTGAAAATTATTTATGAAAAATATTTCAAACAGAAAACTATTTCAATTATTTATGAAAATTTCCCATTAATATGAGCCATGTGATAAAGTGACAATGACACATTAAAATAATAAAAAGTGACTTTCACTTTTTTCTTAATATTTAAAATTAAGATATGAGTAATGTGATACTAATACATTAATGGCATAGGATCCTTAAAGCATCATATTAATCGTTGTCAACTCATATTTAAAGGTATTAACAAGTTTAATCGAAGGATGGGAGGTGGTGCTAACGCACCTCATTAAAAATATTTTGTTATTATGTATTATTTATATTTTGAATTTAGGTTGTTAAGTGTTTTTAATTTCTAAGATGTTATTATTCTATCATGTATCAAATATCAATATTTATTCTTATTATTATATCTTAATTGTAACTTAACTTAGTAACTTTAAATATAATTAATTTGTAAAAATTAATACTATGAAACAAATTATAATTAAATATAAATAAAAAATTATTGGGCCTACAAGTTGACCGAAGCATGACGCACGACAAGCAAACACGGCCCACAACCCATGGCCATGGACCATGACAGGACTCAATTTTTCTTATTGTGCTCAGTACGGCATGGCCCATGAAATTAGTGGCCTGCCAGGCATAGCACGAATGGGCCTCCTTAGCCGGCACAACCCAATGGCCACCTCTAGTCACCCCTCAAAATTATTCATAAAACCCATTTTTAATTGATATTACCTGAATAATTAAAGATCAAGTAACTTATTTCTTATTTTTAATGAGGGATCAATACAACGCTTAAATAAACTTATTATTTTAGCACACTTTTCACACCCACACTATTTAATAATTTATATTTATACTGCAAATTTTAATTGAAAAAATATTTTTTTTGAAAAAATTATGAGAGTTTAGAGTTATGGAGATAAAAATATATAATATGAAGAAAATAGTTGAAGATATTAGTATTTACAGACATTTATTTTATAAATTAAGAACTTAGAATAAATATTTTTCTAAGGGTGAAAGTTTATGAAAACATGATTAATTTTAATATATTGGTTTGCATTTTATAAATACAAATTCAAAAGGGATTTTGATAGGATTTTAGAGGGGTTTTAAAGCTCCATTCAACATTTTTTTGGCACCCAAACCTAATACCCAACTCATTTAGTCTTTTTCGAAAGCCCAACTTATACAAATTTAACAGAATCCACAACCAAATCCAAACAAACCCAAAATTTTATTGGCCTAATTTTTAAATGGTCTTTGAACGACCCTAGCTTATTTTTTGACTAATGATAAACCACAAAAGAGATATAAAACAATGATAAACCATAAAGGAGATACAAAACAAGGAGTTTGAGCTTTTAACAGTCCTCAAATTTCTTTTTTAAAACCTATCTTCCAACTCATAAAAGACTCCTCTGCAGTTTTTAAATTTGTAGCCTTAATTATAATTAACCTAAAATACTGTTTATACCACAGTAGATATTTGCCTCTTTCACCGTGCATATCATGTCTTGGTTATTGGAGAAAAAAGTTTAATGGATAAATAACCAAACGTGAGGCTTTTGTAGAGGTTTAAAAGGAAGATATAACTTTTTAATTATAACCTATTAATTCAAACAATAAAACCTATATATTTTAGGATTGAAACTATTAATTTTATGTTTGTGAGGGAATTAAAAATATTAAGTATTACATTAAATAGACATTATAGGAATTTCATAGTTTATTTTAAAAAAAAAGGATAATTACAAATTAATAATAAATTAAATGAATAATAATAATTTTAGAATTCATTTTTTTAACATTAAAATAATAGTGTAATATAAATATGGGGTCTTCATATATAGAGGGGCCTTAGGCAATCACTTAAGTTTCCTTGGGGTTGAGAGTGCGCGTGAATATATATATATATATATATATAGTATCATTTATCTATTATATGATGGATTTCACACTTTATCAAATCATTTATAGGAGTTATTAGAATTATTTTAATTTTTAAAAATTTTTTAACGGAGTACATTTTAGTAGCGGAATTTTATAAAAAGGTTGAGGGTGTCAAAGCTCTAACACTAAAACAAAAGGTGCCACTCTGTTCATTTTTATTTATTCATTTGGTAACTTCGTATTCTTCTAGTAGAGGGGTATACATGTCACTTTGTAAAATTATGTTGTGAGGGTATTCAAATAATTTTGGTAGTTTAGATAGGGCATCTGCCGTAGTTACTCTTTGATCTAACCTCCACTTCCTCAAGTAAAAAGACTTGTGTTGTTGTTATTAAACATTTGGTGGATCCATTGCTGCACAGCTTTAAAAGTTTGTCGATGGAGTTCTCAAATTTTGACAAGAGATTACTGGTTCTTCGCTGATGGGGTATATTTGCCAATCCCAAATTTTTTAGATAAATTTTGTTAGAATGAAGTTTGTAAAGAGATTTTTTTTTTTTTTTTATTAAATGAGTTCTCAATTTTTTTTTATTGATTAAACCAAAAAAGAAATTAATTTGTTTTTGATTATTCAATTAATTTCAGTTAAAGAGTGGTTTTATAAGAAATTTGGATGGGTGTCAAAAAGCCTGCTCTTATTATATAAACTAGATGTTTGTTACACTTCCTTCTTGCAAAGGTACTAGATGCTGGCTTGACGAAGCTCAAAATTTAGTCTTGGGCTTACGACATATCATGTATCTTGTATGCAATCAAGTTCTAATTACATCTCAAGTTTTGAAAAATCGTCACTGAGCTCGTTAGTGGTACTCATATAAGGTTATGAAGAAAAACATGTTAAACATAACCCTCCATCTGCAACATAAAATTTCGAATAAGCTAACATAACTTTATGAAGAAAAACATGTTCAACAGACGCCAATATAAGGTTGAAAAGGGTACCTTGACTGCCCAAGAGAGAATAGCCTTTCCAGTTGGAGATCCAGAAACCTCAACTGCTCCATCATGCTGCAAAGCGAATGCATTTAATAACATATTTGATGCTTGAGGGTTTATCAAAATAAGAAGCAGTAGAACATATGGATAATCGCAAAAGCTGCCAACAGGAAGCCAAAAAATATTAACTCTCGTATATCAAAGAAAGAAGAACAAGATCAACAATGAAATCAACACTCTTGGTTACCAACGGTTCCAAGGGAAAATAAAAACACTCTGCAAATAACCCCACTACAGAAACGGCATCACACTACAGATGGAGAACAGAGATCTATGCATTCATTAGACAAAGGTAGAAATTTGGGTCACAACACAGCACGAAATTTGGGTCAAATGATTCATGACATTTTTAAAAAAATGAAAAAGGAAAATAGCCGTTATTCTCTTACCAATATTAGAATTTTTAGCAAGTGTATAAAAATCAAGATTACGTCTCCCTTATATATCACAAGCCAATCTTTTGATGAAGCTGTTGAGAGATCTTTTGAATCATTTGAAAGCTTTAGTAAGAAAATATTAGAGATGCCCAAGAATCTATAAAATGTCTTGGAATTCAAGTAGCAGTAGATGTGCAGCTTGCAAATCTTTGAGAAGAAAATGCCCAAAAGATTGTGTGCTAGCACCATATTTTCCTTCAACTGATCCTCAGAGATTTTCTGAGGTTCATAAAATCTATGGTGCCAGCAACATTACCAAAACGCTCCAGGTAATTTATAACATTAAATTCATAAAATCTATTTACTGTAAATTTATTCATTTTCATTCTTAATCTCTGTTTGCTTATAAGTATATAAGATATGGTTCTGTTTCCCGTTTTATAATTTTCTCTTCTCTGTAAAAAATTATAAGAGGGCTTTTGCAGTATTTGGATAATTTTATTTTCCTTACTAAAGCTAGATCTTTGTCAAATTGATCAATATGATCATAACGAAATTAAGTTTACAGTTGATAATTATTTGATTATCTCTATTTTATGATTATTAACTAATATGACACATAAACAGAATCTTCCACAGCATTTAAGAGAGAAGGCAGCTGATAGCATGGCTATTGAAGCAAAGCTACGTGTTCAAGACCCAGTTTATGGATGCGTTGGAATAATACATCAACTGCAGCAACAAATAATTGAGGCTCAGTCTGAGTTACTGAAGACCAAATGTGAGATTGCATTTTGTAATGCACAAGAACTACAACAGCAGCAACAATGGCAACAGTTGCAGCAGCAGCCAATGTTTCATGGTGCTCATGAGCTATCATGGGTACAAACAATCCCTTACTTTCCTCATGGTTAAAAAATAAATAAAACATGCTAACAGTAAAATTTCTTCTTTTTTTTTCATTTCTCTTAAAGATTTTTTTCTGATGATTCATTAATAAAATTAATTGTCTCATGTTTACAATATATGTTGAATCGTCTCATTCTAGAATTGACTTTTCTTGTAGTAGTCTTAAAACTTTTTTTTTTATAGCTTCATTTCCCTTTTTATTTAAAAGTGGAGATTAGCGTAATAAAATGAAAAGGTAAAATATCACTATTAATGATAAATCATAAAAGATATAAAATAAAAAGTTAAGCTTATAACACCTTAAAATCTTTCTTTCAATTCATAAAAAATTTCTTTACTGTTTCTACATTTTTAGCCTTAATTATAGAGAAAATGACTGAAATATTTAAAGAAAAGATATAAAAATCTTAATGTTTTGAAAATAAATCTTAAATTATTAATGAATTCAGTTTGGTTAAATAATTGAAAGATTAATTTAGTATATTCCCTTACCAATATAATGAATTTAACTAAAAGTCCTCTATTAATATTACAAACCTAGAACACATACTAAAAGCTCCAGCTCGGAAACCCTATGAAAACATCACATACCCTTAAATCCGCCGCACGCAGACCCGCCGCCATTCGAACAGCTACTCGTGCCCAGCCACTGCCCGCGTGAAGCCGCTGCTCGTGCTGCGGTTCTTGGTGCTGCACTTGACGCTATTCGTGGTGCTGCTTGTGAGTTGAAGTCGCTGCTGTCGGTGCTTACTGGTGGTTACAGAATTTACTGATTTAAGGACCTTTTAAATTCGTGGTCCCGGTGGTGCTTGTGAGTTGAAGCCGCTGCTGGTGATGCTCGCTGGTGTGCTTCCTGATGGTTTCTTGCTGGTGGTTGCTTGCTTGTGAGTTGATTGCTTGCTTTAGAGGATCCTTGGTTGATGGCAAACTCCTGTAACACGGCATGGAAAAGCTTTTAACCATCCCTATTTTTTTTTTTTAACTGTAATACGTATATGTCTAAAACCTCGGATCATGCACTGATTCTAAAGGGCATTATGGATATTTTTTTTTTTCACTCCTAATTTGGAATTTGATGGTTAGGTTTTTCCGCAATGCTTCTAGGGAAATTTATTTACCTTAATCTCATCTTGTACTGATGTGCAGATCAGCAGATGGCAACAAATCCAGAGTCAAATTGTGATAATTGTGATTTTTCATGTTAAATTGGTTAATTTTTTAGGTACAACGAATGCATGAACGATGAATTTTGGACTATTGTTAAATGATAGATTACATTTATTTCATTATTTGGTTTTAGGAGAAAATTGGGCCAAATGGGCTTTGGTGATGAGATTTAGTAATTAATTACCAACAAATTGTTAAAGTAAGAAAAAAAAAGAAGTTAAATTGAATTTTTACAGTAAAGTTTCAATTCTTGCAAATAAGGGTATATTCATAATTTTATTAACAATTTTCTTGACAAAATAGGCAAGTTAATATATTGACTTATATGTTAGAGGAGATAATTGTATTTTTAAGTTAAAATTAATAGAATTCATTAATAGTTTAAGACTTTTGTATTTTTTTTTAAATATTAAAGATTTTTGTGTCCTTTTTACGTTTTGGGCTGTATCAATTCTTTTTCCTTAATTATAATTAACCTAAAAGGCTGAGAAAGTGAGACGCCACATGATTTCTCTCATATTAAAACAATGTCCATAACATTGTAGATATTGGCCTCTTTCACTATGCTTGGCCTTTTTTTTTTTTTGTTTCTGTTTTAATAAGAGATAAAATTTACAAAAGACTTGCATGAAAAAAAAAAGGGAATTTTTTTTGGATTATTAATTATCCGGGTTTTGTTTTTTGCACTTAGGTTCAGGACAATGTAGGGCCTTAGGCAAATTTCAAATAAATATTGCAATTAAAATTTAGTTTGCTTTAGGTGCAAAAGTAAAAACTAATGTATACGTTAAATGATTAAGAAAAAGGGGGTCTATGTTCAGTTTTATAAGTATAGCTTTGAAAAATGTAGATTTTGAGTATTTTTTTCTCGATTATTTATGAGAATATACTTTTAAGTTGGTGTTCCACTTATCTCTGGTTATATTACAAGTGTATGCATAAAAAATTTCAATAGATTTTAAATTATAATATATTTTTAGAAATTTTACAACATTATAAAAAATATTGAAAAAGAAAATGAATGAGTGATGAGATTGGACAAGGATTCCTTTATTTTTTGTGCTTTTAAACTACCTTTTGGATTTTGATATGTTGAAACAGATAGATACTACCTTTTAAATTTTAACGAAATTAAAACATATTTAGAAAGAATTCAGATGGGCCTTGACGATATATTAGAAAGAAAATAATATTTATTTCGCTTGAAATTTTACTTTTAAAGGTGTAAATTAATATGTAAAAAAATTGATATATCCTAGAATAAGGCCTTAAAAACTTATTTTACTTGAAAATTTTACTTTCAAAGCATAAATTAATATGTAAAAGTATTGATTTATCATAAATTAGGGCCTTAATTTTAGATGGCCCCAGACAATTGTCTAACTTGGCTAAGGGTTGAGCTAGTAAAGTTGGGTTTAGATTTAATTTATTAGAGATATTTATTTATATTCTTCTTATAACCATGTCTATTTTTCAATTTTTTTCCTTTAGTATTATCTGAGATTACCAATAAACTTATGTTTTTGTATTTTCTTCAAAACGGCAATCAATTTGGTCCTGTGAAGTTTAAAATTAGAAAAAGAGGAAACAGTAAAAGAATATATATATAAAGGGCATTTGTAGAATCATAGAGTGCTGTGAGAATTATTTTAAATTTTTTTAATGAAGTACTTTTAGAAACCGAATTTTATAAAAAAATATTGAAGGTGTAAACGCTCAACTCTAAAAGGCTCAACTCTAAAAGAAAATGTATCACACTTTTATTTTTATTTAATTATTTGGTAATTTCATATTTTTCAGAAAGGATGATCTCCTGATTTTTTAAATATCTTTTCTCGTCTATCTTTTAGAGTTAGTGTATAATTAGGATTTAACTACGTGGTAGTTCTTATAGGGCATCTGCCGCAGAAACTCTTTGATCTAACTTCCTGCTTCCTCAAGTAAAAAGATCTTGTGTTGTTGTTATTCAATACGTGGATCTACTGCTACACAGCTCTAGACGTTTATTGATGGAGTTCTCAAATTTTGATAAGAGATTTCTGGTTCTTCGTTGATGGGTATATTTGCTAATCCCAATTTTTTTTTTTTAAATGATTCTGTTTTTGTGTATATCATTTATGGTTAATTAGCTTAATTACTCAGCCGTTCTTGATGTTTTTTTTTTTTTTTCAGATTGAGCCGTGATATATATATATATATAGAATATAATGGAGAATGGAATGTGCGATCGTAAGAAGGAGAGGAGAAGAATTGACGATGTGGACAGGATATCTGCATTACCGGAACCGATTTTGCAACTCATTATGTCATTCCTTTCCTTCAAGCAACTTGTTCAAATCAGTGTATTGTCTAAAGCATGGCTACAAGCATGGCGTACATTCCCAGTTTTAGAAATTGATGAGATGACAGGAAGGATAAACAAGGGTGAAACAATTCTGAAAGCCCGCCCTTATTGGGAAAAACTCGTGCGATTCCGCCACAGAAAAATGGTACCTATAAGGAAGTTGACACTGAAGATGTGCTGTAGCCAAGAAGCCTTAAATTTGGCAAACGAATGCATTGGCTATGCAATTGCGAACAACGTCAAGGAGCTGGAACTCGAACATATGCAGCCATTGGATACGTGGTACAGTCTACCTCAAATGGTTTTGTGTACAAAGTCAATAAATGTGTTAAAGTTACAGGGCTACAAGTTGGAGTCGCCTCCTGGGAATGATTTGAATTTGTCTTTAAGGAAATTGAGGCTGTCGGATGTGTATGCAGATGATCAAGTGATGAACAATCTGGTTTCCCAATGCCCTTTGATCGAGGATCTACAAATTGTTCGTTGTCAGGGCTTTAGAAGTCTGGACATTAAAGCACTGAATGCCAGTTTAATAGCCATCCTTTCTCTGTTAAAATTTGATGTCAGCGTCACCTCTTGTAAGAATCTGAAATGGTTAGATTTATGTGAATGCCGCTGTACCGATGAGTGGCTGTGCAGCCAAATTCCAAGGCTTCCACTGCTTGAGCAGTTATTAATACGTCATTGTAAAAATCTAGAAAGAATTAAGATTTCAAGTACCAGTCTTAAGACGTTGGGCATTGGTCCGTGTGAAAGGTTGGTTGAAGTCAAGATTGACACTCCGAATTTAAGAATATTCAAGTATAATGGCGATGTGGTATCCTTGTCCTCAGGTGCCCTGTCTCTGTCAGAAACTGAACTCTGTTTCTCTTCTCACAACATTGACTCTCAATGGTATGTAAATTATATTGAACTAATTGGAAGGTTCCATAAGTTTTCCAAAGTTTTGAATTTGCAAAGCAAGGACTGTGAGGTACATTTGTTCTATCACCTTGATTCTTTTTCGCATGTTATGGTACCATTACATTCTTAAGTTCTAACTTTTGATTTGTTAAATTATTCTTTGAAGAATGTGGATGTTCCTGAAGAATTAAGGCTAGTTCTACCTCATCCACTGTCTGGTGCCAAGCATTTGAACTTTACAGCGAGATTATCATGCCCGCTAAATTTTGTAATTGCAAAAGTTATGGATTTTTTGCTCTGGATTTCGCCTCATGCAGAAACAGTATGCGTAGATTATGTAGGCAAAAAGAAGTTCTATTTTCAGGTGCGTTTGTTTGTTCGTTCGTTTTATTATTATTTTTGAAACAATTTTTATGAGTTCCTTGTTAAGGAACATCAAACTTTATTCAATATATGTTAAATATTCAGACAGCCAATAATTCAAGTTACATGATCAGCGTGATACGTAAAGAAAAATGGTTCTTTTCGAGAAATTCATCTATGAGTACTGAGTATAGGATTTTTGGACTTTATTAAAGTCTGAAAAAATATTAATATATTATTATACTATTAAATTATATAGTTTAATAATTTTTACAGATTTTAATAAATTCAAGGTTCTTTCTAATCAATTTATTCTTTTTATTTTTATTTTATTTTTTCCTGAAAGGCAATCTAATTTTAATTGAATGGCGTAAGAATTAGTTGATTAGATATTGATTGTCTATGAAAGTAAAGTCAACACAAATATTGAATATCTCCTGCTTGATTATTGTTTCGCTGGCTAGATGGACAAAGCATTATGATTAAAAAAAGAAATTTATTGGTTCAGCATTCAACATTCAAGAAGATATAAAAATAAAATAGTGGCCATAACATCTTCGCTTATTATTGTTTCCAAGATATACGATTTGATTTACTTTTGTCAATTTCTCGTACTTATTTCAGTTCACATATAAGCACCAGCCTGTTTATGAAGGAAAGATTGCAGATTGCTGCAAATCCCTCCCCATCTCATGTTGGGAGCATTGCATAGAGAAGGTTGAGATTGATGTTAATAGTACGTACGTCAAGATGAATATGAATACTGATGAAATTCGTTGTAGCAACAAAGTCGAAAGGTTTGTTTTTTACGGGGGGGACAATATTTTGGAGAAGATCGATAGCCTTGCAGAATCGGTGGTCTCAAACGTTGAAATGGTATATTAATTTGGGTGTTTATAGTTGTTAATTTTTTTGTTTATTTGGGGGTTTATCTCTGCCTTTGATTGGATTGTAAAAGGACCTACTGGACAAACCTTTATGCTCGTTTATTTTGTTGACCATATTTATTGTCATTTGTTCTCCACATTAATTAAGAGTTGGCATTATTTCTTTCTCACGATTAGATGATTGTCATTTGAAAATTTTTTGTTTTGAGCAGAGTTAAAACAACTTAAATTGACTTTGAACTTTAGCATTGCTATTATTATTTTTTAAATTACAATAATTTGAGTATGTTTCACATTTTTTTTTTACAATAATATGTGTATTAAATTAAAAGAAAATAAGATTCCTTCTAGCATATTGAGGGCATGATTTACAGACGGGTTAGGAGTCCATTGAATTATTTATTGTTTTTAATAAGAATTAGTGCATGTTTTAGTATTGCTTATCTAATGAATAAAAATATTTATTTAATATTTGCAAGTTTTTTTATATAAAATTTTTGAATTTATTCAATCGGATTTTGAGTAAAGATTTTGGAGATTAAATAAATTATTTTATCTTTACACTTTATTTTGGACCTTGGGAGTAGAAGCTGGAGATATTTTTTTAAATAAATTTTCTAAAATGCAAAATAATTTATTGAATAAATTTTCACAACATTATAAACTTTAACGTTCTTCTGTAATTCTCTTTCAAAGTTTTTATGTTTTCACCATTTTATCTCTTTTTCCCCTAATGCAATTGTTATTCAACGTGATGCTGGGTTTTTACTCTTTGATATTCATTCATTTATTTTGCAAAACTTCTTTTAATTCAAGTTTCCTTTCAACTAATAAGCTCTGTTTCTTAGTTTTTATTACATATAATATGTATGACGCAATGCAATCTGTGAAAATTCAGCAATTAGATTTCCATAAAAAAATGCTGGTAGTAAGATTTCTAAGACTTGTTATCATTGACATAACTAAACTACAATGCACTGTGAAAAAAAAAAATAAACATCATTTCAACGAGAATAATGAAGTGTTTGGTTGTAACATTTTTAAAAATTGATTTAATAATAATGGTCGTTGTCAATGCAACATGCACCTTTGACGAGATGTAAAATTTATGCTAAATTTACAATTTGTCAAGTTTTATTTATAACCCAATTTATTCACAGTGTTTTACAAAAAAAATTAAAAATAAATGTTTAATATTTTGTGCTGGATTTGGCGGTGAAGAACATATTTGTGGTGGTGGTTCTTGAAAGGTGGGAGAAAAGAAAAGGTTATAAATATTAATTTAATTTTTAATAAGGATAATTTTGAAAATAGATGTGCTTAATTGAAAAGTGGGAGTTGCTATAAAAATTAAGGGATCAAATATCAGTACTCATAAAAAATATTATTTATAACTATTTATTATTTATGAGTAATGCTTTTCCCACCCCTTGACATCCTTGTATCAACCCACTTTCATAATCATAATTCTATTGTTAGTTGAAATTACATAAAAGGCCAAATATGCATTTAATTAAACTAAAATATCTTTGCAAATCATGGACTCTAACTATTTTTAATCCATCTAACAACAATATTTTCACTATAAAAATATATTTTACAAAATTTATTCTAAATGATAGTGAAATTTAATTAAAACTCTATTGTAATTTTATGTCCTTTTTACAATTTCACAAAAGAATGAGACATAAAATGGAATATAGAATTTCTTATGAAATAAAAAGGGTGTTAAAAGCTCTCCTCACCATAGATAATATCCATAATATATAAGTAGGGATGATAAATATCTAGCAAAAGGATAGATAATACCCATCTAAGTGTAAAATTATAATTATCCATAATGGATACGTTTTTATTTATATTCAGTGTTAAATGTTAGATATAAATATCTATAGATGTTCATAGATATTAAATTTATATTTTTAAATTTAAAAAATAATATAACTAATTAATAAATTAAAATTTTCATTTAAAAAATTCATATTTAAAAGTTTGTCAAACAAACAACATGAAAATTATTTAAATAATTATACGAATCTTTATTTTTTAGGCCATAAAATGATGGTATACAATTTAACATATTAAGTTTTAATTCGATACTCCTAATAGCTACATTTAGATATTTTATGCATGATGTGCTCAAATTAATTAATAAATTAAAATAATCTTTAAATGATTTCTCTTGTGGTGTTTATAGTTGTTTAAATCCGTTTTAATTTTATCCTTAATTTTAACTTTTGATGCAATATATCTATGCATGCAAAGTATTTTTTCTATTTCATGATTTATAGGCTCTAGATCATGTGATTCTGACTTTTGACCGTGCAAAGAATATAAAAAGATAACACGGAGAAGATCTCAGTATGCTGCTACACACTACTACGAAAACACACTCAAAACCTGCCTGCCCATACAGTTATTTACACTATTTTTACAGAGAAAATTAACTCAACAAATTAAAATTACTTACCTCCTCGCAACGGCGCCCTGAGTTGTTTGATTGTACTTCTTGGGATGGAGGACAGCAGGTTCGAGAATGTATAGGATTATAGGAATACACGGAGGGATTTGGTGGAGGAAATGAGTTTTACTTGGAGTCTTCAACACCATCGGTCAGTTGATGGCCCTCAAGCCAGAGAAAGACTGGTGAACAGTATCAGAATGAGTTCAGTCCCAAGCTCTTGGATCTGCATTCATTTGATACTGAGCTTCTACCTGAGGTGGGTGATGTATGTACTCTTACAAATGTAACTTCGGGGTTGAGTTTTTTGGTTCTTGTTTCGTTTTCATATGGATTCCCCATTTTCATGTAAATATGAAGACCAGCACATTAATAGTACAACTGATAAAATTGGATATGATTTGCAGTTCCTAGTTATGCATTTTTCTTGTCTTTATTGCTTAAGGGATAAGTTAAAGAAATGCGGGAAAATGGAAAGAAAAAATATTAAATCTTTGTGAGTTCGTGTAAATTAACAACTTAAGTGGTACTGATGATGTTTATCGAGATGTATTAGAATGTATTATCTACAAAATAAAGTTTTCGAATTATTTTATGTATGGATTGCATAGATCTGACACCATGATTATGGTTTTACCCTCTGATTGGTTGCTGAGAAAGTGGAGGAACGAACAAAAAAATGTGAATCATTTGTTATGTCATTATTGGTTATGTGAACTGGGTGCATAAATTTTCTTTTATATTTTTAGTTACTGTAACTTTATCAGAGAAGAAATGAGCTTCTTGATGGTGCATTTAATAGATCTGATGCTACTACATAGGATTTACATCCCATTTCATTGCTGAAGCAATAACAATACAGGTTTTATTTATTTATTTATATGTATGTTGTTTAGACTGAACTGATCTATTTGAATAGTTTGGTTTTTCAATGAAGGTTCAATTTGAGCACTCACATGTTTATATTTACTACATGGGTTAATGAGCACTCACATGTTTATATTTACTACATGGGTTAATGTCATTTTGCCAATAAATTATCTAAAATGCACTTTATTTATTTCACAACATAAACTTTAACAACTTTAACGTGCTTCTCTAATTCTCTTTCAAAGATTTTATGTTTTCACCATTTTATCTCTTTTTTCCCTGAATGCAATTGTTATTCAACTTGATGCTGCGCTTTTACTCTTTGATTCATTCGTTTATTTTGCAAAACTTCTTTTGATTCAAGTTTCCTTTCAACTAATAAGCCCTGTTTCTCAGTTTTTATAACATATAACATGTATGATGCAATGCAATCTGTGAAAATTCAGCAATTAGATTTCCAAAAAAATAAATAATAATAATAATTAATTTGGGAAGGGTCTCTGGAAAACGATCAGAAGATTACAAATTTATTTGAGTTTTACTGGTAGTAAGATTTCTAATACTTATTATCATTGACATAAACTAAACTACAATGCACTGCCAAAAAAAAAAAAAAAATCATTTCAACAAGAATAATGAAGTGTTTGGTTGTAACATTTTTTTAAAAAAAAATTGATTTAATAATAATGGTCGTTGTCAATGCAACATGCACCTTTGACGAGGTGTAAAATTTATGCTAAATTTACTATATGTCAAGTTTTATTTATAACCCAATTTATTCACTGTGTTTTACAAAGAAAAAATAAATAAATGTTGTTTAATATTTGATGATGGATTTGGCAGTGATGAACATATTTGTGGCGGTGATTCTTGAAAGGTGGGAGAGAAAAGAAAATGTTATAAATATTAATTTAATTTTAATAAGGATAATTTTAAAAATAAATGTGCTTAATTAAAAAATAAGGGCTGTTATACAAATTAAGTGGCCAAATATCAGCACTCATAAAAATTATTATTTATATCTATGTATTATTTATGAGCAATGTTTTGCGCAGACATTCTTATACCACCTCACTTTCCTAATCATAGTTCTATTGTTAGTTGAAATTATATAAAGAGCCAAATATGAATTTAAGTAAACTGAAATATGTTTACAAATAATGGACTCTAACTATTTTTTAGTCCATTATATATGATACAATTAATTTTGTTGATAAAATCAAATAATTTTGAATTAATGAAAATTTAAACCATCTGACAACAATATTTTTATTATAAAAAAGTATGTTTACAAAATTTATTCTAAATGATAGTGAAATTTAATTAAAACTCTATTGTAATTTTATATCCTTTTTTATAATTTCACAAAAGAAAGAGACATAAAATCATAAGGTAGAGTTTCTTATGAATTTAAAAGAGGTGTTAAAAGTTATATTCACTATATATATATATATATTAAAATTAGGGATAGTAAATATCCAACAAATGATAGGTAATATCTATCCAAGTATAAACTTATAATTATCCAGAATAGATACGTCTTTATCTATATCCAGAGTTAAATGTTGGATATGGATATCCATATATGTTCATAGATATTAAATTTGTATTTTTAAATTAAAAATAATTTAACTAATTAATAAATTAAATGTTTAAACTAATTAATAATATATTATATTACAAACTTCCTATTTATCTTCATTTATATTTCCTAAAATCATTAATTTTAAAAGCTAACTAAAATTATTTTGAATAAAATATTATAGGAAAATAAATATCGCCGGAGTTACTATTCCACCAACGGAAGCATCGCTGCTTGCAATGGAAAAAGTTAACAAATGATGATGACACATCCATTACCATCAGACTTAAAAAACGATCTACGCAAAAAATAAAATGATGGCTGTGGAAATAACACCCAAAAGATTATGGAAAACTCAGCGTTACTGAGTAATGCAGTAAGTTGTGGAGGTGGAGGTGCATCTCAGTGCACAGTTAGTCTGTACTGTGATGTTGCCGCCACTCTTTGGGTGGTATTTGCACTGCCATTAATTTTGATTTTTATTTTTTTGAAAAATAAGTGCTACTACGTAGATCATTAAATTTTGAGTATGATGATAGCGAATTTATCATCATTTGGTCACTTTTTCTATCGTCAATGATGGAATACTAATGCCAACATTCTATTTTTTTAGAGAAAAAAAGGTTAATTTTTTTGTTGGTAATATATTTTTATTTTTTGTAAAATTAAAATATTTTTCTATAATTTTTTTTGGGAGAGTATATTTAAGAATAGATGTTTTTATTTAAAATTTTTTTGTATATATCATTTTTAATCCAAAATACGAAAAATGGATTGGATATTAGATATCCATCTTATCTCTGTTCATCCAATATCCAATTAGATATTTTAGAAAATATCGATATCTACATCCAAAAATTTTTAGATGGCCAGTCCAATTAAACTGAATATGTGGATATTCAACTTGGATGATGCACCCATTTTTCATCCCTAGCCCTAGGTAAGAGTTCATTCCCTCTATAAGCTTTACTTCTTAGTGGTGTAGAGTCTTTCATGGCCAGCCACTGGGCTTTGTCGAACTCATTGTCCGGTACTATCCCTCTAACTTCATAGAGCAATGCAGATCCTATTTGAAAGCCTGCTGAAAGAGTTGAGCCCTTAACCATCCCTCTAAAATATTTATAACTCCCATTTTGAGCGTTGTTTCTTAAAATATCCCAACTTAATTTATAAAATATAAACATATTAAAATTAACCATTTTCTCATAATTTTTTTTTATCTTAAAAAATATATATTTTAAAAGTTTCTGTTTACAAATTACATACAAATTCTAAAATCTTAAATTATTTTTTTCTTGTTAAAAGAATAATGTATTAAGCATTTCATTAAAAACAAAAAAAAAAGAAATGAATTTATTTTTGACTATTCAATTAATTTCAGTTAAAAGAGTAGTTTTATAAGAAATTTGGATGGGTGTCAAAAAGCCTCCTCTTATTATATAAAATAAATGTTTGTTACACCTTCTTGCAAAGGTACTAGGATATCGGCTTAACCAAGCTCAAAATTTAGTCTTGGGCTCACAACAAATCATGTCAGCTTATATGTAATCAAGTTCCAAACTTCTAATTACATCTCAAGTTTTGAAAAATCGTCACTGAGCTGGTTAGTGGTACTCATATCCTAAATATATGTTGTGGTACTCATATCTTAAAATTAAGGATATTATCTGACATAATAATTTTTGACATATCCCTTTACTATAAAAAATTTGAGGATGTCATTAAAAGTTTGATGATGAAATCAATGCGGTACGAATTTCAACCAGTAAAATAATTCTCTTATAAGACCTCAATAATAGCAAGAATTTGTTGTCACTAGTTCTATGAATGCTATAAGAGATAAGATGACTCACAGCCATTTGAATTCTTAAACCTTTTTCTAATTTTATCCTCTAGAATTCCAAATTAACAGCAAGGAGATGGGAATAATGAAGATTAATGAACTGCTTGGAGCAACGGATTTGGAGAGAATAGCTTAATGAGACAACAGGAAAGACGACGAAGGATGACTATGAATGAGGAAAGTCTTCAAAGTTTACTGCTACGTCAAATGACAGAGTCACGGAGAGAATTGTCAATATAACAACTTATCATCTTGTTTATTACCAAACTCAACAGCTCATTTAGTTTTGTAAGATCCTTGACATTGCACAGAAAGGGCACATTCTTGACCATGGGAGGAGGTTCCATAGTTTTATAGTTAATCACGAGTATAAATACAAGTGATCATGAAGCAGCTAGCTGTACGCCATATCCAAAAAACTAAAACAGAAACCATTTAGTGCTGCTTGGTAGCTATCTTTGGATCAATACATACAAAAGGAAACACACTAATGAACTTTTAGTATAAATTTCACCATGAAGAACCTGAACAATATTATTACCATCATCAAATTTAAATCATGAAGAGGATAGAATAGAACAATCACCCGTTTTACTGCAACACCACCTCGCTTTTTCTCAGAGTTGAAGAGAAAAACATGGAGAACTGTTGTCTCTGATCTGACTTTAGCAAACTTCATCCCCAACTGCAACAATAATTTCAAATAAGTTAACATAAGTTTATGAAGAAAAACATATGTTGATGCAATTTTTCCCGCGTGCCTCAACAGTGCTTCTAAGTAGCTCGAGCAGGACCCTCTAAACCTTCTGCTCAGCTCGAGCAGGACTGTTTGAACCTTCTGCTCGCGGGTTCAAACAGTGTCTCGATCCTTCTGCTCGCGATAAGCTAGATCTCGAGCAGGATTGCCTCCTTCGTCCTGTTCACTGCCTTCTTCGAGCGGTGTTCTCCGGACCGTATTCACGTGAAACCGAGTCGGGGTAGCTGGGCGTGTCCGTGAAACCCTCCGACGCTCAAGTCGATGATCGGGTTTCTTTTGGTATCTCCTTAGTGAGGAGACCGGAAAGATGAAAGGGTATTATTTCGCCCCTTTTGGATAAGTATGGTGTTTTTCGGAGAAAATCGGTGAAAGAAATTAGAATAGGAAGAACCTGTTTGAGCTTATGGATCCTTTTGTTTCTCCGAAAATCCCACCTTCCGTGAATTAGAAAGTCCAACCCTTGTAACGTTCCCTTCGTTTCCTTTTATACTCCATTTTTCCCGCTCTTTTCCATTCGTCCATTTCCACGCTCACGCTAGTATCCGGGTTCCTCCGACAGTAGGGTTTAGTGGAATATTCCCAGGGATGAGCTAGTCGTCCCTTAACCCGATTCACGTGGCGGATCACCATGTCGGGCAAGTGCGCTAGGGATTATGACACCTTGAGGCATGTGCTGGCCACCGGCAACAGTATCCCCACTACACCATGTGGGACCCTGGTCAGACATCAAAAGGTGTGCCGGGATGCTGAGAAAATGGGTCGGTTGCCCTGGGTCGGGTCTTGCCCAGCTGTGCTGGTGGATCTCTGCGAGCAGGAGAGATGTGCTCGGCTCTCGACCTTGACCAGTTTTGACTTAATAGACGACCTTGAGCAGGCAAGGAGTGCTCGGGTCTCGGGTCGCTCTGAGTTCCCCGAGCTTGACTAACTTTGACCTTCCTCGATGATCTCGAGCAGATTGTAGAGCTCGGAGCTCGACCTTGACTGCTTTGATGTCCTGACTTCTGCTCGAACTAGACTGTCTTCGAGGTCTCTTACTCGAGCTGGAAGGGCTTTGAGGGGCCTGTCTGATATTTTACCCAAACAACATATTCAACAGACACCAACAAAAGGTCCAAAAGGGTACCTTGACTGCCCAAGAGAGAATAGCCTTTCCAGTTGGAGATCCAGAAACCTCAACTGCTCCATCATGCTGCAAAGCGAATGCATTTGATAACATATTTGATGCTTGAGGGTCTATCAAAATAAAAAGCAGTAGAACATATGGAAAATGGCTAAAGCTTCCAACAGGAAGCCAAAAAAAATTAACTCTTGTCTGTCAAAGAAAGAAGAACAAGATCAACAATGAAATCAACGCTCTTAGTTACCAACGATTCCAAGGGAAGAGAAAAACACTCAGAAAATGACCACACTGCAGAAACGGCATCACACTTCAGAGAGAGAACAGAGTTCTATGCATTCATTAGACAAAGGTAGAAATTTGGGTCAGAACACGGCACGAAATTTGGGTCAAATGATTCATTACATTCATTACATTGATAATTAATTGATTATCTCTATTTTAATGATTTAATTCGATTTCATTAACTAATTTGACACATAAACAGAATATTCCACAGTATTTAAGAGAGAAGGCGGCTGATAGCATGGCTACTGAAGCAAAGCTACGAGTTCAAGAACCATTTTTGGATGCGTTGGAATAATACATGAACTGCAGCAACAAATAATTGAGGCTCAGTCTGAGTTACCGAAGACCAAATGTGAGATTGCATTTTGCAATGCACAAGAACTACAACAGCAGAAACAGTGGCAGCAGTAGCCAATGTTTCATGCTCCTCATGAGCCGTCATGGCTTGATTCAAGTGATCAGCAAGATCTTTTAGTGACTTTTCTTGTGGTAAAAAAAATAAATAAAACAGAATATTTTCTCTCCCTCACGTCACAAATCTGCTCTCTGGCTCTCTCCCCTCACGCCACAAATTTGCTATCTTGCTCTCTCCCTCTACTAAGCCACCAATATCATCGTGCTCTGTTCACCATGCTTTGTTCACCACGCTCCGTTGTCACTATCGGCTCTCTCTCTCTCTTCCCTCCAAATTCAGTAGCTGTGGGTCACTTTCTCTCTCCCCTCCCAAATCTGGCAGTCGTCGGCCACTCTCTTTCTTCTCTCCAAATACAACCATGGGTCACTCTCTCCACTCCAAATCCAACAGTTGTTTGGCAAGTTTGGTTTGCATGATTTTTGATTGTTTATTATTGTTTGGCAAATTTACCTTATTGGGAAAATTTCGTTGGCTTGATGCTGAGCTTACTAGGCAAATTTGGTTGCATAATTTTTTTATTATTGATTATTGTTAGGAAAATTTGCCCAGCATTATTTTTTATTCTTGATTACTGTTGTAACTGGGCAAATTTGGTTGGCTTGATTTTGTGATTTTTGATGCTAAGCTTACTGGACAAATTTGGTTGGCTTGATTTTTTTATTCTTGATTATTGTTTTAACTAGGCAAATTTGGTTGGCTCGATTTTGTGAGTCTTGATGCTGAGCGGTGAGATTGGTAAGATCTGTGGCGTGAGAGAGAGAGAGCTCGAGAGTGTGTGTTTGAGAATTGTGGCGTGAGGGAGAGGGCAAGAGTGTGTTGGGCTTGCTGCTATTGCCAATCTACACCGACAAATTTATATTTAGTTCAAAACACAACATTCGGTGCTCTTTAGTGTGCTATTTGTTGCGTGTGCATCGATATTGTAATTATAATTAACCTGAAAGGCTGAGAAAGTGAGAAGCCACGTGATTTCTCTTCAATTAAAACATTGTTCATTACATTGTAGCTACTTGCCTCTTTTACTAGGAAAATTTATAAAAATAACCAAAAAAATTTTATAAATATCCAAAATAATCAATTAAACTTTTTCTATCATATATAGTCATATATTTATTGTATAAACTTAAATACCCTCAGATCTATAAACAAAATCAACAAATCTCACACATTCTCAACCAACAATTTTCAAAATCCAGCACATCCTAATCCCTAAAACTCACCCACTAATCATCAACTCATCAACTTGCAAGCAAAAGTTGAGGTTAGTATTTATTTTACACAATGTGTAGTTTTTATTTTTCGATTAATCAAAATTTATGAGTTATTTTGAGTTAATACGAGCTTGAGACGAACCAGAACGTGCGACAGTGCGCCGCGCGTGACAGTGTCGTCGCGCGGTAATAGGTTCGTCGCACGTGGGACGAGCATGTCTCCGTCGATAAGCACTGCCGCGATGATAAGTTACGTCCAGCCGTGGGACGGCGCCTATCTCGCTTGTCGCACGGAGGCGAGTTACGTCAGCCAAGTGGGACAAGCGCTGTCTCCGTCGACGAGCGCTGTCCCATGCTTTACGAACCTATTACGGTCGCGATAGCCACTGTCCCACATGCGACAGGCGCCTGTCCCACGTTTTCTAGATTCGTCTCCAAGCTCGTATTAACTCAAAATAACTCATGTTCTAATTTTCTTTAAGTACTAATTTATTTCTTTCTTAGGCTTAATGGAGTCAATTGTCCTTCAAATGTGTTTTGATGGATCATGGGAGGAATTGACAGAAGGTCGTGTTGATGTGTTCTCGGTGCAAGGAACGCGGACATAACAGAAAAAGATGTAAGAATCTCATTGCGACGAATCGTAATTAGCTGCCTATTATCATTGTAGCGTCTTATGTATTCAAGGAATATATTATATGATATATTTTAAACTCTTATGGTTATTATGTATTCGACATGTTAAACTATCTTTTTCCAAATGATTATTCATAATAAGTGTTGGACAATTGTCGAACCCAAAATAAGATTAATCGCACTATATTTACAACTGTTCAAACAACCAAGCCTACAACATGTGAAAATACAAAGTTAGGAAAAATAAAAAAAATACATTGTATAGAAAAATTTCATATGTATTTGAAACGCACCTGCACCCCAGGACAAAAGTCATAAATGTTATACTTCACTTCTTTAAGAGTATTACTTTGGAAAGCCTGCACTTTCTGGTTCAATGCAGTGTCCAAACTTTTATATACCACTTTCCAGGATAAACGATCCCATGGAAGACTTCTAAAGTACTCAAGATCATCTACATAGTTTAATAATAACGAATTCGGTACACGTTCATCTTTTCTACCATTGAGTACTTTATCCGCAAAGTAATATAACGCGGTCTTTAGCACATCAACTTCATCCATGTCATACGCCCGGGGAAGTGTTTCGCTTTCGAATCTTCATCGTGCCTGGTTTTGTGGCCATTACGACTGCAAAAAAATCAAATTTATAATTAGTTAATCTGATAATTAAAAAATTAAAAAATCAAGATTTCTTATTTTTTTTACATTCTGTAATATCGTAGGACGGTGCACATGCGTCGTGCGCACTATCCTCGATATCACGTGCACTGTCGCATGCACTGTCGCATGTCATAATGGTGCACTGTCGTCTGCAGCGTATTTTCTACTTGTTCCTGTCTGTGATTTCTCCTCTTATTGCACCTATACTCCACCTTACAATCACACCATCAACACTTTAATCTTGCAATACACCATCAACTATTTAATATAGTCTAAGGGGCATTTTATCGAGCACTTGGCGTACCACTCTTTAAACCTAAATTTCACTTAACAATCTCCAATATTTATTGCCAAACAATCCTAAGCTCATCTATATGCATCCATACATTGATTTTTCACCAATCAAATTTATCAAAATAGAAAAAAATTAAAATTTACGAAGTGAAAATTACCGAAAATTATAAAATGGAGGATGATAGAAACCCACCGGAGTTGAGTTCACTGTCAAAAATCCGTCCAAGCGCCATTCACAGTCATCGGAGACAGCCAATCGCCGTTCAGAGGTCGCCGGAGGGAGCTAACGGAAGATTGGTTTTGAGAGAGAGATGGGTATTATGGGAAAAAAAAAAGAGTAAATGATTAAGGATGATAGAAAAAATATAAATGGTTATTTTGGATATTTGTAAAATTTTTTTGGTTAGTTTTGTAAATTTCCCTTTTTATTATGCTTGGTTTTTCTTCTTCTTCTTCTCTCTCTCTTTTTTTTGTGTTTTTTTAATAAGAGATCAAATTTACAAAACACTTGCATGAAAAAAAAGGAATTTTTTTCTTTTTGTATTTTTAATTAACTGGGTTTTGTTTTTTGCACTTCGATTCAGGGTCGGCTCAAGACAATGTTGGACGTTAGGCAAATTTCAAATAAATATTGCAATTAAAATTTAGTTTCTTTTAGGTGTAAAACTAAAAACTAATGTTTACGTTAAATGATTAAAAAAAAGTATATGTTCAATTGTATAAGCATAGCTTTGAAAAATGTAGATTTTGAGTATTTTTTTCTCAATTATTATGAGAATATACTTTTAAGTTAGTGTTCAACTTATCTTTGAATATGTTACACGTGTAAGGATAAAAAATTTAAATAGATTTTAAATTACAATATTTTTAGAAATGTAACCACATTATAAAAAAAATATTGAAAAAGAAGATGAATGAGTGATGAGATTGGACAAGGATTCAGTATTAGTATATTTTTTGTGCTTTTAAAATTCCCTTTTGGATTTTGATATATTGAAGTAGATAGATATTACCTTTGAAATTTTAATAGGCGATTCAAATAAGCACGAATTTAGATGGGCCTTGATGATATATTAGAAAAGAAATAATACTTAGGGCTAGTTTGATAATACTATATCTTTTAAAATAATTGATGTTAGCTGTACTGAAGAAATAATCAACATTGAAGAAACTCAGATAAATATTTGATAAAATTTATTTATAGAAGTGTTATGAGTTTTAAAAACAATCATATGTATTTGATAAATCTTACTATTATACTATTATAAGAATATAAATAGTTAAATTAGACATAATATTGAGAAAAATTTATTTAAACATTTATAAACAAGTATATAAAATATTTTTTATTATTTACATATAATAATTGATAATTAAAATAAATTTTTTATATTATTAATTTTATTTTTTAATTTGTTGTCGCAATATATACAATTGGGAATAATAATAATATCTTTAAATTTAATGATTTTATATTTTAATAAATAAGGATAATTTTATACTTTTATAATAAATATGATAATATATATAGAATTGTATTAAATTTAAAAGTGATTCTTAAAATCAGATTTTGAAAAGTTACTCTTTCTCTAATTTTTAAAATTTATTAGAAGATGAGGTGATTTTTTCAAAAGTAATTTCTAAAAAAATTTATCAAACACCAAAATTAACTTAGCTTTTTAAAATCCATTTTGAACCTCCCAAAAGTAATTTTAAACATGTCCTTATTTCACTTGAAAATTTACTTTAAATTAATATGTAAAAAAAATTGATATATCCTAAATTGAAGCCTTAAAAACTTATTTTACTTTCAAAGCATAAATTAATATGTAAATTTACAATTTTTCAAGTTTTGTTTATACCCTAATTTATTCGCTGTGTTTTACAAAGAAAAAATAAATAAATTTAGTTTATTATTTGGTGATTGTTAATGCGAACTAGAGATTCTAATTAACTCAAATCACCAAGATTCACTTAATTGAACAAAGCTAATAGTTAATCTTCCAAAAATAATAAAAACAGAATAAGAATCAAGTGAGAACTAACAAAAAAACTAAAGAATCAATAATGGAGTTAACATGGTTCGGTACTAAGGTATTATCTATGGCTGAAAACAACCCAATGGGTAAGAAGTTTTATTAATGATTCCAATTACAATATAATCTTTTGGTTACAAAGAACAAATCTCACTCAAGGAGAATTATCTAACTCTCAGTCTAATCCAACCAAAATCACCTCACCTAGTGTTGCACTAGTCAGCTTACTCCTTTTCTTATACTAAACTCCAAAGGCCAAGTGTGCTGTTGAAACCAAGTAACAACCTTAACCACCAAGGGTCCCATTCTCAGTTACTAAGTAAGCCACATCAGCAGTAACGAAACAGAATATAACTAACTCATTTCACAAATCTCCACCTAGTTTTATTTTGTTTTGAGCTTTTCTTTACCATTATCTTCAGCAACACAAAGTATCTTACAAACTTACAACCCCAATCAAGTTCAATAAATTATTAAACCTAATTGCAGTCAAAGGCTTTGTAAGCAAATCAGTAAGATTAACTCCAGTATTGATTTCATCTCTGATAAAATGTAATTGAACATCAATGTGCTTTGTTCTTTCATGAAACTTGGATTTCTTACTCAATTGTATAGCACTTGAGCTATCACAACTTATTGACACTATCTATTGTTACAACTCCAATTCAATAATCAAGACTTTTAACCACAATGCTTCTTTTACAGCCTCCGTCAAAGTAATAAATTCTGACTTAGTTGTAGAGAGAGCTACAATAGACTGCAAAGAGGCTTTCTAGCTTACAACACCTCCACATACAGTGAATATAAAACTAGTGATGGACCTTCTCTTATTTAGATCGTTTGCATAGTCAGCATCCACATACTCAATAACTTCATACTTGGCCCATTCAATTCTTCGATATAAAATGCCAAGGTGAATAGCTCCTTTAAGATATCTCATAATCCACTTGACATCATCCCAATTGCTAGGATTTCTCATGAATCTACTGACAACTCTTATTCCATACACTATATCAAGCTTAGAACATACCATAACATACATAATACTACTTACTACACTAGCATAGGGAACTCTTCTCATGTATTCAATATCAACATCATTTGCAGGTTCTTGCAATTTTGACAGCTTAAAGTGTGTTGCCAGTGGTGTTGTCACAGGTTTAGCATTAATCATGTCAAATCTATTCAGAACTTTCTTAACATAATCTACTTGACTTAGAAACAATGTCTTTGTATCCCTGTTCCTTGTGATTAGCATTCCCAAAATTATGATAGCTAAGCCCAGATCCTTTATTTCAAACTCAGAATTCATTTTAACCTTCAACTTATCAATCCATTCCCTATACTTATAAGCTATAAGAATGTCATCTACATAAAGGAGGAGAGAGATACCATCACTTGACTTTAGTATTTTGAAATACACACAAGTACCATACTGACTTCTATGGTACCCATGTTTGATCATAAAGTCATCAAATCTTAAGTACTATTGTCTTGGTGACTGTTTTAAGCCATAAAAGCTCTTTTTAAGTAAATAAACCATATCTTTTGTACCTTCTTCAATGAAGCCTTATGGTTGTGCCATCAAGATCTCCTCATCTAGATTTCCATGCAAGAAGGCAGCTTTAACATCCAATTAATCTAATTCAAGATCAAAGTATGCTGTAATGGCTAACAATACCCTTATAGAGCTGTGTTTCACAACAGATGATAATACTTTATTAAAATTCACTCCTTTCTTTTATGTAAATCCCTTGACAAGTCTAGACTTGTATTTTGCTGGTTGAACATCCAAATCCCTTCTTTAAGCTTATAGATCCGCTTATATTTAACTAATTTCTTATCTGAAAGTCTTTTAATAACAATCTAGGTCTTGTTATTCTTAAGAAAGACTATTTCTTCTTCTATTATTGTAATCCACTTAGTTCTTTCTCTGCAATTTACAGTTTCTCTGTAACTTTGAGTTCATCACCACTTACTATTTCAGCAGCCATAAGAGCATGAGAAATTAAATTTGTTATCCCATATCTCTTTGGTAATCTGATAGCTCTTATTTTCCTGTCCTCTGCAGGTTGATAATCTTCTAATTAAATTGACCATGCACCTTTTGTGGAGATACAAAATACTCTATATAGATTCCTGATTATCAACTGACTCCACCTTCGACTAAGCTTTACTCTTGATACCAGTATCAGCAGCTGTAATTATTGTCTCTATTTTAGTCTGTAACATGGGTTTCTCATTGAAAACCACATCTCTACTAATAAGAGATTTTTAGGGATTTCCATTTAAGCACCAAAACTTGTATCCTTTCACACTTTCAAGATATCCAATAAAATATAATTTAACAGCCCTTGGTTCCAATTTACCTTAGCTTATATGAGCATAAACAAGGCAACCAAATATTCTTAAATGGCTTAGGTCTAGTGGTTTCCTTGACTAGACTTCTTATGGTGTTTTGAAGTTAACTGCAGATGAAGGGCTCTTATTAATTAAATAGGTAGCAGTTGTTACTGCCTCAGCCCAGAACTTCTTTGAAAGGTTTGTATTTATAAGTATGCATCTGACCTTTTCAACCAATGCTCTATTCATCCTCTCAACAACCCAGTTTTGTTGTGCGGTATTTCTCACAGTCTTATGCCTTAAAATGCCACGTCGTTTGCATAAATCATCAAACTCTCTACTATAAAACTCAAGCTCATTATATGTCCTTAACCTCTTAACTCTCCTATTAATTTAGTTTTGCATCAATGATGTCCATTTTTTGAACATTTTTAAAGCTTTAGCCTTTTGTTTCAGCATATATACTAAAACTTTCCTAGTTAAATCATCTATAAAGGTGATGAAATATCTAGCTCCCCATGAGATGGAACTTTTGAAGGTCCTCATAGATCATAATGAACGTAATCTAGAGTCTGTTTGGTTTCATGGTTCCCTGTTGGAAATTTCTGTCTTATGGCCTTTCTAAACACACACTTTTCACAAAATTTTTTAGAAGAGATCACATCATTTCAAATAACCCCTGCTTAATTTTTTTAGTCATTTTTCACTCATGTGAGCTAACCTCATGTGCGAGAGTTTAGTTTTATTAATACTCACATTAGCAGAAACTTCTAGCTATGATGTAGATCTTACAAGGATATAAAAACTATTTCTTTTTATCCCTTTCACGATAACAGAACCATTTTTACTCACTTGAAGCACTATTTTTAACTATTATACTACATCTAATTGATCAAACATTTCTAATTATATGAGATTTCTTTTAAGGTCAGGTACAATTCTAGCTTGATTTAAGTCCTTGATGATACCATTATGCATTTTGATACTAATGGTTTCTATTCCAGAAACTTTGCAAGCAAGATTATTACTCAGTAAAACCTTGCTACCATTAGTGGTTTTAAAGATCTTAAATAGTTCTTTATTAAGGCACATATGAAAGGAGTAACCTAAGTTTAATATTCACTCATCTAAGGATTGCCTTTTAGTAGCAACAAGAACATTAGCTTTTTCAGAATCACCTTTATCTTCAAATGTTACTACAGCTTTGCCATTTGTGTCTGCTTTCAGCTTCTCAAGTTTCTTCTTTTCAAAATAGTCTTTAATATAGTGTCCTTATTTGTGATAGAAGTAATACTTTCTTTTCTTTTTCTTCTTTTTATCTTTCTCCTTTTGATTGTTGTTCTTTTCTTTTTTTGTTAGCTTTCTTTTTTAGTTTCTTTTTGGCAATTAATCCTTCTCCTAGATTCTGATCCCTTCCTTCTATCCCTTTATTTAAGTCTTTAGATTTCAGGCATTCTTGACATCCTTTAAAGTGAGTAACGATCTACCATAAAGCTATGTGTCTACAAAGTGCTTATAAGAGTATGGAAGTGAGCTCAACAACATAAATGCCTTATCTTCATCTTTCACTTTGATGTTTACATTTTCAAGATCTAATATCAACTTATTGAACTAATCCAAATGATCTTTCATGCTAATTTCTTCTTTCATTAAGAATGTGTACAACTTCCTTTTTATATATAATCTTTTAGCTAAAGATTTCTTCAATAAAAGTTCTTCAAGTCTTGTTCATAACCCACATGTTGTTTTCTCTTTTGTTACTTCTTTCAGCACTTCATCTGACAAATGTAAGATGATAGTACTATGAGCCTTGCTATTGATGATTTTCTTATCTCTATCTGAACTAAATGAACCTTTACCCTTTTCTTTCTTACCCTTTGGATCGTCATCTTCTTCAAGAGCATCATTTGGCCCTTGTTGAATAAGGATTGCATGCATCTTAAGGATCCAAAGATAAAAATCATTATATCTATTAAATTTTTCCAAATCAAATTTGGTGCTTGCCATATGAAGATCAAGAACAACAAGACACTAGCTCTGATACCAATTTGTTAATGCAAAACTAGAGATTCCAACTAACCCAAATCCTTAAAATTCACTTAATTTAATAAACCTAACAGTTAATCTTTCAGAAAGAATCAAAACAGAATAAGAATCAAGTAAAATCTAACAAAAAGCTAAAGAATTAAAAATGGAGTTAACGTGGTTCGGTACCAAGGTACTTACATCTACGGTTGAAAACAACCCAATAGACAATAAGCTTTATAGATAATTCCAGTTACGATATAATCTTTTTGTTACAGAGAACAAATCTCATTCAAGAAGAGTTATCTAACTCTCACTCTAAGCAAACCAAAATCACCTCATGCAGTGCTACACTAGTCAGCTTACTTCTCCTTTTACACTAAACTCTAGAGGCCAAGTGAACTGTTGAAATCGAGTAACAACCTTAACCACGAAGGGTCCCACTCACACTTACTAAGTAAGCCACATCAGTAGTAGCAAAATAAAATATAACTAACTCATTTCACAGTAATAGATTTGGTGGTGATGAATATATCTATGGTGGTGATTCTTGAAAGAATGAGAGAGAAAAACCAAGTTATAAATATCAATTTAATTTTTAATGATGACAATTTTGAAACTAAATGTGCTTAATTAAAAAGTGAGGGCTGTTAATACAAATTGAGGGAGTTAAATATGAACACTCATTAAAAAAATATTATTTATCACTATGTATTATTTATGAGTAATGCTTTTCAAAACCTTTGATATCCTTACTTTTATAATTATAGTTCTACTATTACTAAAAATTACATAAAAGGCTAAATATGAATTTAATTATACTAAAATGTCTTTACAAATTATGGACTCTAAATATTTTTTTAATTATTATATACGATATAATTAATTTTGTTGATAAAATCAAATAATTATAAAATAATGAATAAATAAACCATCTCACAAAAATATTTTTATTATAAAAAAACATGTTTATAAAATTTATTATAAAAAGATATTATCATTTTTGCACCTACTTTCTTTTTTCTGAAACATTAACTTAGTACCATGGTTTGATAAAAACTATATTTTACCACTAAATGTTTACTTGTCAATACTTTACCACCATTCCGTTAATGCAGTCATAAGTGTTAACATATACAATTTCATAATTATGATTTTGATGATAACAAATATATTTTTGAATTGATTAAGTTTGAAGATTTTGGAATATTTTTAAAGAGTAATTGAAAACTTTAAAATCCTTTAATATTATTTAAAACTCTACAAAAAAAAAATTATTTGAAAATGTATAAAATTATTTTTGGGCTTTCAAATAGTTTTGAAAAGAATTGAGATAAAACTATAATTTTAAAAAAGTTACACTGTAGATTAACGGCTACCTGACAAAAGATTTAGCAGGTTGCCGATAAGGTCCAATGAGTGACAAATCCTATTTAATGATAACTGCGAACTGACAATAGAGTTAACAGGTTGCTGATAAAATCCAGAGAGCAAAAAATTTTTGTTCAGAGATAACGGCCAATAAAGTCCAGAGAGCAACACAATCTAGTTGATGTTAACGGTGATACGACACTTGTAAACAGCTAACCAATATATTAATGGCGAACCGACAATTATAAACGGCTAACGGACTATTTGAAAAATAGCCCAACGGTAACTTGTTAAAGTCAAAACGAAAATCCGACAACAAGTTAACGACGAACCGTTCATACTCAGAAAGTCCATAACAACTAGTTTTCAACTCCAACTATAAAATGATTCATTCAAATTCAAATGAATATTGGACAATTACACATATCACTGAGCATTCAAGAGTAATCCAAACTTAAATTCTTGTAATCATTTTGTTCACACTTTGAGTATTCATATTGTATTTGATTATATAGTGTGAGTGAAGTTGTATTTTAACTTCTTTTACTGAAAATACAAAAATTAGGTAATTGTAAATATTGAAGTATACTTTGGTTAAGAAATCTCTTATTACAAATGTTCATTGACACCTAGTAAGTCAAGTATAAACGTTGTTGAAAACTTGGAGGCACGTTTAGTGAAAACTTCAAGCTCGATAAGCTTGGAGGCGTGGACGTAGATATAGTTGGCCAAACCACTTAAAAATCCTCGTGTTTACATTTCTTTTTTTCCTTATTATTTATATTTGCTGCACTTTAAATTTGAGTATTTCAAATTTAGTTGCCCTATTGAGAGTTAATTAAGTTTTACTTTAGTAATATTTTTAGAATCTTAATTCACCCCCTCTTAAATTTCTTAGTTAGTATTTCACTAAAGGCATTTAAGAAATTTTATACTAAAACTAAAACACATCATTTAATTGTGAAAGTGATATTATCATTTGTGAAAGTAATATTATCATTTGTCCAACATAAATTTTTTGACATATTTACTACCTAATGTTTAAATTGTTATCTTTTTACCACCAAAATTCAATCCCAAAATTTCTTAAAAACTATATTTTACCACTTAATGTTTAAGTTGTTATTCTTTTACCACCAAAATATTAACATAATAAAAAATTTACTGGTATCATAAAGACCTTTAAGAAATTTTACATTGAAGTTAAAATGTTAACATAATTGTTGAATGATGAAGTGTTAAATTTGGAGTATTTAGTTGCCATTGTAGTATTTAAATGATATTATTAAAACTGAAGTGTTTGGCTTGTATTAATTGTAATTTGATATTTGAATACACAATAACATGCTTATATAATAAATATATAAAAAAAAAAGTAGCCCATTTTTTTAATATAATAACTACTTTTCTAGGTTAATTTTGCTTTTGTAATTTCTTTTTTTTTTCAAATGACAAAATCCTCTTTTATACTTCAAATTAAATATTTAGTTATTTTTAATATTTTAGTGGTAAAGCGATAACAATTTAAATATTAGTTAGTAAAATGTAGCTTTTGGGAAATCTTAGTACTGAGTTGATATGTCAGAAAACTTTTAGTAGACAATTAATCTTTTTTTTTTGTAATTTCTTTATTTTCAAAGGAAAAAATCATCTTTTATGCTCCAGGTGAAAAATTAACTTTTAACTTATATTCTGTTAAATATTAACTTATTTTTAACAAAATGATAGTTAAATGCTAACAGTGTAAATGTTTAGTGGTAAAATATTATTTTCATCAAACTATTATATTGACTTGATGTGTCAGAAAAATTTTAGTGAAAAAATGATAATATTCCTATTCACTAAAGAAATAGACATAAAAATGGATTGTAGGAATTCTTCAGAGTTTAAAGGGGTGTTGGGCTCTATTTGGTTTGGCTTTTTAAATATAACTTATTTAAATAAAATTTTTGTTACTATAACTTTTACAAGTAGAGCTTTTATCCAAAAAGTTTTAGTTGTTTAATTGTTAATGAGAGTTTTTATTAAAAATTATGAAATTGTTTTAATAGGTAAGTATTTTAGAGTTATATTATAAAAAGAATAAAATAAGAATATCGATTAAGTAAATAATATTTTAGATATTTTAATATTTAAAAAAACTTTTTAACCTCTATTCCCAAAGTCCAAAATTTGAGTTTTTGTTAGTAGGGTGAAAATAATTTATTAATCTTAAAAATTTCTACTAAAAAAATAACTAAATAACAATAAAAATTTTGATAAAAATTTATAAAATTAAATAAATATATATGACAATTATATAAATTATACCAAATCACTTAAAATATCTACTCATTGTATATATTAGGCAAAAGTTCTTCGCCTCTATAAGGTTTGCTTCTTACTGGGCAAGGAGTCTTTCATGGCCAACCTTTGGGCTTAGTCGAACTCATTGGGCTATAATAGGCCTCTAACTTTGTTGAGCAATCTCAATTCTTTGCAAGTCTCATAGGCCTCCGTTTAATTTTTGATGGCCTGCTGAAAGTGTGTAGCATTCAACACCCTTGTAAAATCTTTATAACACCTATTTTGGGCCTTATTCACTAAAATACCCTAGGTTAATTTATAAAATACAAACAAATATATTAAAATTAGCCATTTTTTCATAAAAGTTTTTACCCTAAAAAATGAATTTTTTTTAAGTTTATATTTATAAATTACATACAAATTATAGAATCTTAATTTTTTTTTCTTTTTAAAAGAATAATTTGTTTAAGTATTTTATTGAATTTTCATTCAAAAAAATAACAGGAATTAATTTGTCTTTGATTATTTAAGTAATTTCAGTTAAAGAGGGCTTTATAAGAAATTTAGAGGGGTGTCACAAAGCTTACTCTTATTATATATTAACATTTGAGACTAAATAAGAATTATGATATTTGACTTCATTATATCTCACCAGCCCCCATTAATCACTTTTATGCTAATACATATTTTATTATATATAAAATGACTTAAAAGGTTAAATAGCATTTAAGTACACCCACATGATAATTTATATTAATGTTTAATTTGGTTAATCTAATTTCTTAAACCCTAATTTCTTTTAACTCTTAAATTATTATTTCTTCTCAAATATTGTATATTTTATCACTTTATAATCGTGGAAAAAATTAAATTACAATACTCAATAGAAGATGATGAAGAATTATTAATTTTTTTCATTGTTATGACAACAGTGAATAAAACCTTAAAAAAGAGAGAGAGGGAATATAATGATTACGAAATGTTTTTTTTTTTTAAAAAAGGATTTTATAAGTTTTATATAGTAGATGCTTGGAAAAAGATAAAAATTATAATAAGAATAAGTTCAGAATTGGTAAGGTATGTTGAGAAATAAAGATTAATTTAAAATTTTTAATTAAGTTAACTGAAAACTGAGAGATAAATAATAAGACATAATAAGGATGTTAGATACGGTGACTCTAAAAAAAAATTGATTGTTACACTTTCTTCTAACAAAGATACCAGGATACTGGCTTAAGGAAGCTTAAAATTTAGTCTTGGGCTCAAAATAAATTGTTAATGGTACTCATATCCTAAATATATGTAAGTTCTCCTCATAGTAGGAGCAAATTTTCGAATCCATTGTCTTGTAGATCTCTAGACTATACTACAAATATTTACATCTAAAGTCCCAATAAATTTTATATTATGATCTATCTATAGACTGTAATCTTGTATTTTATACGTTCGATTAGTTAATCCTAATTACAAGTAGTCTCTTTTTTTCACTTGTTCAGGAAACTATCCATCAATGATGTATAGAAAAATCCCAGCCCAGAAGAAGTGTAATTGAAACCTATGCAAGGTTAGAAACACTTGGAATTTTAAAGGTTCCATCTATTTTGGACACATCTAAGATAATTCAAAATTTGAAGAAAAGAACCGTGTTCTTAAAAAGGACTAAAAGAGTACTATTTACTCATTTTCATTTATATTTTATATTTTTCATCGGAAATGATGTGACAACATAGTTGCCATAAGTTATTAAATAAACTACCTACATTAGTAAAATAATCTCATACTCTCATCAGTTGAAAATCAATATTATTTATCTTTGTTTAATGTACATTTGCTTTCGTTATATAGCAAAAATGAAACTCATCTTCCAAATTAAACTATTCTCCGAGGTTTAAATTGAATATTTTTTAAAAAAAAAATTTCACCTCAACTAATAAAATATACTCTTATTAAAAAAAAGTAAAAAAAATAAATGCTCGAATCTCATGAAAATAAATCCCAAGTTGTTCGTAATTTTGAATGACGTTAGATGAGATATTTACATTCGATGGTCAATTATAATTAAAGATTTTATTAATTTACTAATATTGTTGACATACCACCTTACCATCAAAATTTTCTAACAATTGCTTTTTTCTATTTAATGTTTCAATTTTTATTATTTTATCACCAAATTATTAACTTCATTTATAAGTTACCGATGTCACAAAGTATTTAAGAATTTCATTATATTTAGTATTTTAAAAATTTCACAAGGTATAATATTTATAATTTATTAATTACTTATTTTAGATATATAAAATAATCAATTGATAATATATTACTTCTTTGTATATAATTAATTTTATAATTTTTTCTTTAAAGGGTTAAATTATAAACTTACATAGTTTAGAGGAAAAAATGCACTTTTATTATAATTTTTATTAACTTAACGGTTTGGTGGTACAGTTATAAAAATTAAAATATTAAGTGAAAAAATTAATTATTAAAATTTTTTAATAATAAAATAATACATAAAAAAATATTAAGTGATAAAATAATAATATCTCTTCCTATTAACTATTTAAATTAATGGACAAACGGACAGTGTGGGAACTGGCTGACAACTTTTTCAAAATTCTGAGGGGTGATCAAACATTTTTCCATTTAAATGGGGGGTGGAATAAAATTTACCCTGCAAATTAAATGGCCCATGCACAGCATTTGCCCCAAGGGACGTGATATGAACTCCCATTCTAAAATCTTTCATAACAGATATTCTCCGATAAAAAAACTAATAAAATACATACAAATCAACTCACGCTAATCAAAATCACAGGATGATATTAAACTTTAAAATTTTTTTATTATAAGAGATTATTTTTTTTATTATAATTTATATTACATAAAATTATAATTAATATTTATAAATTAAATTATTATTAAAATTAATTTATATTAATTTTTATAAAATATTATTTAAATTTAAATTCTCATTAATACTGAAAAAATATCTATTTCACTCACAAGACATGATAAAATAAAAAAACTGCCTCTAGAGAAAAGAAATAGCCAATGCATTCGTGGAGTTTCGAACGTTAAACATTTGATCTAACGTGTCATCTACTAATCTTTACACGGAAGCAAATTGCATATTATTTTATTTGATTAATTCCTGGAAGAAAGTGCACAATTGCAATATTAGTTAAGGGATTTAAAAAAGCAAATTGTTGAGTTTGATGGAGAAGGCGCTGCCACTTCAAACAACCTTCTTCTGAATCACTCAGGAACATTCGCAGAAAGTTCTTGTACAAAGCAAATCAAAATTTAGTGGGACCCACACCACTCATTCACTCCGAATCATCTGCTGAAACTGAAGTGGATGGGCCCCACAGAGATCGGCTGATAGTGATACTACATTACTACCACTACTCTTAAGATCATGTCATCCGGTCAGCGGTAACCCATCCTTCTTCTCCCTCTGTTGTCTCCTCACTTGTTGCTTTTGTAGATTGAATTATATTAATCATTTGCCCATCTGGGTTAGTATTCTTTAGCTCATTTTTTGTAACATAATTTTGCTTCGGTGATTATAAGCTGATTTTGCTGAAGGAAACTGATATGAGATGTTATTTTAGCTCATTTTTTGCTTTGGTAATTCTTGAAAGTTCTGTTTTTTATGGCATTGCCCTTGTGTTCTATTCATCATTTGCTCATCTGGGTTAGTATTCTTCAGCTCATTTTTTGTGATATACTTTTGCTTTGGTGATTATAGCTGGTTTTGCTGAAGGAAAACTGATATGACATGCTATTTTAGCTCATTTTTTGGCAATATATTTTTTCTTTGGTAATTCTTATATATATATATATATTTTTTGTTATGGAATTGCCCTTGTGTTCATTTTCTTTTTTAAGTATGGGAAAGTTAAAACAATGAAAAGAAAAACCTTGCACTGCAGGCGCAGGGTATGCAATAACAGGAAATGGGATTCTTATGGATCAGAGTTTAGGGACAATATTAAAGGAATTTTATGTAGTGTATGTATAAGTAGGAGCAAAACATTAAATATTGGATTTGGATCAGTTATTGAATTTTGCTTTATAACTTTCTAGCAGTTGAACTTTCAGTTATTTCTTGATAGTAAAAATATTTTTAAAGTAAAAAGGTAGGAGGGAATGAAGGAAATCGAGTGGCTGCTTAATGTCTACCACCTTTTATGTATGCTTTGTAATATTTATTTTTGTTGATATCATGAACTAGAATTGCTTTAATATAATGATATGAATGGGGGCTATTCTGATTTAATTATAGTGGAGTACATTTACTTGTGTTGATTGTGCTTGTGCATGTTCAGCCAATTTCAGCACTTGCATAAACTGGTGCTGGCATTATAATCTTGTGAATGTAGGATGCTTGGTGAAATGCACATAGCAGTATGTCAATATCTTCCATATTGAGTTCTCATGGCATTGGAGCTGCACTTTGACTGGTAAAATATTTGTGCATGTAGATGGGGCCTATAGAGCAGAAGATTGATCTTGATTCTGATGAGGAAATCCCTTTCAGCTCAACACCAGTTATGAGGAAAGTGCATGCTTTTGATTCTGAGACAACTCATGTCTATCAACATGCAGATATTGCCTACTCAAGGGTTTTTAAGCAAATACGAATGGGACCTCTAAGTAGTATCCACACTGTTATATTTAAATCGAAGATCAATGTGTTGTTACCTTTTGGTCCATTAGCAATATTGCTGCATTATATTACTGAAAAGCATGTAAGGACTGCACAACTTTTGAATATACCTGTTGATGGATTTTCATAAATTGAAAACATGAGCGAGATGCAGAATAAGTAGAAGAAATAATATCATATTTTTATTTATCTTTCTGAACAGTTTTGTTGATTTTCTGATATTATTGATGGCTACAGATGAGATTTTAACAATTCTATGGACATTTGAACATCAAATATCTTAAAATCTCATGCCTAACTAGTTAACTATGATTTCATTTTTATAATTGTTTGATATTTACTATATTTTAGGGATGGGTCTTTTTCTTCAGCTTATTGGGCATTACACCATTGGCAGAGCGTTTGGGTTATGCAACTGAGTAAGCATTGGCTTGTCTATCAAATCTATCATCATTATATTTTATTTCTCTACTCATTGGCTCTGAATAATCCTGATACAGATTTTCTTACAATTGTGGTGCAGACAGCTAGCCTTTTACACTGGACCAACAGGTATAATTATAATCTTTACTATTTTGGTGAAGTGGTGTATGCAGGCAGAAAGAATTGCATATGCAAGGTGTTCAAGCATATTCCATAGGAGGATACTTTTGAACCTCCTCATATTACCTAGTTGCTTTTATCTTGATTTTCTGGACAACATTTTTTTGGCATTTGCAGTTGGAGGACTTCTGAATGCCACATTTGGCAATGCAACAGAAATGATAATATCAATATATGCATTGAATAACGGGATGATAAGGGTTGTTCAGCAGTCACTGTTGGGATCCATCTTGTCGAATATGCTGTTAGTGCTCGGATGCTCCTTTTTCATTGGGGGAATCATTCATCAGAAGAAGGTTCAGGTCTTTAATAAGGTAAGAAATGACCTCATCTTCATTTCTTTTGACCTGATGCAGTATAATTTTCATTGAAATGGAACTACCTTCTCAATAGGCGTCTGCTGTGGTGAACTCTGGATTGCTTTTGATGGCTGTAATGGGGATAATGTTTCCAGCTGTGCTTCATTTCACACATACTGAAGTCCATTTTGGCAAGTCAGAGCTTGCACTTTCAAGATTTAGCAGCTGCGTGATGCTAATTGCATATGCTAGCTACCTTTTCTTTCAACTAAAAAGTCAGGCTAATCTGTATAATCCTGTTGACGAGGTTAGTTCTTTTCCTGCTTGAGCATTTCGTGGATCAAGCATGATTTTCGAATCAAGCATCCATTTGATAGCTTTTTTGCCTTTTCATTTCCCCTTTTCCGCCCTGCATTATGATTGTAGGCTAGTTTTCAAGTTTAAATGTTTTTCTTCAAGATTCTGATTTCACTAAGAAAGAGTGATGTCATGTTGTTGAAAAGAGGAGTACAAAATATTTAATATATTGTTTGATCTCCTTCAAATAAAATTTCTTTCATTGTACTTTGCAGTGTTTGTTTTCTCCTCAGAATATATGGGGTGTATCATGTAGTGTCATGGCTGCTGCTGTCAAGAAACCAGCAATAGCTCATAGTCTTTGTTAGCGCTAAATACTACTGTTTGGCCATTACTTGAGAGCTTAAGCTTTTGGCTCAAGTGTTAATGTTATGTGACATTAAAGCCAATTTGATGAAGAGATCTTGCATTCAAATCCATGACTATATCAATTGAATTATAGTAAGTTGCTGTTGTGTTTATTGTTTTAGCTGTGTGTGATCACACATCTTTCTTCATTAGGAGCATGTAAGAGCATAAATACCATTTTTTGGGCCCTTACGTAAAAGCTTAAACTTTTGAATCTAATGGTTAATCAACTATTATTAATTTATCTCCACTGCCTATTACGAGAATAGTGTCCCTGAATTTTTTCATCACATTTGTGTTGTAATTTCACATCATTTATACTATCCTGTTATTGCTATTGATTGTTTACTTTTGGATCTGTTTTTGATGTCTTTTCACTTTATTATAAAATTTTAAGCTTCAATATATCTTAAATTAGTAATCCTTTGCAATGGTTGCAGGAGAGAGGTGACGATGAAGGAGATTCTTATGAAGAAGAGGTGCCTGAACTTACAAAATGGGAAGCTATTGGCTGGCTTGCTTTTTTGACTATCTGGGTCTCTATATTGTCTGGATACCTTGTAGATGCTATCCAGGTAATGTGTCATAATTTCTGTTTGCATTATACGTTATGCAAATTTTTACCTCATTTAATGTTTCCGTTAGAACAGAAAATTCAGGTAAAAGTTCATCCATGTTATATTCTGAACCTTTCTGTATTTGGGCATTAGGTTTTTTTATTTCATATGTTTTGTTATTCTTCTCATCTGGCTTCTCTCTTTGTATTTGATCCCCTCTTTATCCTGAAATCTTCTTCAATTTCATGGCTTCATAAATCACACTTCTCAAAATACATAACTTCCTCGACAGCAAATTTGGTGTGGCATCTTGAATTTGTTGCTCCAAAGAATTCCTTTCTTTAGCAAGAATTGTACAAAGAATAAGGATCATCTTTCTTGTCAGTTCACTATACTTGGGAGGTTGCAGTGGTTTGATGGGGAAAAACCTTTTGTAAATAATTCTGTTTTGGATTTCTGTGCGGATCTAAGAGTTCCTGCTGTGTTTTCATCCTTGTATTCCTTTACAACTTGTTCATTTAAAAGGTTTAAGCATTGTTGGTTAAAGTTTCTTTTGAACAATCAATCCAATCAACCGTTTGCCCTAATTATTTACAGGGCTATTTCATACCTACGAGCGTAGGATTGAGACATAGGAATGTTAATAAATTTCTATAATCAAACTTTAATTTTGCATGAACTATGATCCCCAAATCTTAGAATAATATGATTTTCACAAAACATAATTAAGAGAAGACATTACCTTGGTCCATAAGTGATCTCTTGAATGAAATTGACTGCAAATAATAATAATAATAATGAAAACCGTGTTTCTCTCTCGACTCTTTTGATTTTGACACATTGTACTTGATGGAGAAAAAGTAGACCAGTTTCAACATAACTCTACTCTTATCCATGTTTCATCAAAGTAGGCAGTTATTAAACTTCCTCTAAAACTAGCCAATAGGATTTTATGCCAAATTAGTTAATTCAATTTAAATAGAAATTGTCACGTGGGTCACATATTTTAAAACTTAAAATGCACTAACACTCTCCCACTTGGCTGAGTGACATTTCTAACTTTATGAATTAATAGTACAAATAGAACTGTATAGCAGAAGCTAAATCCTTTCTGATATTGGTCACATCATAAATCATCATTAAGCGAAATCTAATAAGGATCATAGCGGTTTGATCTCATTAATTCAACGAAGTCCCTTCTATGTATCACAAAAGTAGTTCATACTTAACATGGCCTGTAATGAGAAATACAATAACAGTCCAACTATAATGTCTTTGTCAGAGACAGATCCTATTAACACTCAAATAACTCATTCAAGTATATACTAACAAAATAAAACAGGATATAAACAAATCAGAAACAATACTAGCATGAGCTCAAAGTGTCAATTCACTATAATTGGGAGGTTACAGTTGTTTGATTTCTGTGCAGATCTGAGTTGTTTTTGTCCTGAGAGTTGCTGCTGTGTTTTCATCCTTGTATTCCTTTACAACTTGTTCATTTAAGAGGTTTTGTCATTGCTGGTTAAAATTTATTTTGAACAATCAATCCAATCAACTGTTTTCCCTAATTATTTACAGGGTTATTTCATATCTACTAGTGTAGGATTGAGACATAGGAATAGATATAATCTTCTCGAGGTGGATAGGGACTTTAGGAAAGAAAGTAAAGTGCAACTGAATTCTGGAAGACCAAGTGAAGAGAGTAGTCCAATTGAATTCTATAAGACTAAGGTGAGGCAAGCAGCATTTTCATTCAAATTCTGTACGAGCTAGTCATTTAAATCAGATCCAGGGAAATGTAGTTAGATTAGTTCTTTGTCCCTTCGGAGGTGAGTCCTTCATCCCTTCAGGGGTGTTCTTTAGATTTTATCTAATTGTTTAAATGACATCTGAGTGAAACATATGCCTTATTCTTTTTCTTCTTCGCTTTTCTTCAGACGTTTTATGGGTATGTCTCTAATAAGTTGTAAAAATAATTGTGGTCCTGGTTTCTTTCAGGGAGCATCCGACTCTTGGAACATGCCTGTCTCCTTTATCAGTGTCATTCTTCTTCCAATTGTGGGAAATGCTGCTGAACATGCAAGTGCAATCATGTTTGCCATGAAGGATAAGCTTGTGAGTGCTTTTTGCATCACTTGATTAGCTAATTGTTTATGAATGATTGATTGGACTTAATTTTCCTCTAGGACATCACACTTGGAGTTGCAATTGGATCGTCTACACAGATATCAATGTTTGTGGTAAGATCTTAATAACAGTTATTGAATTTCTGTGAGATCTGAGTAGCCATTATCAACCTTCACTAGTAATTTCTTGATGGAGAAATTATCTTGTGTTTTGATTAACTAAACTTTATGGAGCCTGTTTATAGATAAGTATTTAAAATTGCGAAAGGTGATTGCTTTTCCTTTAATTGTATAGTCTAATGATTTCAGTGCCTTATAATTGTAGATTCCCTTCTGTGTAGTCGTTGGATGGTTCATGGGACAACCGATGGACTTGAATTTTCAACTCTTTGAGACTGCTTCTCTCTTTATCACTGTGCTAGTGGTGGCATTTTTGTTGCAGGTTTGTTGCTCTGTCTAGTTTTAGTCCCCAACTTGGGTCAATAATCTTCTTGTTACTTTGTTATTGTTTAATGCACCATATCTTTCCTTTTACTTAAATGCTGTATTGCGCAAATTGCTTAATTATGAATGACTTCTCTGTCACTGCCTTACTCGTTGCAGGAAGGGACATCAAACTATTTCAAAGGATTAATGCTTATTCTAGGCTATCTCATTGTTGCAGCAAGCTTTTTCGTCCATGTCGATCTTTCAAATGGTGAGTTGTTGTGAAAAATGAAAAAAGAACATCACATAATCAAAGATGCCATATATTTTGCCAATTAAAATAAAATAGGAGATTCAACTTGTTAATTGGTTGTCTACTTGTGCGACATTTGATACAGATGATTGATTAGGATCCACCGGTAGCTATTGTCTATCGATACCTTTCCACAAAGCAGAATCTCAGCAGTTGCGAATATGCAGAAAGGTCATGGCCGGCAGTGTTGTGGAAACTACTCGCAAATTCTGAAATTTGCCCCAAGGAGCAATGCATATACAACAACATCAGCATCAAAATTCACAAAGCTGGAAGATTTTACAAGTACACCTTTTTTATTTTCCCTCATGTTCTTACTAATTTCTGAATCATCAAAGGCAGGTCGAGTCTTAGATTTAGAATGAGAATGATGTGGGGTTTTTTTTGGGTAAATCACAATGTAGTTTTATGCAAATTTTATTGAATTTAGTATATCTCTTCTTGTTGTGAAACCTGGATGATTCCTCCAGCTCTGGGATTGTTGTGCAATTTGAGTATAGATTCCTGCCGTACTAGAAGTTGAAGCCTTGAAGGACAAAAATATATTTAAAAATAATAATAAATATCTTTTCTTTACAAAAATAAAATATCTACGATCATGTTGTTTTCCAAGTTGTTTCTTTTGAAATTATTTAGTTTATATATATGCAACTAAATAATTTCAAAAGTTATTAAAAATTCGTTGACAATCTTCGTACGTTGCATGTATTAAGACTACTAGTAACATGTGCCACTTTTATTATTCATAACAGTAAATACTTCTATGTATATTGTTTATAATTAAACGATATGATTAATACTTTCATATCATGTTAGTTTTTTATTTTCTTTATTTTTTTTAGTGTCATTAACTTTATTTATGTACACTTTACATGATTATATATATATATATAATTTTAATACTTAAATACAAAGTCGATAGATCAATAATTTATACATCTTCAGGTAATTAATTAATAAATAAAAATTAATAAAATATTTTAGTCACAACTTTTTACAGATCTCAAGTTTCTTCGATAAGTGATGCATCTTATCATAATAAATTTTTTATCATAATACAATTAAAAAATTATGATATTGTTACAATCATACAATGCATATAACTTATGATAAACATTATAACTTCTGCTAAACATTAATAACTCTTATTTATAAATTTACATTACAAATAAAATCTAATAGAATATCCTAGTAACAACCGTCTACACATTCCAAGTTTCTTGGATAAGTGATGTGTCTTATCACGATAAAATTTTTCATCATAATACAATTAACAAAAAATTTAAAAAAATTATGATGTGGTTACATTACATGAAACTTATAATAAACATACAACTCTTATGTATAAATTAATGTGACATGATTATAATATTTTACAATTGATGCATTGGCCACATAATTTTTTTTTATTTTTATTAATTTTATTGACTTTTGATTTCTTATTAGATCACCTTAAAACAATAAATTTTATAAATTTATATAAAATCCAATTCCCAACTTTAATAGCTTACACAGTATTTGTTGCATCCTCTTTAATATCCCAACTTATTGAATATTTATGTATATATTTATTTATTCTAGAAATTAATTTAAATGATGCTAATAATTAGGATTATAAATTTATACCAAAATTTGAACATATTATAATGATTAGATTAAAAAAAACTCTAATTACAAAATTCTATATTTTACAAAGCATGAGATGTTAGCTAATTATTGATAACTGCAACGGAACCTCTATAGATTAATAGAGAGTTGTGATCATATAAAATTTATTAGTTAAAGAGATATTAAATAATCTATAAGTTAATAATTTATTAATTTATAGAGTTAATAAGATAAATAATAAACAACTAGATATAAATTAACTAGATACAATAATAAAATTAAGAGACGATATCCAACTAAATATAAATTTTAAGAAAAAAATAAGTACTAATATAGTTATATTTTTATAATTAAGATATTATAAATAACTATATTTGTAATTTTAATAAATTATTAGTTTATGATTTGAAAGAGCCTATAAAATTATATAAGATTTTTTTAAAAAAATTATTTTATTATTTTATTAAAATTATTAATTTAATCTATTGTTCAGATTATTTATTTATTGAATATTAATTTATGGAGGTTTTACTATAATTTATGTTTTTGTTGTGATTTAAAAAAAAAAAATAGATATCTGAATTTTCTTTTTTTTTTTCTTCTTAACGAAAGTCATAATACGTTATTAAATGGAAATTCAATTAGTTGGTAATTTTAATAATTTTTCTACGTTTTGATTTCAGTGAAGTCAATTAAAATAATAATAATAAATTGAATTTTAAAGCAACCCCTAAAATAATATTAAAAAAAAGGTACAATCTCCCAAGCACTGTCTTAAATTTCCCAAGATATGCTCAGGAGACACAATCCCAACACGCACCCAGCAATAACTATAAATATACGCGCCTTTATCTCTATCTTCATTGGCACGTGCTTCACACGAAATATTGAGCGCCTGCAGAATTTTCTCTTTAAAATCTCGTTTCCCTCTTTCTATTGCAACTTTTCCTCAAATCTCAATCAATCTAATATTACATTATTACCAAAACATTTTTTTTTTATAAAAATAATTCCTTTCTTTTTATTTATTTATTTATTTTAATCAAATCATGCAAAACAACTGGTACCTAGTCTTTAACAAAATCACATGAAGCTAAAGAGCTTTTCACTGATTTCATGTAAGCCCTATAAAAAATTTACGAACGAAGTCAATGATTCAAGTATTTAGCCGTTATTCTTTATATTGTTTAGAAAATTATAAGAGTCACATGATGGACTTTTGTTAACGTCAAATGGTGGATTTTGTTGGAAAATTCTTAAAAGAATTTTATTTAAGAGTGATAAAATGAATTTATGAAATCAAATTTTAAATGAAGTAAGTCAAAATTCAATAGATTTAAATGTGATTAATTCATGAAAAGATATTAGCACGAGAATTTATATTCTACTTACTTTATGAATGGCAATGGACACCACCCGATGTAGGTTTGTTATTATTAAATTCGTATTTGAATAAAATTTAAATTATTAAATCCGCACCTGTACACACTGTAGGTTTTAATTTTTTTAAAAAAATTCACCCGCTGTAGATTTTGATAATTATCAAATTTGTAATGATACCCGATAAATTTTTTACGGGTTCTCATATTTAGATGCACAATACTTTTATCACTTGCTCCATATTCCCAATTTACTTGAACTTATTAATAAAAGAAAGGACTTAAAATGGAATTATTACAACAATGAATCATACAACTCAAATTAATTCTCTAAGACTTAGCATAATCAGTTTTAAAACAATTAATGACCACTTAAAAATAAAAGAATCTCCTTTACAATAATCCAAAAGCACAATAATTCACCATCAAATGATAAAAATAATACAAACTCTCTTATTTCTCTCACTCCCTAGTCAATATCATAAACTTAAAAAAAAAATAGACATATCATTTAAATTGAAGCCCATGTACCATATACAGAAACTAAAAATTTAATATATTCATACTAGTACACATGGCATAGCAAATCCACATTATCAATTTACAACAACTCATAAAAATCTTTTTTTTTTAATATAATTTTCCTAACACAAAGTTTTTTATTTTCAACATACATAATAAATAGAACAATAGAAGCACAGAACAAACTAAGATTACAACTTACAAGAAATACAAAACAAACCTAGTGGAAAATAAAAAGAAAGTAACAAATAAAAGCACAGAACAAACTAAAATCACGACCAGCCACAGAGCATTTCAGTGTACAATTCTTTAAGCCACATGAAGCTCTTCATGAAAGACCCTTTAACTTTGCCTTCAACACTGTACAATTTATAACTTGCAACTTGGACGCACCAACCACACATGACTTGTTTAGTGTTTACAGAATTACACTTTATATTTATTTAAATTTTTAAATTTGATTATTCTTTAATTAAAAATAAAAATATTTAAAAAAAAACTGCGAGTTTTGAGGATATCCATGCAAATATCCGCTAGATATTTGACTAATACTAAATCTATCGACAACTTAATGTGAATTTAAATTTTTAATATTAAATCTGTCCATAACCGGTCAAATTACCTGTAATAAATAGGTTTTGAAAGATAAATTTAAGCGAGTTAGCATATACCATTACCATCCTTCACTTATTTAATAAATAAATATTTATTTTAATTCATTTAATCTATTTAGTAAAATTAATAAACCAATAGAATCACGTTCAAACTCATTTAAATATATATAGATTGCCTTGTCAGTTGCCACCTTGAGTACCTATTATGGACGCACATGAAAGTAATGCTCAATGTGACTTAATATATGTTAATGTACAAAAAGTAAAGGGATCCAAAGTTATTTCCCCAGGCAAAAACTCTATTTTCTCGGCCCTTTTCTTGGCCTTTTTCCTCTCTCTTTCGAGAACTTTCTCTCTCCATTATTCCTCCGAAACAAACAAAAACTCATGTTATGGATTCTTAACAACAAAAATCAAACTACCGAAAATCTCATTACATCTTCCAATCCAATGATCATTTCTTGCATGAAAAAAATTCAACCTTTCTTTCATTGAAAAATAAAAAAAAATAAAAAATTTCACCTTCGGCTCAGTTTTACACCGAGACTCACCAGCGTAATCATCGATGAGACCGATTCTACCGCCGCCGCCAGGCGGCTTATCCTCCTCCTCGTCCTCTTCCTCGTCCTCCTCATCGTCATCATTAGCCAATCGGAGAGGTCAACGCCGGAGACCGGACCTCACGCTACCAATCCCGCAGCGGGACCCATCCCTGGCCGTCCCCCTCCCGTTACCTCCGACGTCGAACTCCTCCTCTTCCTCCGGTCAGTCGACGTGCCACCAGAACCACCACCACCAGCAAAACCAAACTCAGAACAACCACCAGCACCGGCACCAGCTCATCAACCCGGCGGAGCTCCAGAAAGGCAACCGTATCGGCAGCGGCAGCGGCGGCACGGTCTGGAGAGTCGTCCACCCACCGACGTCGCGCGTGTTCGCGCTCAAGGTAATATACGGTAACCACGAGGACTCCGTCAGATCTCAGATCTGCCGTGAAATCGAGATCCTCCGCGACGTTAACCACCCTAACGTCGTTAAGTGTCACGACATGTACGACCGTAACGGCGAGATAGAGGTCCTGTTAGAGTACATGGACGGTGGATCCCTCGAAGGGGCCCACATAAGACAAGAGCACATATTATCTGATTTAGCTAGACAAGTATTAAGTGGATTAGCTTATTTACACAAACGAAAAATCGTACACCGTGATATTAAGCCCTCAAATTTGTTAATAAATTCTAGCAAAAATGTGAAAATTGCGGATTTTGGGGTTAGTAGGATCTTAGCGCAGACAATGGATCCCTGTAATTCAGCCGTAGGGACGATAGCTTATATGAGTCCCGAGAGGATTAACACTGATTTGAATCATGGGAGATACGATGGATATGCAGGGGATATATGGAGCTTAGGTGTGAGTGTGTTGGAGTTTTATTTAGGGAGGTTTCCATTTGCCGTGGGGAGGCAAGGTGATTGGGCGAGTTTGATGTTTGCAATATGTTTCGCCCAGCCACCAGAGGCGCCTGAAATGGCATCGAGGGAGTTTACGGATTTTATTTCGCGTTGTTTGCAGAAAGACCCGCATAGCAGGTGGACGGCTGCACAGTTGTTGCAGCATCCGTTTATATTGAGAGCTGGGCAGAGTCAGGTGAATCAGAATCTCCGGCAAATTTTGCCGCCTCCTCGCCCTCTTAGTTCTTAGTTTTTTATGCTTTTTTAAAAAAAAATTGGGTTTTTGGTATTTTTGCTGAATATTCTTGTTTGATATCATGGGATTAATTATGGATTTGATTCTTAGGGGAGGAAGGTTAAAAGTTAGTTAATCGGGGTTATGGATTTATAATCGGGGAATTATGATGGATGATGATCAACTTTCAATCAATGAAATGAATCAATCTTGTCCTTTGTTGATGTTTAATGAAAAAAGAAATTTTCTGTTTGTTACGGCTCTGTCTCTGGCCTTAAGTTTTTATATTTATTTTCCTTTTTAAGTGATCTTGTATATGCTTCTGTTACTATGAGCTGAGTAAAGATTGAATATTGGTTTTGGAGTGATGCGATATTGGCTTATTGCAGTCCAGAAAACTTTCCATTTTCGGTTAGGTTTTTGTTTTGTGATATTAATGCGCGGATCATGGCAATATTAACTCAGAACTTAAGCTCTGTTTTGATTGTACGAAGATACTTAATTCATGTGTTAAGTTTAATCTCATTATAGCATGATAAATGGGGTTTTTATTTCAACTAGTGGACCATTTATGGCTTGTTTCTAAACTGGGTAAGATATGCTGGATTGTTCTTTTGAGTTGTGTATATTTGGAATGATATACTCTTAACATGCTATAAATTGATCATATAATGTTATTATGGATTGGGTTTTTGTAACGTGTAATACAGTATCCGTAACATTGAACATCAATTTGCTTTGTCGGAAAAATATGTCACACTGATTAATCTTAAGCAATTTTACCTTCACTCTTTTCGGGACCCAGTTCATGTGTATGAGATTTTAATGGTTACTGAAATCATTCAGCGTAGGGCACACAATGAGCTGGGTTCTGTTGTTGGATATCAGGTCATTAATATTGCTCGGAACTTTCCTGAGTTTTCAAGGGTGTTGGAACGGCATTTTGTTGTCAGGAGCTGAGTTGTCATTGTGAATGCTATTTCCTGGCAACTTGTTTTTGAAAGTTATTTTTGGCTCCAAATTAACTTGCTTCCATGTTCTTAACACTGCTCTTGTGAGTTTACTTGCTTTTGATATGCTGCTGCAGTTACAAGGTTATAAAATGCTATGATGAGTTGTTTATGTTATGCATTACATTCTTTTTGAGCTTGTGGAGATTGATATAATTGCCCAATCAAAATTGTCAAAGATTTTACCACGCAGAATCCCCAATTTGTGCATAATGGGCAAGTTATTTATTGACCTATAATTGTTAACTTTTTCATACAGGCATTGCCTGGGAGGGCCACATTTGCCAGTTCACTTTTGTGCTTGTGTGTTAGGAATTTTGTCCACATAATCATTGTGAAAGAAAAACTAGTAAAGCTTTTGCATCAGCTTTTGTTTCTTCTCATTCAAAAGAAATAAAAAGGAAAGGAAATGAAATGAAAAACCAACTAATAAAGCAACTCAATAACAAAGAGTCTGATCTTTGGTAATGGTGGAAAACATAATTGTTTAATGGTTTTTTTTTTTAGAAAAAAAACATTGTCTATTGTAATTTTTCAAAGCATAGATTAATGGGGGCATAAGCACCAAAAGAGTTATGCTTAAGAAATTTTAGTGTTATCTTTCGGTCAAAGGTAATTCATCATATTAGGAATTTTCTCCATGAATTATAGTACTAGCTTAATACCTTTGATTTTTCTTGAAGAGGAAGCTTCAGAAGCCAGAGCCATGAAGTATGAGCTTTAGAAATGATGAGGAAGCTGCAGAAGCTAAGAGAACCAATGAACCATGAAGACTTGTGAACTTTAGAAAGAACGTGGAAATGATAACATGAGCTTAGAAGACGGAAGAGTACGAACGAAAGGACGGGGAAATTATAACATGGAAATTGTCAAAAGTATTTAAATAAAATTTAAGATTTAATGATATGTTATTATTAGTTTGGGAACCATTCAATAATGAGATGCTAAATTACTTTTCTTCTCACAGTGGGAAGGAGCTCAAGTACTCCAAAATACAAATGCTTAAGTGAGATATATTTTTTTAAATATATAAATGAATCTAATTTATTCTGATTTTAGATATTTAAATTATGCTAAATTATCCTAAAAAAATTAGACGTTAGACTTCATCAAATCACCATAATAAATTCATGGTAATAAGAAAAATTCTCTTTTCTTTTGTTTTTAGTGGAAAGTCAATTGAGGACATGGCACCATTAAAAGCATGCAACATGTGGAGTGATTATTAACTACTCAAGATATAAGAGTTGCGTATGTTGACAAGAGAAAAATTGCATGTATACAAAAGTCAATCTCATTGTAATTTATACATCCTATTCACGGTTATATTCTTTGTAGTGAAAATTTGTTTATGGAGGAGTATATTTAGGTTCCATTTGGAATTATTTTTGCAATATTTAAAAATAATTTTATAAATTTAAAAATTAATTTTAGTATTTAGTAAAAAAATTAAAATTATTTTTGTTAAAATTAACTCTTACTATAGCTGACTTTGAAAAATAAGAAAAAAAGTAATTTTTAGATTTTAATTTTGAGAATTAATTTTATTTTCTAATATAATTCCATAAATATCGTTACAATTATTATCTAAACTCAAAATTGTCTTTATTCAAATTGAAAACAAAATCAATATTTTAATAATCTTTTATTATAATTCATGTTTTGTTTGCCCAATTTCTTCCACATATGTAATAATTATAATATTGCATGACAATCTATTATTTCTTTTCTTTTTGAGATTTTGTAGCTCATTATATATATATATATATATATATATATATTATATATTTACTTTTTGAAGTACCTCGTTATACTTTGATTGATTTTGTTTTATTGAAAATTTTAGTATAAATTTTACTTTTAGTTAAAATTATTATAATACACAATTAAAATATTATATGTACATATTGTTATATGGTAAATAATTACATTCTATATATTTGTAAGTAAATTTTATTCTATATTATGCACATTTTAGTCGTTTGTTTTCTTATAGTAATTTAACAATAAAATTTATCGGACACTAATATCTATTTTCAAAACTCAAAGTACTTATGAAAATAAAATTTATCAAACACTTAATTCGATTCTTTTCATAACTGATTATTTTTACAGTATGCCTAATAACAATTATTTTAAAAACTACAGTATTCTCAAACTGGCCCTAACACATAAAAACGATCCAAAAGAAGTTTCGTGTTAATGCGTTGTACTTTTAGTATTTATATTTGCATTGCTTAAAATGGACATATATGGGGCAGTTATGTTTGTGTACTATTGATCAAATATGCTATGGTTAGTTTTATTGTGTTATTATATATGGGAGTGTGTGGATATTATCGTCTAATTAATTGTATCAGTGTTAAATTGAGCTTTTTACTAAGGTTTTTTTAAATATCGTGATTAGTAGTCATTGAATAAGAAATAATATGTTATTCAACTATAAATGCATAGGCGAAACAAGATCATAAACGTATCAGCACCGCTCAGCTCAATAGTGATTCCATATTCTGTTTGAATACTTCCAACTTAACGTGAACAATGCATCATTTCAATTGCCATAATTACATTTTTATTTTATTTTTTCAATTTTCTTTTGTGAAGAGGCTAGTGGCCAGGGGCCTAAGCCGCCAAATTTCAAAGCCCGTATGTTCCATTTGCTGTATTATTTTACATGTGGGCTTAGAAGGCTTATCGTAAGTTGCAATGAGTTTTCTATTATATTCATCAAAGACATTCCCTATAGTTCAATCAACATCCGTTAATACATATTAATAAAGAGCAGCAGCATCAAAGGACCTCCATGGATGTGTCTAAATGACATTAGGGATGCAGATCACAATTGCATAAAACTTGAATAAATTGCGCATATTCAAAAAGTCAATTTCTTTGTAATTTATATGTCACAACCTTTGGGAATTATGGGATATCCTTGATTTAACCTCAAATAACAGAATTTTTAGTATTGATAATACTACAATTTAGGGATGGGACGGGGATCATAATCCTATCTTTGAACACCCCTCATTGCCATCTGTACTTAAGGGCATATATACTTTTAGCAAAAATGTTATATACAGAATAGTATATTTACATATCAAAACGGTCCAAAAGAGGTTGTGGCGTGGGTGTTACTGCGTTTTATTTTGTTAGGAAGATTGTTAATTTCTCCTCTAATTTATTTAATATATATTATTTACTAATTTATTATTTTTTTAATAATTAATAACCCCCGACCCATAAATTTATAATATTACCTATATTTTCAAATGCAATTTTATTCATATCTATTATAAATTACATAAATCACATGAATAGAATTTAAAATAAAAAATTAAGATTAAAAATAAGAACTATATGTTTTGATGTGAAAAAAATTAATAATAAAATATTTTTCTTGTACTTTTTTATTTTAAAAATATTTTCTTATGAGAAAACATATAAGTAAGAAAATTATTATAAAATGATAAAAATATAAAAAATTAATATAAGAAACTTGAATGAAAAATAAAAAAATTATTATAAAATAAATAATAATAAAATTTTTTCTTGTACTTTTTATATTTAATATTAAAATATTTCTAATAAATATAAATAAAAATATATTTGAAAATAAAAATAATATTGTAAACTTATGCTGTCAAGGGGTTCTTAACTAATAAAAAAATAATATGAGAATAAATAGTATATCTTGAATAAAATAGGAGGAAAATTGGCAATCTCTCTATTTTCTTATATATACGCATTGTTTAAAATGGACATACTAGGGCAGTTGTGTGTGTATTTTTTGGTCACACATGGTTATTTTTATTATGTTATTCTTGTATGGGAGTGAAATGGATATTAATGTTAATTCAATGAATTCGGATTCTATGCTGAATTGAGCTTTGTGCAGAGTTTTTATTTTTATTTTTAAATATTGTGATTGATATTTATTAAATAAGAAATAAGAATAATTTTCCAACCAAAAATTCTTGACTATATTAAAATTAATAACAAACTAAAAAAAAAAAAAGAAACACGCATTACAATATAATATATTTTATTTTCAAAGTTCACTCAATAAAATAAAATGTTAATTAACAATAAATACACTAGTGGTAGACGATTACATAAGTAGAATCTTAAACTACATTAATGTGTCTAATGTATAATTTGAAATCCCACATTTAAATTATTTTTTTGTTCAAATTTCTTTTGTGAAGAGGCTAGGTGCTAGGCATCTAAGGCAGGGACAGACTTACATGGACATTAATACGAGGCAATTGACCCTGCTCAATAATAAAAATTCACTTCTGCCCGTAGGGAAGAAAGAGTAGTAGCCATGATCGATTTCCTCTGCGCAGGAGCTTGGGATTTGAGAGTAAGCATGACTCTGAGAAGATCTCTGATTGTGATCAATTGGGTCTCACTCAAATCTTGGTAATAACGAATGACTTGCTTGATTTCTCTGCATCGGCTCGTGAAGCCTGCGGGAAGCGCGAAGAGCTAAGCCACTAATGTCGTGGCGAAGGTTATATCTCAGAAAGTCAGCGAAGCTAAGGTTTCGTATGTGTTATATCCTTTCGATCGAGCGGCAACTTCTAAGGAAGGCCTTCATTCCCCTTCCCTTGGACAAATTTCTCCTTTTTTGTCTTCTCTAATTGTAGTAAAAATGAACGGATCACTACGTATTAACCTCTTTATTTATAAGTAAGTTCATAAAGTAAATAAGATGCACGGATCACTACATATTGCGCTCTTTAGTTACATCACAAGCATCTTGATTTGTACAAAATGTGATTAAAGACATCAAAAAGTAGACAAGGTATTCAGGTTTGCAATAGTTTGCATATTAGAGACAAACGGATGTGCTGCATATTAGAGACAAACGAACGTGTTCCTTGACAAAAAAAAAAAAAAAAATTGTTTTCCTGGTTAATCTCAGGTGCCAGGATATGGTCCAGGAGTGGATATGGGAGGGCCGTATGAATATCTCCATTCTCCACAAGCTAAGCATCTCTCGGACATGCTGCTGTTATCTAGTGTACAAAACTTGCAAGACCATCCCTTCAAATTGCCAACACTTCTGTTTTTCTGAGTTCCACAGGCTTCGCATGTTAGTGCCAGCGGCTGCAGAATGAAGATGCAAGCATTAGAACAGAAACATGCATATGAATGAAATATGCCCACACGCACATACAGAGATAGAGAGAGAAGTGGCGTTGAAAGGGCTCCATGGATGCATAACATAGGGGTGCAAATTATAACTGCATAAAAGTTGAATAAATTCATTGTTGCTGCATAGCATCTGCAAGCAAACCAAACTGCATTCATAAAGAAAGAATAGGAAGCAGCATCACCAATGGGCATATTTTGATACATCTGCAAACTTGAGTTCTATGCTATCATCATATTGCTTCTAGTTTCTATACTATCAACTTATGGCATATGATTATACAAACTGTAACAAATATTTTCGTGGTCATTATAATTTCTAGTATGTTTAACACTGCAAAGAAATTTGAACCAAGTAACTTATTCATAAGAACAGATTGCACTTGACAAAAAAGAGGGGTGTAAATTATGGCATTGTTCAGAAAAGAATTTCTCACATTTTATAGAAAATAGCAAGTAATCCAATAAGTGTATCTCAAAAACTTGAAGCGTATTAGCCAGCAAAACTGAAGACACAAATATAGATTTCACCTGGTTTAATAAGGTACATGTCTTGCACTGCCACATCTGCCCAACATCCACTGCTTTTTGACCAGAAGAAGGTTGAAGAGATGATGTTGAGCCAGATCTGTCATTAGAAACTAAAGAAGTCTTCGAGCGTTCTGAAGCATCAATAGAAGATCCAACATCCCCCCGCACATCAATGTCACTGTTCAAAGATTTGGACCCACACCACAAATCATCATGCAATCTCCTTTCAGCAGCCATAGCAGCTGCTTGTATTGGGCTCAGTGCAGCCTTGATACTGCTATCACCACCTATACGGTTAGGTCCTGATGGCAAAAGAGCTCCAAGACGGGCTCTGTTCTCTGCAGCAGCAAGGGCAGACTGGCGCAATTGTGACATTGGGGGTTGACGGGAGAACCCACCCAATCGTCTACCAGGAAGATCAAATCCTTTCCCAGTGCCAGTAACTCCTTTAGCCATCAGTTCCTCACATTCCTGCAGAGAACATGGGGAAAAACCAGGTGGTAGAGAAATGCAAACGAAATCAAATATATATCTATGAGAAAATATAAAGTAAGACAGAAATATGAGCCAACAACAATTGGAAGTTTGATGACAGCTTCTAATCCAACAATATCTTAAAGAAAAGAACATTTCTTTTATTTCAAATTCATTAATATTGCTTCTTTTTCCAGTTATTGGTTATGAAGCCCAATATGCAGTTATGCTTTAGTGATACATTCCTGAGTCCCAATGGTCCTTAGGAAATATGACCCTAATTAAAGCTATTCCTAACAACATGATGATTCCTCTATTTGCTTTTGTTAGTTGCATTGCATTACAAAATGTCAAAACAGTGCAGATACAAGGATACAAATGATGACTGACACAAGCAACTTATATAGAATTTAGATGGAACATAGCCATGGACATTACATGAGTGTTTTTATATCTCAGAATCAATCTCAAAAAGCAGTAGGGAAATAATCTTGATTTCAATTTTTACCTAGTGGATGATTTTCAATGTCATGTCAAGCATAAAAAAAAATCATACACCCAACAGTAGTGGGTTTCAATTCAAAAACAACTACTGTGCTGAAAGAGCGACATGATTCTCATTGTTGTAAAAAGGAAATACCAGAATGACAGCATTATTGGAACAACTGAGTTGATTGATATTTGGAGCAAAAGGCACACCTTTCTGATTTCATCCCAAAGTTTATAAAAGTCAGCATTATGAGGGCCATATTCATTGTGGCAGAGCTCATGCAGCATAGTGTCAAGAATCTGTTCATAAGGAAAGAAATCCCACTCTCTATTTGGCCTCCGGAGCCTCAGTTTGACCTCTGCACCTCCTCCTATGTTTATCCCCAGAAGAGATGGATTTGCAGGACTACAATTTGAAATTCTAGATGAGAACTATGTATATATCATATTCATTCCAAAATAAATGCATATCTAGAATGCAGTACCAGAACTCAGAAAGAATTCTGACTTTCCATTTATGTCTACGCATGATTGGCTGTACTTGTTTTGCCACTTTTTCAAGAATTTGTCTTGCATCATCTTCTCCAATCTTCTTCAGAGCCTTAACCTCCCATACCTTGTTAAGGTCATTAAGATCCATTTGGAATAGAAAGCTCACAAATCTCAAGAGGAGTAAAGTCCGACCATAAACAACTAGGTCTGAACTCCCTGACAAAATATGAGAACATTATTGTTACTAAAGAAAAGAAAGAAAATGTTGGGTGCTAAACATTGTACAAACGGGATGTATTCTATGTTGACAGTAATATCACAACATAAGCAATATGTGAATGTCTATGATACCATGAAAAGGTAATGCAATTACGTCAATCAATTTAAGTACTATGAAGAGGATGCAGATTCATGAAAGCATACATACAGCAGGACATCAAAACAGGAGAATCTATCAGATTGGAAATATCTAACTCTAACAAACAAGAGTAAGAAGAGAGATGAGCAGAAACCACATACTTACGCAGATAACAGAAAGCCATAAATATATATAACTGATATATTTCCACAAAGACAAGTCTGCTTATGCGGCAAACAGGAATATGCAGAATCAGGAAAATATTCCAATGTGCATATCCAATAAAGAAAGCAAAGCCATAAGTACTACCAAAGATTTTTTTTTTTTTCCCAAAAAGGCAGTCTCACTAATATTCCAAAAAAGGTTTCCCCGCTCTGGTTTGCCCATCTTGTTCCCAGCAACACACGCGTGCCACCTAGAACCACGTCCAATAGCTACCACATTCCTTTGTAATATAAAACAAATATGTCTCCCAGGCAAAACGTCCCTCAAAGTAAACTACCATACTAGTTCCCCTCTTTATTAATTTCTCAACTAAAAGATCAATGCACACAAAAGTACAAATACAACAGCAAGATAGGGCACCATCAAACATCCAATGAACATCAAAAACTCAGTATAGCCTTATAAGATTTAAAGAAATTTCATTTTTTTGGTCAATAACTCATTTCAAGTTTAATCAGAACATACGCGATTTAATTTAATTATTCATTTTTTAACAAATAATTCAAAACTAAAAGTTCTAGAAGATTCTTTAGAGCAGTTCAAGTTTCTCCACTTAGCGCAAAAACTAATTATCTCTCAGCATCAACTATAAAGCTTTATATAATGATATACAAACTGTTAGCATCAGTATAGAAGTTAAATTGATTTACGAAATTTTCTGTGAAGTTTTCTCGCCATCCAAACATATAATTGAAGTTAAAAAAAAAAAAACACATAAGATGAAGCGACAAACAGAAAGTCACAGAGTTAACAAATCATTCGAAAAGTGACAGAAATTTATTTAATTGGATTAAAAAAAAATAACAAGTGGAATTTCAAAATTGAATTACCTGGAGAAATGTATCCACTCTTGAGCGTGTGTGTTTGAGAAGCAAAAGGCGAGAGAATAATAAAAGGCGATAGCCAATGAGCAATTTACTCATTGAAAATTGACCTAAAAAGTTCCGATTTCTTCCTTTTTCTTTTAATTTTAATTTTTGGTTTTTTGAAAAAAATTAGAATTTAAAACAGTAAAAACATTTTTTTTTTTTTTTATAATATTATTATTTTATATATTTATAAGTAAGAAATGTCATTTTATGAGAGGGGAATAATGGTGAGGCGTGAGAATAGGTTTGAAATGGTGAAGTGAGAAAATGTAGATAGATTGTTTTTTTTTTTTAGGGTATATTTTACATTTCCCTCTTTCTTGGGACGTGTATGTAATGAGGTACAAATTTGATATTTTAGGGCAAATAGGGTTTATTTAATGAAAAAAAATCCCATAATCCTTGGTGGCTTGGAAGACTTATGCAGTGACATTTATTTTTAAGGCTGATTTTTCTTTCTCTATTGCTTTTTATTTTTCTTACGATGATACAGTAGTTTGTCTTGTTATGTTTTGCTTCCATTTAAATAAAAATTCCGACAAATATTTGTCTTGTCTTTGTTAGACGACTACTTTAATTGGAGTTTTCCGCACAAAGGTTCCACTAACCCATAAAAAGTGTGCCGAACCTTTGGGAGGTGGCAATATATCTATGAAATTATTTCATTGAACATTCTCCCCCTTTGATCTAGGAACAGCAACATGTACTAAATATCCTGTTCAAGCCGAAGAACTTATTTTGAACAATCCTGAAAAGTGATGATTTAGATAAAATTTGGTATTTTTAAACTGTGAAACACTCGGTTTCTACTTTTGTTTTAGGTGTAACCAACTAATTATTAAAGATATGACCAAAAAAAAAAAATTAGAAAAAGAACTTTAAATACAAAGATCCTCCTAAGTGCACCTTTTATAAAAGTGATAGACACCAGAATAAAGAATATTCATAGAGCAGGGAGCACCTTCCATAGAAATCGTTATGATATGTTATATTAGTTACCCATATTGCTCAAGGTTTATGTTTAATGTTTTATTCTTTAATTTATAATTTAATTTTAGTTTACAAAATCTGGATCTTGAAAAGGAAATTAGTTCTTTTATATATGAAAAAAATGTAACATTAGGTTGAGGTAATTTAATGCATAATTATCAATTTACCCTTCACATTACTATATTGTAATTACAATCATGTAATTATTACTATAATAATTACAGTTACCATTCTAAATTTCAATTACAATAACATTTACAATTCTCAATTATTATACTAATTATAGTAATAATTTACTATAATTATTACTAATTATAGTAATAATTTTCAATTTCAATTCCAGTTCTAGTTCTAGTTCTAGTTCTCGTATTATAATAATAACAATAAGTAGTTGTGCTTTAAAGAACACAAAAATGCTATAAAATTATTAGATTTATAAATAATAATAATAATCAAATAAAAAATTTTATGCGAATGAAATTGGTTTCATGTTTGATGATAGTAGTTGATAGTCTATGGATGCTTATATAATCATATTTGATCTTTTGTCTTCTTCATACCCATAAATAAAATTTTGATTTTAGTTGAATTTGAGAGGAATCTAGAATGAGATAACTGTCAACTAGTGTATTTGTGCTTTCCTTTTAGCAATAACTATGAAAAGTGAAACATTTATAAATGGGAGTATATACAAGTTTTTTCGTGTAATGTGACATCTACCAAAAGAAAAATTATAATAAAATTTAACACAATTTCTCAATAAAGAAATTCATCAAACTCCCAAAAAAATCATTAATTTTCTTTCTAAGTCAAGTTATTCTAACTCATATATTTTACTTAAAATTTTAACATAAATTCTCACCAATTTACCATTTTATCTTATGCAATTCACCAATAAATGCTCCTATATCTACCTATTGGATTATTCAAATTCAACATATGAGAATATGCATCAAATTCAACATATGAGAATATGCATCAAAACTTTAACTAAGAGATTATTTGTTTTTTATCTGAAATTTGACTTTGATTTATTTTCAGACATTTATAGTTTTTAATTTATTTTTTTTAGCACTTATGTCTAATTATAAGATATTTAGGTCTGAATAAAAAAAAAGTTAAATAGTTTAATTTTTATCTGAATGGTAAAATATCTGAATAGAAATTTAATATTTTATCTCATTAATACCCTTATTAAATAAATTTATTTCATATTATGTAAAATACTCTTTTATTATTTTTTATTTATCCCATTTTTTTATTATATATGTGTATTCAACTATTATTTTTTTAATGAGAATTTTAAATATAATAGAACTACATTTTATAATATGTCTATCTCTTTGTATTTATATTTACTATTTTTATTATAGATTTTGAATTTTATTTAATATATTAATTTTAATTGAAATGATTAAACAATTCTTGATTGGCTTGTGTAATTAACAAGAAAAACTATCAATATAATATAATAAAAATATCATATATTAATGTAAAAAATTATATATGTTAGATATAATATTTTATTTTCATGTTTGTTAAGGTAAATATAATAAATTTTTTTTACTAATCAAATAATTTAATTATAATTTGTCATATATTTAATCAATAAATTTAAATATTGTTAATATTTATAAGATTATATATATATAATTATCATAATTCAAATGTTTTCTTCATGAAAAATAAATAAATTAATACTTATATTCAGATATTTAAAAAAGAAAAATAAACATGTCATTTATGTACTCATACATATTCATACTTAGCTAAATTCAAACCAATTCAGATTTTAGATAAAAAAACAAGCACTACCTAAATGTCCATCCCTCTCTCCCTCTCTTGTAGGTTTTGGTGGTCTTAAAATTTTTATTCATTTAAATAAGACGGTCTCATTAAATTGTCTAATAGATATATGTTATAAGTTTCAATTTTTTTCCCCTTTTGGCTAGTATGATTAGGCAACTCTAAAGAAATATATGTATACAATTTAGAAAAATTCTATAATGCTATAATGAAAATTACAGCATCAATACCATAATAGACATAAATATTATAAATTACATATATAACTAATAAATATATAGTAAAACCAGTAAATTCATAGAAGATTATTAATTGTTTAAAAAATTAACATTGTTTCTACTAAATTTTAGTGAAAATATTTTTATTCATTTACAAAAAAAAATTCTTTAATTAAACAAAGGAAAAAAATTACTCATTAATTATACTAAAAAAAGTGAAATAAATTTTATTGAATTTGTTTAACTATAAATTCTATATTTATTTTAGGACATTTGTATATTTTATTTTTCTATTTTCTATTATAATATTTATTTATTGCACAAGTTAATTAAGCATAATTATTTATCTTGATGTGGATCAAGCAAAAAAAAAAAATTTATATTATTAGACACATATATGATATATAAATAAAATTAGATCTTATTTTGAGTCTTATGTATACTTCATGCAATTTTAAACTTTTTACTTGTATTTAAGGGTCAGTTATGATTATTAAGAAAGTATAAAAAGATACAAAATAACTTTATTTTATAACAACTATGAAATATATTAAAATAATATTTTTTTTAAATATAATTTTGAGAATAAATTTCATCCTTAATAAAACATCACATATATTACATAAATAAAAAAACTATCATTATTCAATTTAAATAAAAATTAATAAATTTGTTAAGTAATAAACATTATAAGGGGTTTTTATTTTACAATTGTGAATTTTTTTTTTCGGTAACTCTTATATTAATTTACTTATCTTACCTTTTATTCATAAGTTTTAGGCATAATCTACAAAATTTATATTTTATTTTGCACTTAATGTTGATTCACTTATTTTATGTTATATTTGTAAGTTTTCATTTTATTTACCAATAATAAATTAATTTACCAGTTTTATAGTAATTTATTAGTTTTACCTTTTTTTTTTTACAAGTCTTATGTTTCATTTCTAAAATTTATGTTTTATTTTACAGTTAGTGTTGATTTACTAGTTTTATATTATATTTACAAGTTTTTATTTTGTTTATAGTAATACATTAATTTATTATTTTTATATTAATTTACTTTTTTTATCTTCGATTAACAAGTCATATGTTCCATTTCTAAAATTTATTTTTATTTTGTGCTTAATGTTAATTTACTAGTTTTACGTTATATTGGTAAGTTTTTATTTTATTTACTAATAATACATCAACTTACCCATTTTATATTAATTTATTCATTTTACCTTCCATTTACAAGTCTTGTGTTTTATTTCTTAAATTTATATTTTATTTTATAATTAATGTTGATTTAGAAGTTTTATGTTTTATTTACATAAATTATGTTTAATTACAGTATTGATATCGTAATTTTAATCACGGTATCATATAATGACCCATAAATTTATATTAAAATTTTATTAGATAGATAAGCATATAATATGGCATTTCCATCTTATGTATTAGATGAACAGATAATGTGGTACTCCTATCTTATGTAAGTTTTCTTACAAATAAAATTGTTTGAGGTGAAAGATCGCAACTAACGAAGTCGAATAGTAGTATCAAATGAGCAACTAAGTAATTATTAAAATTTAATAATGCTAGGATCTTAATATTTGAGTCCTAGCTTAAATATCAATATTATGTATCATTTGTCTGATTAATTTCGTAACTTATAAAATTACTTATCTACTATACAATTAACGAATATTACTATTAGTTACTCAAATTAAAATTTAAATTAATGTTAGGATATCTATCCTTGTTCATTAAAATTTAGATAAAAATAAAATGAAATCAAATGAAAAATGGACACCAATAAGCTTTCCCAAAACAAGTGTGGCATGCCGTGTCTCCCAAATGACCACCCCGCAAATCAAGAAGCACTTTTACAAACAACCAGTTATTAAGGGCTTGAAAACAAAAATTCAAATCCCACTTTTTACAAGCCATTTTAATAATAAATTACAAAAATTTAATACATATAATTATTTTCAGATGCGGATATATTGTTAAGTCGTACGATTTAATAAAATTAATTTTTATTGTATTATAAAATCGTGTAATTTAATAATATTAAAAATTAATTGTATTAAACTATACGGCTTAACAGCGCGTCTATATAAAAAAAAATAAAGATGTCTGTACTATAAAAAGACTATATATACACTTATATACGTATATATTAAAAAAATAAATTTAAAATAAAAATTTCTAAATCAAATGTGCAAATAAAAGATTCCATATTTAACACGAAAGAATTCAACTTGAATTCCATAGCCTTCTATCAAATTGATACAGATTTTAAGTTTAATGTTAACAATTTCAAAAAAAAAAAACAATCTCAAGCCTAAGCATGAAATATATTAAATTTTATGTGCATAAATTTTCTGTCTCAATAAACCCTTAAGTACTGTACTCCATAGTTTAAGCATTATCAAATAGTCTGATTTTATTAATTTTTATTAATATTCTGACCATCAAACCATGTCTAATCTATGGCTTATAGTACTCCTGAAATACTGGAATCACTGCTTTTTAGTTTTTGTCTAACATTAAAAAAAAAAAAAAACTTGCTTAAGACACCGTTATGCTCATTAAATAAAACAATGTCACGTTTTTCAAATCCTCTAATTTATTATAGCCGATAACATCACTGGTAATTGTAAAATAATTTTTATATAATAAGACAATTATCTACTGATTACTTAAATTTTTGACTGTTTTTAGTTGATTTTCACCTAAAGTTACAAAGTATTTTAGTTAGAGATAACAAAATACGGATCTGAATCTAGATTAATAATTTCACTTCCGGATTTAAAAAAATATATGTGAATTTGGATCCGGATAATATCCTGCATGATTGTGAGCGAATATCCTAGATATCTGGATCCACAAATATTAAATTTTAATAATTTAAAATTTTATATAATGATATCAAATAAAATACAATCATAAATTTATATTTAATAATTTAATATGAAGAACATACAATAAAATCATAAATCTATAATTAAAAATATCACAACATAAATCAAATATAAAAATAACATAAATTCAATAATTTATCTAATAGTACCAAATAAAATCTAATCATAAATTTATAACTCAATAATTAAAAATTCAACATGAATAACATACAATAACATCTTACATCATAATCCACAATTAAAGATACCACAACATAAATTAAATATAAAAAATAATATAAATTCACAATTTACCTAATAATATCAAATAAAATCTAATTATAAATTTATAATTCAATAATTAATAATTTAACAATTAATAATTCAACATGCATAACATACAATAATATTATAAATTTACACTTTTAGACTTTTTATCTTATATATATTTTATATTGAAATTTAATTTAATTAATAATTAAATAAAAAATACAGATCTAAATATCTGTATTTTTAGATGCAAGTGCATCCGGATCCGAATCCGCACGGATCCTAAGAATTAGGATTTGGATCTACATTTTGTAATATGCGGATCCAAATTTTCTAAATTTAAATCTTCTGGATCTTTGCGGATCTGGATCCAATCCGAATTTTCCTCCATTCTTAATTTCAGTTGTCTACTATTCACTCTATTAATTGATGAAATGACAATTTTACCGTGAACATAAAATAATTAACTATTTTGCCTCAACTAAATGACAATATATATATATATATATATATAACAAACTGAATTATTTTCATAAATAAAATAAAAGATCTCCTCTTTGTTCCTAGTAACTACGCTACAGCCAAACTTACAATCATACATATTCTTAGAGTTATATTCTTAGAGTTAGTCTCTAGTTGCCCAGAATTCACTTAACTCCTTTAACTTCAAGAGATTGAAACACAAATATAAAGTATCCATTAGATTTTAGAAAACGTAATTAATAACAAAATCCTATTTAACTATAATTATTCTAGCTCCAGGGAATAAATTTAATTTGTATCGTTGTACAGGACAGAAAATTGAACTTCACACTTAAATAATCAAGGAAAAACAACAAAGCAGGATCAATATTTTACAAAATAACAACTATCACAAAACTTTAATAGAAAATTACGTTCTCCCATCATTGAGCCAACCACAATAGAGTAAGATACAATTTCTCTCAATAATTATATCAAATAATGAATAGCCAATTTCAAAAGCCCTAACTTAATTGGAGAAAAATATCCCAAACCCTAACTGAACAGCTGCTATAACTAATAAGAGGCAAAAACAAAATCAAGAAAGGGAAATAGTAGCTGGAGAACGTCGATGGCTGGCGATGGTGACATGATGCTAGTTATGTGGCGTAGTGGATCGATAAATTGCATGGATGTTGGTGCAGTGGAGACTTGGCAGTGCGGTGGCTACTAGGGAGGCTGAAGGTTTGGCGCGTGGTTGATCAAAGTCGGCGGTGAGTTGATCAGCTTGAGAGTTGAGAGAGAATTGAGAATTGCTTGAAAATTGAGATATGTTTGAGAGTTGAGAGTCGGGTGGCAATATGGATTAGGATTCGTTTATTCTATTCGAATTGATGTGAATTAAATGGGTTTGAATAAATTGATTCGTTTAATAAATAGGTGAATTCGATTCGATTCGTTAATTAAACGAATCGAATACGGATTTAAAAATTTTGATTTGTTTATTCGTTTAGAATTAGTTTATTATTTATTTAATAAATTTGTATTAAAAAATATATTAATTCTTAATTATATTATTAATTTAATAAATGTAGGTTGTAATCTTCTTTAACTTTATGAATTACTTTAATTCAGATTTACTTCAATTATTTTAATTAAATTTTAGTTTAATTATTTAAATTAAATGTATTAATTTTATTTGTGAATTTTAATAATGGTGTAATTGTAACATATGTATTTGTTTTAGTTATTTATGTAAATAAGTAAATTAAGAGGGGGTTTATGTGATAATCATGAAGGGATCTAGTTGATATTTTGAGGGTGTTTATAAAAGGAGAAAATCGGTAAAAATTTAGTGAAACCGAGAGAAAGTGTGTGTGTTGACCCGCTAACCCGATTCGAACCCGCGAAACCGACCCGTCGGTTTCTCCCATTTCCGGCCACCTCACCGGCCGAGCAAGGTGTCAAACGAAAGCTTGTGAGCCGGCTGTCCACCCCCATTGTCCTTGCTGCCGGAAAATGCGTGGAACGCCGCCGGTGAAGCTCGAAAATTCCGTGGATTTTGCGCGGACGATCGCCGGCGATTCCGGCCGTCTTTGGCCATGCCACCGGTTGGAAAAGCTTCCCCACCACACCATCTTCCATTCCCGACCAGTCACCGGCACCGAGGAGGCCGATTTGCCGCCGTCCGATCACCCCAAGGAGCCACGGCTTCACGAGCTCAATCCGGCTTCGCCGCTGCGCGTGGGAGGACACCACCTGCACCGTTGGACTCACCTCGACGAGAAGTGTCTAGCCCGAGCTTCCCCACCGCCGTTGGACTCACCTCGATGAGAAGTGTCTAAGTAATTGAATTTATGTTATTTTTTATGTTTGATTTATGTTGTGGTATTTTTATTTGTAGATTTATGATGTTGTATCTTGTACATGTTGATTAATTGTTAGATTATAGTTGATTTTTATTTAATATTGTTATTTAAATAAATTTCTTTGATTAATGAGGGCCTTTAAAATAATTTTGAATTATTTTGTTTTTAGGAGAATGGACACAAGCCGAAGTAATTCAGCTTACACAATTAACGATTCTAGTGTTGGAGATGATGATGTAAATGACATAATCGAACAGGAAGAAGAGATTGAAAAAGGTTTAAGGCCAGTAGAACAAAAGGCACCACGACAAAGGAAACTAACTTCACAAGTTTGATCGTTGTTCCGTAAGGTTCCGGGGGATAAGTATCCGGACAACAAGCCGATAGCGATGTGTAAAATATGCAGCATTGAGTACGTGGCTGTACGCAATTTTGGTACAGGTAATCTAAGAAGACATTATGAAACTTGTGCAAAATTTAAAAAGCGTGATCCTGTACAAATGATGTTAGATCGTAGTGATGGATCCCTAACTCGTGTTCCCAAGCTTGAAGCTCATGTGTTTCGTGAATTATTATCTTGTGCCATTGTTATGCATGATTTGCCATTTCAATTTGTTGAATATGAGGGAATTAGAAGAATTTGGAATTATTTGTGTGATGAAGTGTCCAACATCTGTAGGAACACTGCGAAAGCCGATGTGTTAAAAATGCATAATAGGGAAAAGATAAAAATTCAAAGCATGTTAGAAGAAGCTCCTAGTAGAATATGTCTTACTACTGATTTATGGACTTCTATAACTACAGATGGTTATTTGTGTCTCACTGCACATTTCATTGATAAGGGATGGAATTTACAGAAAAAAGTGCTGAATTTTTGTGAAATGCCAACTCCACACACTGGGGTTGTTTTGGCTGAAAAAATTATTGTCGTTGTTGTGTGAATGGGGTATTGAGAAAAAAGATATTTTCATTGACTGTGGACAATGCTTCAAGTAATGATGTTTGTGTTGCAATGTTAAAAAGTCAATTGAGATTAAGGAATGCTTTAGTGTGTGATGGAGATTTCTTTCATATTCGATGTTGTGCTCATATTATTAATTTAATTGTTCAACAAGGATTGAAAGAAATTGAGAAAGAAATAGAAAAAGCCCGTGAGAGTGTGAAATATGTCAAAGGGTCACAAGTGAGAAAAAAGAAATTTTTAGAGTGTGTTAAGCAAGTATCTCTAGATGACAAGAAATGATTAAGACAAGACAAGATGTTCCTACAAGATGTAATTCAACTTTTCTTATGCTTGATAGTGTTTTGTATTACAAAAATGCTTTCCGTCATTTATAATTGAGTGATTCCAATTACAAGAATTGTCCTTTTGAAGAAGAATGGGGGAAAATAGAAAAGATTGGCAAATTCTTGTCTATGTTTTATGAATTTGCCAATCTTTTATGAGATCACATGCATTTTTTATGGTTCAAAATACCCTACTTCAAATTTGTATTTTCCGAAGGTGTTTGCGGCTAAAGTTGCTTTGGATAAATTATTTTGTAGTGAGGATGTGTATATGAAAACTATGGCACAAAAAATGATCAAAAAATTTGAGAAGTATTGGTTTGATTTTTGTACCATTTTGGCCATAGCGGTCATCTTGGATCCTAGATACAAGATGACATTTATTGAGTTTGCTTATAGCAAGGCTTATGGTCAAAATTCGAAGGAGTTGAAACATGTTCGAGATAAGTTGTTTTCAATTTTTTGTGAGTATAATTTGATCACACCATCTTCCTCCACTACATCCGTACTTACTCAAATGAGTGATGTTGGTTCAAGTGCAGAGACATAATGACAATAGTCAAAACACACTTAACCAAAAGACCATAGATATGTTTAAGGTATATTTACAATTTTCTTATTTGTTTATTGTAAGACTTATTATTTCCATGCTTGTTTTGAATTTTGACTATTCTTATTTCTTAATTATTTTGTAGGAGTTTGATGATTTTGATAACATGGATTGTAGTGCTTATGTTAGAAAATCTGAATTGAAGCTTTATTTAGATGAGCCAAGAATTGATATAAAGATTGATTTGGACATTCTAAGTTTTTGAAAAGGAAATGGATTTCGTTATCCTAACCTTTCTTCCATGACTCGTGATATTTTGAGCATTCATATATCAACTGTTACATCTGAATCAGCTTTCAGTGTTGGCAGTCGAGTTCTTGATCAATTTCGAAGTGTATTGAAGCCAGAGACAGTTCAAGCAATTATTACTACTAGAGATTGGAAGTTTGGAGAGATTGGTAAAACTTGCTTATAAAATTTATTTACTTTTCTTTTATAATATTATGTGCAATTGTTTCTAATTAAGATTTATTTTTAGAAAATTATTGTAGAAAATTTGAATGTCACTGTGGACCAACTTACTCAAAACATTATAAACATGAGCACTAATTATGCTCCATCTGCATAGAGTGCCAATTATCCAAATGACAGTGTGTGAGTATGATAGGTAAAGTTTTTATCTTGTTTAATTATTATTTATTTGAAAATGCTACAAATTTGCTATATATTTTGATTTTTGAAATTTTACAATGACTATTATTAATATTGCAGCATGTTAATAACATTTTATTTAATTTTTGGTGTAGGATTTTTATTTTTAAGGTGACAAAGACAAATTAAGAGAATTAAAGAAATTACATTTATTTATAATTTGAATTTGAATTATTGTTATTTTTAATATTAAGGATTTGGTATTTGGTATTTGGATGACTGTATAATATGATTTGAATTATTTGTATTTTGTTGTGGGATATTAAATTTGTGTTTTTTTTGCTTAATTTTTTTTATTAATTATATTTTTCTAAACGAATTGTAAACGAATCTGGATTCGATTCGATTCGTTATGAATTCGTAAAAGATAAACGAATAACAAACGAATCCGAATTCGATTCGATTCGTTTATCAATTCTATTAAACGAATTAAACGAATCGAACCGAATATTCGTTTAATAAACAAATCAAATCTGAATCCTAAAATTTTAATTCGTTTAATAAACGAATCAAATTTGAATCCATAGAATTTTGACCCAATTCGTTTACAATTCAATTCGAATTCGATTAGTTTATTTGTTTTGCCACTCCTTCTTGAGAGGTTCGGATGAAATTTCGAAGTTATGGACTCATTCACCTATTTACCCTTAGGTATGAGTCTTGATTATTTAATTAATTTTTATTTTTATTAAATTTTTTTAATACTAAAAAATAAAATTTTTAATAAAAATATTAAAATATTCATATTTATGTAATACAATACATGATAATTTTATAAAATATATAACTTTATAATGTAATGTAAGATATGATCATAAAATATATGATAGTATTGTGTAATACATGACACTATAATATAATATAATACAAAATAATTTCGTGTAATATATGACATTATAATATAGTATAGGATATGATTATGAAATATATGATAGTATCATATAATACATAACAGTATGGTGTAATATATGACTTCATTGTGCATGACGAGCTAAAGATTTTAGAATTGAAAGTGACTGAAATTAAAATATTTGTAAGTAAATATATTTTTATATTTTCTTACAACAAAAAGAATATAATAAATATTTAATTAGTTTTAAAATATAAATTTTACCATGAGATCTAAATTTTTTGATTGAATTCCTCTTAAAAAATTCCTCGAGGTTTGGGGATGATGAAATTGGTGAATTTTATTTATATTTTAATTTTAATTTTTAATTGTGCAATTTAATCATATTTTTGGATCGGATCTGAATCCGATTTAAAGCCAGGGCTTAGATGATGCCCTTTTTGCGTGTTCAATTAAAATAACAATTTTATTCTTATAATGCCAATAAATTTATAATAATATACAGATGAAAGTAGATGGGTACAACATGATGTAAGTCAGGTAAAAATTAGTAAAATAAATAAATAAATAAATAAATATATATATATATATATATTTTTTTTTCAAAAGTACGAAAAAACATAGTTGCCCGGTATAATAATTTCTGATTTTGAATAATAATTTGCAGGGTTTTGTCAAATAGCCCTTTTTTCAATTTGTGTAGTGAATCTTAGCACGAATGTCTCCTCTAAACCCAATCAAAAGCTTCCATGTCAGTTAATATCCTGTATCCGGCTGCAGACGATAAAACCTTGAAGCCAATAAATAACGGTCTTCTAACTGATTCTTAACACAAATACACTGCCCTTTGCTCTACTCGCGCCTCTCTCTACCATTCTCTGCTTTCTCCCTCTGTTTGATCACCAAGAAAAGCCGAGAAATTCTTCTCCTTATCCAAGAAACGCTGAGAAATTAATTCTCCTTCTCTCGGCGGCTCACCCTGTTGTTCCTTATAATCCCCGAGAAAATTCACAAATGAAATGGCGGCAAAATCCCACATTTGCTTTTCTCTTCAATATATTGCGTTCTTGGTGCTCGCTTGCTCAGTTGTTTCATGGGCAAAACCCCACTCTCAACGACAAAACCAAGGTCAGTTTAGTCATTTTTGCTAATTCATCTGATGAAAACTTTTTTTTTTTTTCTGTTTTTTGCTTTCTTTTCCCTGTTTGGATTCTGAGAAATCGCAAGAAACCAAGAGAAAATGGCATTTTCTTGAAAACCAAACAGACGTTTCTGCTGTTAAAGTAGTTCTAATTTACTTAACTGAGATGGGTTTTCGATTAGATGCGTCAGTTTAACAAATTCGATAAGAAGATTACATTTTTCGTTTTCTTGCTTATAGTTTTCACTTTTCACTCACTTTCTTGGTAACCAAGCACTCTCTAAATTATAAAACCCTAGTGACATTTTCTTTTCATCTTCTTTGTAGCAGAACCAAGTTACTTAAAATTTGTGCACAACGCCACTGATTTTCCCTCGGAGGATTACTATGATTACATTGTAGTAGGTGGTGGCACTGCTGGGTGCCCACTAGCCGCAACACTATCACAATTCTTTAAAGTACTTTTACTTGAACGCGGCGGCACTGCCGATGGCAAGCCCAATTTGATGACTCAAGAGGGTTTCTTGACAACCCTTATGGAGACAGACACATTTGATTCCCCTGCTCAGGGCTTTACTTCCGAAGACGGAGTCCCCAATGCCAGGGGTCGTGTTCTTGGAGGCAGTAGTGCCATTAATGCTGGCTTTTATAGTCGTGCTGATCAAGATTTTTATCAGAGGTCTGGGATGAATTGGGATCTTAAAGTTGTGAATGAGTCATATGAGTGGGTTGAGAAGGCGGTCATGTTTAGGCCTGAGTTGAGAAATTGGCAATCTGCTGTTAGAGATGGATTGTTGGAGGCTGGTGTTGATCCTTATAATGGGTTTAGGGTAGATCATGTTGTGGGGACTAAGATTGGCGGTACGACTTTTGATAGTTCAGGGAGAAGGCATAGTGCTGCTGATCTTCTAAGCTATGCAAATGTTAGGAATATTGAGGTTGCCATATATGCAAGCGTAGAGAGGGTCTTGTTGGCAACTAGTTCACCTTATCCCGGATCTAGGCAGGTAGCTATTGGTGTTGTTTATCGTGATCGAACAGGGCAGTATCATCATGCCATGGTTAGGGAAAAGGGTGAGGTGATTCTATGTGCTGGTGCTATTGGGAGTCCTCAGTTGCTGTTGTTGAGTGGCATAGGTCCTAGGCCCTATCTATCATCTTTGGGTATTCCAGTAGCTTATCATCATCCTTATGTAGGGCAGTATATGTATGATAATCCGAGGAATGGGATCTCTATTGTGCCTTCAATTCCACTTGAGCATTCCTTGATTCAAGTTGTTGGGATTACCGAAATTGGGGCTTATGTTGAAGCAGCATCGACTGTCATTCCATTTGCATCCCCTCCACGTTCTGTTTTCATTAGGACACCATCCTCGCCTCTGTATCTCACTGTTGCTACACTGATGGAGAAGATCATTGGACCACTTTCCAGTGGTTCATTAAGGTTGGCTTCAACAGATGTTAGGGTGAATCCAATTGTTCGCTTCAATTACTTCAGCAATCCTGTGGATGTAGAAAGGTGCATAAACGGTACGCGCAAGATAGGAGATGTGCTTAGAAGCCGTTCAATGGAGGATTTCAGGTTCCATGAATGGTTTGGGGCTCGTAACTTCAGATTTGTAGGGCCTACGCTACCTGTGGATCAATCTGACCATGCCCAGATGGCTGAATTTTGCCGAAGAACTGTGAGCACCATATGGCATTATCATGGAGGCTGTGTTGTGGGAAAAGTAGTTGATCGTGATCTTCAGGTTATTGGTGTCGATGCTCTGAGGATAGTTGATGGATCAACTTTTAGTATATCACCAGGAACCAACCCCCAGGCCACCTTGATGATGCTTGGAAGGTAACTTATTGTTCTACATTAAGTGCAAAATAGTCTCTTGTGTATGATGAATGTGCTGGCTGCATAAGTAATTCACCATTTGGTTGGTTTATTTTGTAGATACGTTGGTTTGAAGTTAATCAGACATCGTTCGATGTATAGATGATCATTTTCTACCACTGCTACTGACATGCATCCAGCTTGCTCTGCTGGTGAAACTTCTATTTGCTACTCGGTGTTGAATTCTTGTATGATTCTCTTTGTAATTACGCACTTCTGTGTTTTCTATTGAGAACTGTAGCTGGCTCTGCCTCGAGGTAAATCAAAACCCTGTTGATTCATTTTTTTCGAAAGAATAAAATGTACAGTGGAGAGAAGCTTTAGTAGTTATAGAAGCTGATGATAACCAATCTGTGCTCTACTACTTTGAATAAGAATGGAAAAAGCAGTTTTGTTAAACAATTCCTAGAATGGAATCAATTTTCTTCAAGCTGTTAATAATTTTCTGTGTTGATTGATTCTTTTATTGAACTGTAATTGAGATTTTGACCTGTTAAATGAATAAGTCAGTCAACTAGCCACACTTTATTCATCACATCTTATAGTTGCCGCAATGGAGCTGTGTTATGTTAGCAGTTTTGAGTGGTCCTCTTTTTGTTTTTGTTGTTGTTAATAAGATAAATAGCAGAAGCTGCATTATGCAGGGAAAGCAAAGAATGGAATGAATATGTTGTTGCAATTTCGTAGCTCAAGTTCACATGCTGTTTAGGACAAATTTAACTGCAGTTCCCATAGACTTGACCATTCGACAAAACATAAAACATAATAACGAGTAATTTTGCGAAAAGAATAAGTATTAAAAAGGAAACGTGAAGGGTTTTTTATATTCACACATCCATGTACGTAAAACAAAAGCTCAAGTTGACTGATTGACTGAATGTAAATAGTTTCATATATGTTCCTGTAGTTAATAACAATTGGAGTATAATTAGAGTTTGCTTAGGTGTACATAATAATATTATATCCACACACTTGGGTTATTGAGAATGACTCTTGCGTGGATATAATAATTAACGACTATAGTCTAAAATAATAATGATAGAATCACTTGAACAAATTAATGTGACACAGTAATTAATGCAGCTATTGTAATTAATGTGACACAGTAATTATGACCCGGATAATTTATTTTAATTAATGCAGCTATGCCACGACCACGTCAGTACATACAAAGTTTGTGAAATGTGAAGCCTACCAATCTAAAATTGGAATTTTCCTGGCATGCTAAACAAGATATGTCAACTAATAACAACAATCAAATTCATTCTAGAAAAGGGTAAAGATGGACTAACAAATTGACTAAATTCACGATTCCCACTTATCATAATTATTCTTTTTTTATTTATTCATTCATTTGTGTCTATATGATAACATCCATCCTAAATTCGCTTTAACATTATTGATGGTATAAAATCAAATCGAACAGTTTAAACAATTATAAGATATATTCCTATGGGGTCTCTTTTATTAATTTGAATAGTAGGAAAAATTGTTTTTTTATTATAAAAATCAGATGAAATATAACGATTTTAGAAAAGATATAGTAAAATTCCCTGATTGTTCTTACTAATTAATTAAGAAATTTCTGAAAATATTAGACATATCGGCTTTTAAAATATTTTGCTACTGGGCCTTGTTGGCCCATAGGATTTGATTTTCCTAAATGTTTATAACGACTCCTTTTGTTATTGTGAGATTACATTTTCGAGCTAGTACTCAACAGATTTCTAAACCAAACTGCAAAGTTTAAGTTTTCAGATTTTTATATATCCAATTTTACAATTTTCTTTTAAAAAGAAGGTTTAAATAAATAAAAAATTTAATTTTTAAAATGTTTTAGATTGGTTTCATGGCTGTCTGCATTGTCCAAGTATTTAGGTCACATTCACGCTATCATTCATATACGAGGCGTGTGGGGTCCGTTTGCTTAACGACAGATCGATAAATTAAATAATGTAAAAGCCTATTGGCCTAAGAACATCAAATTTCATTTTATTTTTGAGTGAGACCGTTGGCACCCTTCAAATAATTCTTAAAATTCCTTTAATTATTTTATAATTTTAATTTTTATTAAAATTAGATAATAACATAATTTTTAATTAAACCCCACTCAAATTCAAATAATTTCTTCCTCTTAAAAATTCTTTATACGCTAAGGAAGCAAACTCAAGCAGCAAATTAAGCTTAAAACTATTAAATTCAGAATATAATGAAGAATAGCTCTTTGAAATTTGTATACAAATTAAGATCTTATGCCCAAATAAAATATATAATAAATCAAATATTTAACAGATCAATTTTTTTTTTATAAATTATAACAACTATATAATAAAACCAAGCATGAATATCTATAGCAATGAATATCAAAGAATTCGCACAAAATTTATTGAAACCCTAAAATATTTAGCAATTAATTAAGCAAACCCGATTCCAGAAAAATTCCAACAACCCATTATGATACAATTCAAAATCAAAATAGGGACCCAAAAACTAAAAATTAATTTTAATAGTTAGAACCTAATAACTAAAATAAACTCCCACCATAATTTATATTTTGATTAAGATATGAAATGAATTATATTTGAAATTGAAATTAAAAGGTTGCTTTTTCCTCTAATTTTCGGGTGAAGAATTTACCACCTGTGGCTGAAATGGAGAGAAGAAACCGTTATTGTTGTTGTTTATGTTTTTTATTTTTATTTTGAATGGAAGAAACCCCGTTGTTGAAATGAGGTTTAATGATAAAAATAAATAATAATTAGAAAATAAGGTATATACTAATAATTTTTAATTAAGGGTAACTTTGTTATTGACGGAGGTGTTAAAATAATTTATAATTTTTAAAAATATTTAGTGGAACTAATAAAGAAAAGGGGTGTTAAGAGGTATTAAGAGTCGTGTTAATAGTCACACTCTTTATTTTTTTGATTTTAAAATTTATAACGAGTATGCATTAATATAGAAATTTTTTGTCATAAAAATTTTTGTCTCATAATATAAATGAATTAGTAAAATTAAAAAATATTATTATTATTATTGGTCATATTATCCATTCTTATTCATTGAATTGCATTGGTGATGTTATCTTTTATGGATGAGTTTGTTTAATTAATTTAATTGTGTAGTGTTATTGGAATTAATTCAATTGTGTTTCTAAACAAGATTGAGCTCAATTAAATTTCCATAGTAAAAATGAAATTACTACAAAAATATAGAAATAATAAAATATAATTTAAATAATATGGATTCACAATTATTTAGTTTAAACCTCCAAAGATCTTAGTGAATTTACTAGTATACTAGTATGGAATCATTTGTAATATGACAATCATTTTTTTTAAAAACATTATTTTTAATAAAGTAACAACAATGTCAAAGTAATTTTGAGAGGAATATTCTAATCATATAAACTTTTAACCCAAAAAAAGCAAAATCATCAAAATAAATGAATATTTAATCCCATTTAGTGAAGCTTAGTGGTATCCATTTACTCCCTTATGAATGAGAGTGTTGCATGGAAGGATTCAATCTCTCTACAAGTAGTTTTCTTCTTAAAATGAGAGAAAAATAATATTTACACTCCTAAAATTTTAAAAAATAATTATATAGATTTTGTGTTTTTAATAACAGAAACTAATACTCTTTTGAATATACATTTTTTACTTTATTAACTCAAAAAAATTGACTCTAAATTTTTGAAATAAATAGAAATATAATATTAAAATAAATATAATAACATATGCATTTTAAAATAATTTCAATATGCAAAAAAATATTTAATACTTTACAATCTTATATTATAATAAACTAACTTTTATAATAAATAGACATATAATTAAAATAATTTTAATATTATTAATACATGAGATATATTTTATTAATTTTAAAATCTATTTAATCCAAAATTTATTTAATATTTTAAAAATAAATATAAATATATTCTTAAAATAAGTAAAATAATTTACATTTTAAAATTTATTATATTAAAATATTCTAATATTATTAATCTACAACACAAATGAAACTATTTAAATTATATATATTTATTAAAAAAATTTTAAAGTCAATTTTTTACTATTGAAAACTTAAAAATTTATTAAAAACTTAAAAATTTACATGATAATTTCTCCGGAGTGTAAGTATTTCTTTTCCAAAAAAACAAGAGTAATTTTTTTTTCTATTGTAGGACTAATAATTAGGCTGCGTCGCAATAAAAGTAAAATTGATTGGTTTTAATGGAATTTTCATTATAAAATATCAATTATATGGTAACTTGAATGTTAAAAAATAAATTAAATTATTATTGTTTACAGTTTACTTCAAAACTTTGATGCAAGTGGCCATTCTTGACCAGTTGACCTCTTTACATTTTTCCACATAAAGAACAAAAACAATTTAATGGCATCAAAGGGTCGGTGAATGGGGAATAAAAGCAATCGGGGGACCCAAGAAAAGGACACAAAGCAAGTGGAGTAGGAAAATCAAAGATCCCAAATGCACATGTAAAAAGCTGGAAGTTTACACAAAAATTATTAGATAATCCAATAGTTTTGGATATTTAATTTTATTAAAAAAATCTGAATTTGGTGGCTCCATTCAATAAAATATTACACCAACATTAGGTATAATTTTCATTCATATTTTTTAATCTGCCCCATTTGACAATGCAATAATTGAAACACGGAATCATTAGTATTTAAGGTGACTATAATTTTACAGCCTGTTCTTATGGTACATTCCATCATGATTGGATCTTCAATGAAGAAATTGATGGTGGTGTTATTTGCTCAATTTGCTTCTTTGTTACTTGAAATTGAGTGTTCTCGGACTAGATTACATTCAAGAGAACCAAAGAAAATGGAGTTTTGTTCAACTCTTCAACTAATTAAAAGAAATTTGTAATAATAAATTTGAATTTGATTGATTTAGACTCTAAGCATGAAGTTTCTAGTGGAATTTTACCTTTAACACAACTGAAGAACAAATAAATTACTTTATAAAATTTCTTATTTTTGAAAAACCATTTTTACTTGCTTTTATTAGCTAGGAGAAAGGAATAATTGAAAATTGATTGTACCTACCTTTATTAGTGTATGATATAATTACATACTGAACATGGGTCATTGCCCAGATACTTGTACTAAATGTAGTAATGACCTCTTTGCATGGCATAAATAATAGAGAAGAAGTACATGATTTAATTTACTTTACTTGGTTATTAATCAGTTTGTGAATATGTTATCCATAGAAGTTCTACTTTGGATAAGAACTAATTGTCCACTAGACCTAAGTGTAATTTATACTAAAAACTTGGAAAATTTTCACTTTAATGATATCTTGAGACTTTGAAATGTTTTGGATAAAATGAATCAAATTAACAATGTGGGTATAGATTAATTTAAATTTAATTAATAATTTTTTTTTTTTAAGTTTGAGATTCTAACACGCACGTATCTTTAATAAAAATAATTCACTTTAAATTTATAAACATAAGATTGACTTGAAAAATCATGGAAACCTATTCAGTTTACAAATAATTAAGAAAATACATGCCATTAGTGTTAGATCTAAGATCATATTTTTCTTGCAATCCTTGTAGTTGTTGCTAAAATCCATATAAAATATACCCGTAACAGTATCAAAAATTATTTTATCTTTTACATTTTGTTAATAATAACAGCTTCTAGAAACAAGTAGTCTTCAAAAAAGAGCCAAAATCCTTTTCGTTCTTAGGGTTTAATACAATAACTTATTTGATCATAGTTGTTTAAATAATAGCACATTTTATCTCTATTTTTTAAACAATAGCTCCAAACACTATTCTATAAATTTACTGAATAATTCTTTGAGGGGAAGATATGATTTTCAATTAAGGATATATAAATTATTTTAAAATAAAATTCTCAAACATAATTAAATAATATCTAATTTTTTATATAAATTAAATAATAACAGTAAATAATATTTGAAATATATATTTATGACAATTTTTTTAAAAAATAGATTTCACATATAGTGAGCTTTATTTTTTTTATTCTTTAACTTGTCCCAGACTTTCACATAGCTATTATAAATAAATAAATATTCAATATATACTATTATTTTACTAAAAGTAAACACAGACTCCTTCATTTATTTTAAAAAAAATATATAAAAGATAAAAAAAATACATATTTAAAATATCACAGAATAAAAGATACAATATTAGAGTGTATAATTATTTATTTTTCAGTTTATGCCTTATTTTAATATAAATAGTGATTTCTGATTCGAAAATTATTATTATTGTATAAAAAATTTAGTTGATTTGATTAAAAAATTTAATTAACATACACACGCTATATATATATATATATTATTTTTATTTTATTAAGTTATCCTTAAATTTTAAATTTATTCAAAAAGTCAAATGTTATTTAATTGTTATTGATATTTATATTTTTAAATAATTTATATTTATTTAATTAAAAATCCTATTTTACCCTTAAAGAATTATTCAATAAATTAAAGGTAAATCTACAAAAGGATGTTTTGGGCTATTGTTTAAAAAGTGGGGACGAAATGAGTTATTATTTAAACAATAAGAATAAAATGAGTTATTGCATCAAACTTTAGAGATGAAAAGAACTTTTCTATTTTAAAAAATTGTTAGTATGTCACCAACCAGCCATCTCTTAAATGTTACATTTTCAATTGATTTTTTTTTTTAAATTTAAGTATACCATGATATGTGATTAAATTCTTTCACTTCTCATATGTTCTAAGACAATTGAACCTTAAATATCTTTCATTACTGTAAAATGTTTCTTTTTTTTTTTTTAACCTAATGAAATAATTGAGACACTCACACTCACAACTGAATTTTATGTTTGATGATAACAAAAATTTGATCATATACGAAGAGTTGAGAAAGAGTTATTTTACTTAGGGAACATGCTGTGAGAGAGTTTGGTGTCCTCGAGATTGCCATTATTGAGAATGAAAAGTTAATGACTTTAAGGGAGGTGGCAAACGAGGCTCGAGATAGAGCGGTGCAAGATAGGATGGATCATATGGAAAAACAGATGGAGACATTCACGTTCATCCTTTAGGAGCTCAGGGATAGAAAAAAAAGAACAAGCTATGACGTTCTTGAGTCCAGCTATAAAGCCGTCCCTACTGGGCAAGATGTGAGAATTGGAGGTCAAGGGCAGAGGGTGCAAAGCACGGCTGGCAGGGTAGACGTAAGTCTGGAGGAGAGGGAATTAAGACGACATTTGCGGGATACAGAGCAAAAGCACGTGCAAGTTGCAGTACAAAATCCTTCTCGTGCTGAAGAATTGGAAAGAGAGGTCTACAAATTGACCCAGGCCATTGACAAGATCTGGGGCATGAGAAAGCCCTAAGTTGGAGGATCATGTTAGATAATGAGTCCACACTTTTAGTGGAGATCATGAGCATTACAATCCCAAGGGATTTTCGTTTTCCTACTTGAAATTTTCAGGGAATAGTGATCCATTGGTGCATATTGAGCATTTCAATGATATAATAAGGGTACAAGGCCTGACAGTAATGCAGAGATGTAGGACATTTCCGCTCACTTTAGAGGGGCGAGTACGAGAGTAGTACCGCAGACTACCACGAGGAAGTATCCAAAGATTTGAGTAAATGTGTATAAAATTTACAGAGCAGTTCCGTGGGGCAATAGCTCCTGAAGACGATATGATGGAGCTAGTTAAGATCAAGCAAGGAGAGGGGGAGTCCTTTCAGGTGTTTGTCAAAAGATACCATTGAGCAGTCCTTGATCTCGGGGCATTTGATCACCCACAGACGTTAACAGAGCTTAAAGAAGTAGTGAAAATAGGAAGGTTATGGTACAACCTACGAAGTCCTCTAGTTCGCTCATATTCTGATGCATATGAGCAGGTAAAAAGGAACATTGTAATTGAAGAGGAGAAAGCGGTAAAGTTGAGAAGTGAGCAGATTTACAGAATGAGATGTAAGGAGAAGAGAGCCCAAAGAGGAGGAGGGTTAGTTGAGCCAATTCAAGAGTCGTCGTCTGCCAGATGGGCAAAAAGCTAAGCTGCTCCTTATCACCATTACCAGAGGACGTCCCAACCTCAGATTAATCGCGCTCTGTTCCACAAATCACCTAGTAGAGATCAAAGAGGTTACCATTAATTTGTGGCAACCTGCACCAGAACATCCCTATGAACTAGCACTCATAGAGCCATGACAGAGTTGCCCATCTGCCACTCCTAGTCACAGACAATTTTCCTAGGGATAGGACCATGCAGATGATCGATCAGAGTCTTACCTACAAGCAATATAATCCTTTAAAAGTACTAATAGAGGAGATGTTTCATGTCGTGGAAGAATGAGGTTAGCTATGTCCTCCAGTACCTATGTCCTCCACCACCTATATCACAAACCAGCAAATAGAGAGACAGAAGCAGATTCTGTAAATTCCATAATAATCGTGGCCGTTCGACATCTTAGTACCATGATTTAAAGAATTAAGTGGAGGATTTGGTGAGAAATTAATACTTGGACTAGTTCATCGATAGGGGACACCCGATGGTATAATTAATTTTGAAAAACTTTAGTGACCTTTTTATATAAGAGAAGTAATAAGAAGTATAACTAAATTAGAGAATTTATCTTTTATCTTGTAGTAATTGAGTTTGATGAAGATTATAATTTATATTATTTTATTATATTTAAATTAGGACATACGTGGATGCTCGAGCTCAAGAGCCCATCTATTTATCAAGTTTGGTGAAAATATGGCTATAACAATGTTGAGTCTTAGTTAATTAATCCATTTATAAGGTCAATGACTTTCTATTATAAAAATCTGACACACATAACCTCTCCTTCATCACCCAGCTTACAAAAGCCAGCAGAGCCGAGCCCCAAAACAAAACCTCAAAAGTCCGTAGTCATGGCTGCTTCTTCTTCTTCTTCAATCAAACCCATCTTCACAACCCCATCAAAATCAACAAACTCCTCAAAATCATCCCTCCTTTCTTTCCTCCACAATACAAACCCTAAACCCATTTCCTTAAAACTCTATTCTCATAATTCCTATTATACACCTTCTCCTTCATTCACCATCAGAAACTCGTTAAAAACAGCTCTTGAAACATCAGATCGTCCGGTTTCCAAATTCCAGGACGATATAAACGTCCAAACAGTGACACCAAAGCCAACAATTCTAGTTTCCGAGAAGCTCGGAGAAGCTGGGCTTGCAGTCCTGCGCAGCTTCGGTAACGTTGAGTGCTTGTACGATCTTTCCCCGGAAGCGCTCTGCGAGAAGATCTCGCAATTCGACGCGTTGATTGTCAGGAGTGGCACCAAAGTGACGAGAAGTATCTTTGAGGCTGCTAATGGGAAGTTAAAAGTTGTTGGGAGAGCTGGCGTTGGCATTGACAATGTTGATCTTCAGGCTGCTACTGAGTTTGGTTGTCTTGTTGTTAATGCTCCGACGGCGAACACGGTGGCGGCCGCCGAGCATGGGATCGCTTTGCTTGCTTCCATGGCCAGAAATGTTTCTCAGGCTGATGCTTCTATTAAAGCGGGTAACAATGGCATTCATGCTGATAAAATATTTACCTTTAAAAGTATCTTTTATTATATAATATAACACACATAATTATTATTTATGGCAAACTGGCCCTCACATGCCCATATTAGGGAATCTAGTTCTACGACTGTCACGGGAAGGACCTATGTTGTGGATTAAGGACCCTACACCCATAATAGTCTTTAAAAAAGAATTTTTTTTTTTTAGCTTCCTTTAGTTTAGTAATTTTTATTCCGGCCTTTTTAAGTTTAAGTTGCTTTGTTTTGGCGCTTATTAAACATGTTAAGAACAATTTTTATCGTGTCATATAAAATTCAGACAATTTTTTGACTGCTTGTAAACTTTTTGTTGCTTAAATTTGTTATTTGAATTAAGATTTTTTTTTTTGCCTATTTTTTTTTGAATCTAGTTCTGTTTGTAGAAGAAAATGTTTAATGGAAGGAAGTTAATAAGTTTACTTATTTATTTATTTAGTTTACTGGTAATTCAATCCTCCTCTTCCTACACACGTACATACTAAATTTAAATCTTAAATCACTTTTTTTCAATGTAAAAGATTTTATCATCTTAATTACATGGCATTCATAGAAAACTAATATGCTATCTTATTATTATTTGAAGGATTAGTGTTATGTTCCAGAAATTATAGCTTAGCTAGAAATATTTTTGTTAATACTTGACTTTTTATTTTTTTGGTTCTTTTGTATCTAGTAATTTTGATATGAATATATTTTAGAGGTTTTTATAAAGTAATTGAATGCCAAAAAATTGTCCTTTTGTATAGTAATCAGATCTTACGGGGCCGATTTGCCACTTTCATACATACTAAATTATTTTCTCTTTATTTTTGGTAGTTGGTAGTGCTTTGAATTCTTTGAATTTTATTCGATCTGTTGCTTTCGTAGAAAAAACAAATAAATAAAAAATTATATCACACAAGATGCTTTGTACCTACAGGATACCAGTGGTGGGTTCACTAGTAGGTCATCATTTTATTTTCTATGAGTAATGCATTTTGAAAAGGTTTTGTTAAGTTATAACTTACAATCCATTAAATCCACTAATTTATAAAGTGTTGCAAAATGTCAGTATCAATTTTATTATTGATTTTTACATGGATGGAAGGGATTTTTATTTTATGAAATTTTCCATCATTTTCAATCTGAGTTGTCAGTAGAAAAAAAGAGGTGTTGTCCATTCATGCGATAGAAAATTTTCTCAATTATTGGTGCAGGAGGGTGACTGGATACTGCCCACCAAAAAAAATTAATTTTGAACTTGGGGTCCATCAAAATTTCAAGCATGTGTTTTGTTTATGTTGATCAATTATTAATCCATATGAAAATTTGATTCGCTGTATTTTTATAGTGCGTTCACTTTTTGTTTGGGGAATCAAAATTCTGGAATGAAATGATTGATATAGTTTATTTCACGAAATGAGGGAAGGAATAAGAAATTAAGAATCATTTGAGGATTACAGCAAAAATGAAGTTAGGGAATGAGAGTCTAATTTCGGGTTGGTAATGAATCACATTTCCATTATTAGAACTGACATTTTCCTTCAAAAAAAGATTCATAAACTCAAATTTTATCCTCAATTCGGAAAAAAAAAAATTAAACCAACACAGCAGCCATGACTAGAAATAGCAGCCCTTGTTGATTAGAACTAGTAGCCATGACCGTCACATGCCGGTCATCAAACGCGGCAGAGCCAGTTGTTGCGCTACTGTGGCACGTCAATCCTGTTGAACACATGCCTCGCACCACTGCTGATTGTTAGCCTCGCTCCACCGATCTCACAGATTGTATGCAGTACTCATCACTCGTCGCTGCCACTCTCCGAATGTCATTGCCGCTCGTCTATTAGTAAAAAATGCTGTTGTTGTTGTTGTTATTATTATTATTATTGTTATTAACAATAATCATTATTACTATTATTAATAACAATAACTACTATTATTATTATTATTTTTAGTAATATTATTATTATTATTATTATTATTATTAACAATAACTACTACTAATATTATTATTATTATTGACAATAATTATTAATAACAATAGAAAAAATTAGTAATCATAATTATTATAATAAAAAAATAATAATAATGAGTTAATGACAAATTAAGTAAGGACATTGTAGTAGCTTGTAGTAATCTATTTTAATTTCAAGACTAAGTAAACAAATTAATAAAAATATAATTCAATTCAATTTTGATTCGTGTAGCTCAAGTAAATAACTTATTTTGATTCACATTCCTCATTTATATATAACTTTCATATGATTTAAGATGTACAAGTTGTAATACAAAATTGATAATCATCATATTGCTTTTTCTACTTGGAGTTAGATAAAAGTTTTGTTAATGATCTCAAAACATTCAGATTCGCTTTAATTTACTAATAATTTGTTATAAACCTATGCTAAGAATGCATTGGCTAACATTAAATTGATGGCAAAATTAATGTGGCAGGAAAATGGCTTAGAAGCAAGTATGTGGGAGTATCATTAGTGGGAAAGACACTAGCAGTAATGGGATTTGGTAAAGTTGGGTCTGAAGTTGCAAGAAGAGCAAAAGGTTTGGGCATGAATGTAATTGCCTATGATCCATATGCCCCAGCTGACAGAGCCAGAGCTGTTGGTGTGGAGTTGGTTTCGTTTGATCAGGCCCTTGCCACTGCTGATTTTATCTCACTTCATATGCCTCTCACCCCCACCACTTCAAAGATTTTCAATGATGAAACTTTTGCTAAGATGAAGAAAGGAGTTAGAATTGTTAATGTTGCTAGAGGTGGTGTTATTGATGAAGATGCTTTGGTCAGGGCACTTGATAGTGGCATTGTTGCTCAGGTATGTTTCATAATTTAGAGGAGGCTAATTTTGATTTGAATACAAATTTCAAGTTCATATTGCTATTAAGTTTTTGAATTGGGGGTTAACTAACAAAGTGTTAAAGTCAAAATCCTCTATGATGTCTCATTTATGTCTCAATCAATTTTCAATCTTTGATCCACATTTAATGGAGATTATTTTGACAAACTTTATTTAGTAAATATTTTGATAAGTATAAAAATTTATAATAGCTTTTATAGAAATTTAATATTTACCCAAATTACACATTCTCATACTGTGTTACCCTAAAATGGTTGCTTGAGTTCCAAGTCATGAGACAAAAATACCTTCATATGCAAATGCCAAATGGAAAGGCAGAGCCAGCTATCTTAATCACCCCATTTATGACCCTTCTTCAAATGAATATTTGCCTTTTCTATGGTACGCACCAAAAGATTAATGATCATTTCTTGTATTGACATGATCAAAATGCAGGCAGCACTTGATGTTTTTACAGAAGAACCCCCAGCCAAAGACAGCAAGCTAGTTCAACATGAGAATGTCACTGTCACTCCTCATCTTGGAGCTAGCACCAAAGAGGCACAAGTATGATTTTTCTCTATTTTTTTATTAATATTTCATTTTGCATTGTTTCATTAGTCATCAATGTATTGATGAAATTTTTGACAAATAAAATGTATCAGGAAGGTGTTGCTATTGAAATAGCAGAGGCTGTAGTTGGAGCATTGAGAGGAGAACTTTCTGCTACTGCTATCAATGCTCCCATGGTTCCCTCAGAGGTCTTGTCAGAGTTGGCTCCTTATGTTGAGGTAGCTGAGAAGCTTGGCAGGTTGGCTGTGCAGTTGGTATCTGGAGGGAGTGGCATTAAGTCTGTGAAGCTTATCTATCGATCAGCTCGTGACCCTGATGACTTGGACACAAGAATTATCCGAGCCATGATTACAAAAGGCATCATTGAACCCATATCATCCTCGTTCATCAACCTCGTCAATGCAGATTTTACAGCAAAACAGAAAGGCCTCCGGATCAGTGAAGAGCGTGTAGTTGCTGACTCGTCCCCTGAGTTCCCTATTGATTCAATCCAGGTTCAGATATCCAATGTAGATTCCAAATTTGCAGGTGCTGTTTCAGAAAATGGAGAGATAAGCATTGAAGGAAAAGTGAAATTTGGGATACCTCACCTGACACGCGTGGGATCATTTGGTGTTGATGTGAGCCTGGAAGGGAACCTCATTCTGTGCCGGCAGGTTGATCAGCCCGGCATGATAGGCAAGATTGGGAACATACTTGGTGAGCAAAATGTGAATGTGAACTTCATGAGTGTAGGAAGAACTTTCAGGAGGAATCAGGGGATCATGGCAATCGGCGTTGATGAAGAACCAAATCAGGATTCCCTCAAGGAAATAGGAAAGGTGCCTGCAATTGAAGAGTTTGTATTCCTCAAGCTGTGATTCGTGAACGAGTTTGAAATAGTATAGTTTTCGACTCGAGTAACTAGTGATGGATTTTGATCAGGTATGCAGGGTCAGCGCATCATATAGTGCGCGACTGTGTTCATGGCGATTTATCATTGGTGGAGCCGTGTTGTGGGGTCCACAGCTCTGCCAATGAACACACATCACGTGTGCAATCGCGCATTAAATTGGGACTCAACTAGTGATAGTGTTATTTATTGTCAAGTGTTGTTACTATCAATTAGTTACTATCCTTAATTGATGGTGTAGGAATAGCTAATTTTATTTAAGCTGGCAGCACCTGAGCATGTGTTTCTATTGGTGTTTGTGTGAGCCTTCCATAATTGTAGTATTTGTCTAAGCTTGCTTCCATAGAGCAGAGGGAAAGCTTTGAATTTGTAACTTCAGTTGTTTTGGAAGCTTATCTCAAAATTGCTAAGTAAACATTTATTAATTGCTGTATTTTCCTCCCTATTATGAAGTACAACTGGGAAACCATATAAGAATTTGAAGTATACCACAAAAAAAAAAAAAATATGATCTTGCTGTTATTAAAGGTCAAAATCTACAAGTCTTTTGCTCATATTGTTAGAATAATTAAGTCTTAATGATGAAATCAATTACCTTAAAATTTAAGAACATTCATGTTATATTACTAAAAATTAATAATAAAATATGTGAAAACGTACTTGAATTCACTAACACTGAATTATCCTCTAAAATCATGTAGTTGGTTTCTAGATCAACATATATATATATTTATTTATTTATTTTAGAGAGTCACTTAGTTTATCTATGCACTGTTTCTGATTTGGAGACCATAACCACTTATTAGACTACCTTTCATGTTGTCATTAGATATTTCTAATTCTGCCCATCATAGAATTAGAATACAATTAGGTCTCTACACATTAAAAGCCCACACTCTATTAAATACATTAAAGTCTAAATTATTGAAAACCTAATTAGATCACTTTTAATTTAACATTATATGACAATTTAAAATACATAATTATTCACATATAAGCCCAACATTGGATTAAGGATCCAGCAATATTGGATTAAATATCCAACAATGTCTCACTTGTGCTATATGTGAAATCTTATAATTATGTTTTGTAAAAATAACTATATGAGTTCAACCTTACTGTCATTATCAAAATGTATCTATAATCAATCCGTCCATCAATCATATCAACATAGGATCGAAACGGCTTTCGTTACAACTGTTGTAACTTGACCTTTCTATGGTCATTAAGCCATACAACTAAATGACATAGATTATGATGTGGATATGTAGCATACAAATTTCAAGCAATGTGATCTTAATATACCTATTTCCAACTGGTCCACCTTAAGCCTTAGTGAGATCAAACTTTATCAAAATCAGAGTGTGAATAAATTAAAACTTTATTTATGCAGAATGTAACCTTAAATAATTATAAACTCAAAACAACTGAAAAATGTCTATAATATAAGAGCATATAAAATTACAAACTCCCACTAAAACTAAACATGCTTAAATGACAGAACACCTATATGAGCAGTATGCTCATGAAACATTTTGGGTAGCAATCCTTGAGTAAGCAGATCTGCAATCAGTGACAATGTGCTCTAGAGATAACTGTCTACTTTGAACTATTTCTTTAACAATTAGGAACTTGATGTCCATGTACTTCGACTTTATCGAGCTCTTGTTGTTATTGGAATATAGCATTGCTGACTTATTATCACAAAATAATCTGAGTGGCCTATCAATACCATCTAATATGCACAGCCTCGTGACAAAATTTCACAATTATATTCCTTGATTGGTTGCCTCATAACATGCTATAAACTTGGCTGTCATATAAGAGACTATTTAGCACTCTTCCAGAAAACAGCACCTCCAGCTAGTATAGAGATGAAATTCATGGTGGACTTCATACTATCTTGACACATTTAACAAAATCAGAGTCAGTATATCTAATGATTTCAAGCTGATCCAATCTTAGATATGTGAGCATGTAGTCTTTTGTTCTCTTTAAGTGCAGCAAGACGTTTGGCTTCCTTCCAATGTCTGATATTAGATTACTTAAATATTTGTCCAACATCCCAGTAAGGTACTCAATATTCGGTCACGTACAAACCTGAGCATATATTAAGCTTCCTATTGCTGACGTATAAGGAATTTTCTACATCCCATTTTTTTTAAAATCATTCTTAAGGCACTAATTGAGACTAAATTTGTCTTCCTTAGCCATATGGGTATCACTAAGTTTACATTCTTGCATGCCATATAGCTTGAGAACCTTAGGAGCGATCTCGGTGTATCTGTATGCCTAATACAAAAGAGGCGTCTTCAAGATCTTTCATCTCAAAACTCTTAGTTAGAAATCTCTTGGTGTCATGTAATAAGCCTACATTGTTGCTGGTAAGCAAAATTTCATTAACATATAAAACTAGAAAAATATGCTTACTTCTATAGAACTTATAGTATATGCAATCATCTACCAAATTCATCTCAAAACCGAACGAGATAATCACTTGATGAAACTTGAAATACCATTTTCGAGATGCTTGCTTGAGCTCACAGATGGATTTCTTAAGTTTGCAAATCATATTCTTTGGGTCTCCTGACTCAAAAGTTTTCTGGCTGCACCATATAGATTATGTCATCAACGTCACCATTAAAAAAACGTTGTCTTCACATTCATTCGATGTAACTCAAGATTGAAATGCGCTATTAATGCCATTATAATTCTCAAAAAGTCTTTTGAAGAAATGGGAGAGAAAGTCTCTTTATAATCGATGCTTTCTTTCTGTGTAAAGCCCTTTGCGACAAGATGCGCTTTGTACCTTTTCAAATCACCTTTTGAATATTTCTTGGTCTTAAATATCCATTTGTATCTAATAGGTTTCACATTTTCTAGTAATGGAACAAGATCTCATACGTCATTATCTTTCATAGACTTTATTTCTTCATTTGTTGTATCAATCTACTTCTGAGAGTTAGAACTTTTCATGGCTTGACGGAAATTGATTGGATCATCTTCCATCACTCCAATGTCTACCTCATGTTTTTAAAGAAATACAATGTAGTCATATGGTATTGAACTTTTCCTTTATCTAATGGATATTCTTAATGGCATAAGTTCTTGAGGTGGTAGAGTTTATTCTTCTGGAACAATATTTGGTATGGGGGGTTCTTTAACATTATCTTGATCTATTATGTCTTAAACAAAGTCAAGAATGAAACCCTGATCAATGCTAATAATACCTGTGAGAATATTAACATATTCCTCTTCAAAGACAAAGTCCCTAACTATATCTCCCTTTATAAATTAGATATCCTCAAAGAACCGTGCATTTTCTGACTCAAAAATTGATTTAGTTGTGGGATCATAAAACTTTTACCCCCTGGATCTTTCAGAGTTTCCAATAAAATAGCAACTTACTAGCCTAGAGTCCAGTTTCTTATCATTAGGTTTATAAGGCCTTGCCTCAGTTGGATATCCCCAAATATACAAATGCTTTAGACTAGACTTTATACTTGTCTAAAGTTTATAATAGATTTTAGTAATTGCTTTTGTTGGAACCCTGTTTAGAATATATGCTGTAGTCTTAAGTGCTTCTCCCCAAAGTGATTTAGGTAAAGTAAAATGACAAATTATACTTTTTACTATATTTTTAAGAGTTATGTTTTATATTTCAGCAACACCATTCATAGTAGGCGAGCTTGGTATATTGTACTGTGGGATGATATCGTATTCCTCTAGAAACTTAGTAAATGGTCTTGGAATTTGTTCATCGGAACTGTCATATCTGCTATAGTACTCATCACTATAGTCAGATCTAACGCTTTTGATTCTTTTGTTGATTTAATTCTCAACTTCAGCCTTAAAATTTTTTAACATATCCAAAGAATGTGATTTTTTATGAAAGAGATATATGTAGCCATATTTAAAAAAAAAATCGATGAATGTTATAAAATATTATTGACTATTCCAAGCAGCCGTAGGGAATGGCTCATAGATGTCTGTATGTAATCAAAGACGTTCAAAATTTGACTTCAAATCTCATTTTATTGGTATGTTTCTATATAGTTAACATAAACATCAAAATCTAGAAAATCTAAGAGGTCGAGAGTTTGGTTTGACACAAGTCTTTCTATTCTTGGTCTAGAGATATGACCCAATCTCTTGTGCCATAATACAGCTGAATTCTTATTAGATAATTTTTTCTTTATATCTCATGTACTTAATTGTAGTGATTGATTAAATGAAGTAATTATATCAATGAAATAAAGATTATCATCATCTCACAAAGAACAAAACTAATCAATTTTGGATCATAAAACAAATAGAATTTTCTATTGCCAAAAGAACAAGAATAACCAAATTTGTCCAAAGCGGAAATGGAAATAAAATTTTGTCTAAATGCCAGTACAATAAATGTTTCGTAAAGATCTAAATAAAATTCAGTCTTTAATAATAATCTAAATTTTCCTATTACATCAACTTCAATTGTCTTGCCATCGTCTAAATAAATGTATTTTTTACTGTCACTTGGCTTTTGGTAATTCAAGCAGCCCTGCATAGACACAATGATATAAATGATTACATCAGAATCTATCTACCATATGTGTCTAGGCATCGAAGTTAAATTAACGTCAGATTAAACTAAATTAACAAGAATTCCTTTTTTAGCACTCCATGCATGATAGTTGTTGCAATACTTCTTCTTATGACCTTTAACTTCACAAAAGAAACAACCAGTACTTTCCAAATCACCTGGTTTATTTTGAGGTGCTGTATTTGTAGCTTTTTTTTTTTTAACCTTCTTCCTCTTTTTGCCCTTGTCCTTACTCTTAGAGGTAAAGGCTAGGTGAGCACTTTTTGCTTTATCTTTCTTTGGCCTATCCTCTTCTTGTACACAGTGTGATATGAGCTCATTCAGATACCAGGTCTTTTTCTAAAAATTATAGCTCACCTTAAACTGGTTAAACTGTAGTGGTAAGGATATTAAGACCAAATATACTAGCAAGTCCTTAGGGAGTTCAAGCTTAAGTGCTCTCAGCTTAAAAACAAGGTGAGACATCTCCATAATGTACTCCCTGATATTGTCTTTGCTTGTATACCTTATTGAAATTAGATTTGTCAGGAGCGTACCTATTTTAACCTTTTTGTTCTTGACAAATCTCTTTTTAATATCTATAAGAGACTCCTTAGCAGTAGTTATCTTGTCAGATATTGAGCCCTTAAATGTTTTTAGAGTGGCCTTTTTCATGATCATCATACACATGTGATTTAATTTCTCTCACCTATCCAAATCATTCTTTCATCAGAAGTACTCACATTCGTAACAGCTAGGGGGAAATTTAACTCTTAATGCAAGGTCGAGATCCATGACTTAGAGTTTGAGTCATTTAACATAAGAATTAAATTGATATTGGCAGTAATATTAGCAGTAGACATGACTGAATCTAGAGAACAATAAATAAACAAAACAAGCTCTCATTAGTCTTTAAAAAAATTAAATTCAAATAAAGGTAAACCCCACTCAAGATACCGAGCACTCCATTAATATTTCATTTTTGGAAAAAAAAATATTAACTTGTAAGTGATATTATGGTGCAGTAATCAAATATTGATAATAAGAACATGTCAAACAAGAAACTTTCCTTTGGGTTGAGTTTATTGTTCACATGTAAAATGAAACAATCATCACGAGTTTATTACCACAAATGCACATGCAACTTTGTCAAATATAGATCTTCCTTTGGGCCGATTGATATTTACAGAAATTACATATATACAAGCGGTCTATATTCTAAAATAAATTAATTTTTACAAGAAAGGTCACTTTGGTGACATGTTGTTTCAATTAATTTATCTTAAAATATATTTTAATATAACAATATTTGAATTAAAATTGTACTAAAAATTAAAAAAAATTAATTTTTTTTGTCAAACTTTGGTCAACAATTGACTATTGATCAGTTCGGGGCTGGACTAATTCGGGTTATCCCAAACTGGATCTTAAACAAACCTAATCGGATCTTAATCCAACCCTAAGCTATTTTTTTTCTTCTTCTACAAGCAACAACCATGGTCGTTGCTCCTTATTTCCTCATGCAGCAACCAAGAGCCACCGCTTCAACTAGGCCGCGACTTCCTGCTATCTCTTTTTATTTTATTTTTTATTTTTTATGCAGTGGTTAAGCTGCTACTTTTCTTCAAGTTGCAAATTGCACAAATCGTGCATTAGCTGCGTGTTTCACGTGAGCCAGTAGCACAAATCGAGCTTGCCAGTGGAAACAGTGCAACTCATAGCCCTATAGCCGTCATGGTGTCGAGTTTTATTATTGTTTAGCAGCTGCACGATAGGGATGAAGCTATTGCCATGTGTGATGCCTTAGCCATGAACAATAATGGCAATGGCAACCGCCGGCCACAAGTTTTCCAAAATCGAATGCCATAAAACTTTAAACATTAAAAAGTGAAATTATGAAATCAAAATATATATTTTTCTTAATTATGAATTTCATTATTTTCAATTATTCTAAACATCAACCACAATTTATTCTCAAATTTCATAATTTTAGATTTGAGAACACCAAGTTTTAATCATTAATCAAAAAATAAATTTAATTCTCAATGATTCAATATGAAGAGACTCTGATACCACTTATTAGAATAATTAAATCTTTTCAGTAAAATCCATCACTTTAAAACCAAGGAACATTTATGTTGTATCACCAAGAATCAATAATAAAATATGTACATGAATTTATAGTGCTGAATTATCTTCTAGAGTCACGTGGTTGGTCTTCCAAATCAACAAGTATATCCTAGAGAGTCCTTTAACTTCTTTGTGTACTCTTTTTGATGATAGGATACTAGAAAGAATAGAAAAGATATCTGTGACCTAGGGACCATAACCACTTATATAGAAAACCTTTCATGTTATCATTATATATTCTTAATTCTGCCTATCATAGAATTAGAATACCATTAGGTCTCTATGTATTAAAAGCCCACACCTTATTACATATATTGAAGCCCAAGTTATTGAAAACCTAATTAGATCACTTTTAATTGGGCTTAACTTTGTATAACAGTCTGCAATACATAATTATTCACATATAAGCCCAATGTTGGATTAAGAATCAAATAATATTGGATTAAATATCTAACACATATTATTTCAATATTAAAATCTTAGTTTTTTTTCAAGCCTTATTTTGCTCATAAAGCACAAAAATATTCTTAATGAACTTATAGAACCAATACTTATGGCGTATTTCGACATGGCATGGGTCAAGAGTAAATATTAGAATCATGTCAAAGAGACAAGTAAAAGATCAACTATAGGCTGTATTTTGAACACGTAAAGGAACACAAATTTACACAAAAATAAATTAAGAAAATCTTGCTTGAGCATTGGAGAAACTTAAAGATTGAATATGAGGTTATGCATTTGAAAGAAATAAAAGGTACACTTAATCACCATACATCTTAATAAAGTGTATATAATATGATATGGCTTAAGCCCTGTTTAAGACTGTTGTGCTAAACAATTGTGATGTGGATTTTAAAAGCCCAATTAATTTTTTTGTTTTTAACATTATTGAAAAATAATTTATAATTTATTTAAAACATACATATTAAATAATTATGCTTATGAATTTCATCAACTTTTATCTCATAGTTAAAAGTAATTTTATACATCAATTTTTTTTATCTTAAATAACTATTCTAAATAATGTGATATTTATCAATTGGTTGGTAAGATAATGACACGACTTAAAAGTGTTTGATTTACTCCTAAGTATAAGATTGTCTAGTTATAATATAACCCGGTGAGTCTGGGGTCGAACCACAAGGAATTTTAAATTTAGTAGTCTATTATTAAATAAAAATTAATAGTAAAAAAATAGATTACCTGTCTAAAAAGTACTAAGGCTACGGGATTCACTCTTGGAATTTCAATTATTTTCATAATATTCTCTCATATTTATATTTTATATTTTATTTACTAATTAAATATTATGTCATTTAATTCTTAACTAACTAATTTTATAAATGAATATGAGAATGGAGTACATGATGTGCCACAACTAAATTGGAGTGTCGACATAATGTCAAAATATAATATAAATCTAATAAGATTTTAAGTTTATAAATTAATATGACATAAAAATATTCAGCAAATAAAAATACAAAATATTAAATATTAAATAAAAATAAACTTTGAACTTAATGAGAGAGATATTAATTCCATAATTTAAATCCTTGAGTTTCACCCTTTGCCCTAGCTTAATAAATTAGCCACTCATATTGAAAAGAAAAACACTCATTTTATTTGAGAAACTTTTAAAATATATTATAAGAAAATTTTAAGAACTTGAAACAATAGAAGAAGAAAAATTTGAAAACCTCAGGTTCACCCTTTTGTTTCTCATCTTTTTCTTTCTCTCCTTTATCTTCTCTTTTTCTCTCTTTCTTTTCTTTTATTTCTCTTCTCCTCCGCGCACTCTCTTCTTCTCTGCGCTGCTTTTCTTTTTATAATAAAAAAGGAACTATTTATTATTTTATTATTATAATATATATATATATATATATTATATTATATTATTATATTATTATATTTTATATATAATTGAGAGAGAGATTGAGTACCGTACACTCAATCTCTTTATCTCTTTTTTTAAATATATATTATTTATTTATTATTATAAAGCAGTTTTTTTTTCCTCTCATTTTTCAGTTCTTATCTTTCTTCATTCTCAAAATATACCTACAATAACAAAATATAACAATTAAGATAAAAATTAACATAATAAAATATAATTTTCATAAACTTACATATGAGGAATATTAAGATAAAATGTAAGTTATGTACATATTAATTAATATTTTAAGTGAGAAAATAATAATTTAAACCTTTATAAAATCTACACTTTCTATTACTAATCATACCCCCCAACCAGCTTATTGCTAGTTCTTTACAATTAAAGCGTTATTTTAAATTAAGAATTATAAAATTCACCTGCAAGTTAATAGTTCATCTATCCTCTAAACTACCAAATAAATAAATTCTCCTATTTATTTATTTTAACTTTTTGTCATTCATTCATTATCCAAGATATCATTAAACATTTTTTTGTGCTCGAGAAATTAACACAATACTTATGGGGCTTCATTAAAAGAAAACTATATTTTTTATTATACTGATTTATTAGAGATAATATCTTTATTAGGTAGCAGATTATTCATACAATTTAAAATATTACATCTTCAATCCATATAGTGAGCTTTGGGCCAATGACTCCCAGACCAGTTGGCCTTAGGGCACTAGGTGTTAAAACACCCCTACGGAGTTAATTACTCGGGTTTCAGATATAGTAAAATTAAACACATTTCTTTTTTTTTTCTTCTTTTTTTTTTCTTTCTTTTTTTTTGAAAAACATAACACACTTTCCACTACCTTAGAAATTATCTCCAACGGATCAAGAGAACAAAATATTGCAAAAAATTTTAACTTACAACCCAATAGCATGTGTCATTGTGTGTGTGAAAAGAATGATTTAATAATACCTGTTTAAATAAATAGCTGACAAAAAGATTTAATTAATGATTATCAAGTGGAGAATTCATAAATTTGAGTAATTCAAAGAATAAGGAATAAAAACAACTTAATATGAATTTTAAATTTAGAAAATAATATAGATTGGACTGTTAGGATGCGTATCAAAAGTAGTGACTCGTTACACAGCCATCCTAAAAAAAATTATTATTTTTGGATTTTTTTTATTTAAAGAAAAATAAACAAACACATATATTTACAATTTACATAAACTATCCCCACCCTATGACCTAATCTAAACATTATTCTTAATATTTTATAATTTAAAGATATGCATGCAAAATGAGAAACAGAGAAAAGAAACATAAAAGAAAAAGTAGAGAATATTATACCTGAACTTGTTGTAGAGGCTTAGAATAAATGTTTTTTATTTTTTTTTGAAAAATAAATAAATAAAAGACTCTAAGACTAAGATGATGCGTTTCTAGAACCACTCACTCCATATTCGGCCATCTTCAACTCAAAATTTATCCAAAATTAGTCTTTACCAAAAAAAAAAAAATTAGTAAAAACATCACCAGGATTGACACATTCCACAATTGTCAACTTTTTCCTCCCCCCAACGTAAATGAGACATTGTCCTCAGTGTCTTAAAGGAAAGAAATTTACAAATGGACATCACATGAACACTTAAAAAAAAAATTTACAAATGAAGATTTAAATCTAATTTTCACTTCTTACTACTATTACTGTTATCATCTTCAGTTGACCAATCCAATGCCAAAGTCATGGGCTCTGGCTCCGGTTTGTAAGCTTGTAAAAGATCAAGCAATTCATTAGCAGTAGAAGCACAAATAAAGATTTTTTTAACTGAGGGAGGAATAAGATAATTGTTAATTGCATGCTTAAGAAATGTGAACAAGCCATTATAAAAATTATTAACATTTAACAAATTGATGGGTTTCTGATGAATGTTTAAATGGGCCCAAGACGCAAATATAATTAGTGCCTTCAGAGTTGCAAGATCGCCTGGCTAAAAGATGAAACCATCGGCATGATCTAACATTTTGGATATTCTTTCTTGTATACTTGAGACAACTAACTCTTCTTCAGTTGGTGGGTCAGGTAGACATCCTAGAGGTTTAAGGACTTTTGGGATGATTCCTAGCACTTGACTTCCTCTAGTGAAAGTTTTTTCTGAAACAAGTTTGGATAATCCACGATCGCCTCCTCCATATGCAAGTTTCTCTCTGTTATGACACGACCAAGATGTACAACTGCCTCAACGAATTCCTTGTACTTTCCATAACGAATTCCCTGTACTTTCTATATTTTTGAATTGTCTACTCGAAGGTGTTGCCATTGGAATAATCTTCAAAAATAATTTGTGAAAGTTTAAAATAAAAGGACGTATTTAAAGATAGAGATATTGATAAAAAGATGTAAATGAAGTGGTGTACTTATCAAATGACGTGTGAACCTTTGGCTTATATTTCAAAAGTAAACAGATAAAACAAATAGTAAAAAGAAAAAGAAAACAGTAATAATACTATTAAAAGTAATAATGCATAAAATAAAATATTATTAAAAGGAAAAGGATATTTACAGGTAGTTGCGACTGTGGCTCACATCTTCCTCTGGTTTTACGTCCAGTAACGGCTTGAACACCCTCTATGGGTCGAAGATAGGCTTCTCATCCAGTTTTCTTATAAACTGGCAAACAAGGTCTTTTTGAGTCAGATTCCCAAGACTAAACTGTGTGTTTTCTTTTTGGAATAGTTTCCAATACCTTTGAATTGAATGTTGTACATATCCGCTTCGATGCGTTTCTAGAGATCGTAAGATATCATCTAACGATTCTTTACTCATGCCATCTTTAACAGATTTAATTTATCTTCACGAGTATCAGAAACCATTCCTAAAGATTTACAATGCGGGTTCTTGCAATTACGTCTTACACAATTACGACAATTAAAGCCAAGTTGTTTAGCTTTTCTTTTTTTTTTTTGCGTATATACTTTTTCCAAAACCAGGCATGTAAGATATAAATGGTTCAGAAAACTCACTACTAATCGAACCTTTGCTTCAATCAACCAACAAACGTCAGAAGGAATGCCATGGATCATTAACAAACGTAGTCGTTCATAGCGAGTTTTTTAAATTTTCCTGAGGGCATTCTGAGGGAGAGAAGGAAAATGCTTATGCAGTTTTTAATGTATTTCTTCCATGTTTGGTTTTTGTGGTTTCAGTTATTATGGGAAGCTGAAAATATCGACTTAAGAAGTCACGGAGTACCGTTATCCGCCATTTACAGGGAAAGTAAGTTAAAACACACCAACGAAATGAATTAACTTTGAAAAATCAATTCAAATGTGAAAATAAACAAAATACAATGAAAAGAAAAAAATAATAAAATAATTGAAACTTACATTCGTCCTCTTATTGCATTAACTTCAAGTTCCAACCGAATGTTATAAATATCTTCTTATATTTCCCAAAGTTGTCTTTCTAGGTCTTCAACATATGACACAAACTCTAGTGGTCGTTGATCCCATATTGGATGTGATTTGCAACTTTGTATCAGTTCTGCTAAGTGAAATTTTACATGTAAAAGAGTTTTAAGATGTTTCAAGAGGATCTTTCTAATTGAGGTATTCATGACATATAATAAGAGAAAACACAATTGTCAAACAAACACACTTAAGCAAGAAATATTATATGCTTAATAAATATGTGGTGTGAAACTAAAAATAATCAAATAATCAAACAATCAAAGGATAAAATAATAAAACAAAAAATATATATATATTAGTCACACATTAAAGATTTAATCAAGATTTGGTAGGTCACTCAAATTGATTTCGGTGTCTTCTTCACGTGGTTGGAATTCCAGATATGGTGTTAATCTCTGACCATTAACTTTAAATGTGACACCGTTCTTTGGATTCTCGATTTCTACGACTTCGTATAGATATACATATTTTACAACAAATGGGCCACTCCACCTTGACTTTAATTCCCCTGAAAACAAATGAAGACGAGAATTATATAGCAAAACTTTTTGATCAATTTCAAATATTTTTCTAAAAATTTTTTTATCATGAAAAACTTTGGTTCTTCCTTTAATAATTCTTGAATTTTTATATGCATAATTTCTCAATTCTTCGAGTTCATTCAATTGCAATTTACGCATATTACCAGTATCATCAAGATTTGAATTAAAAGCTTTAACAGCCCAAAATGATTGATGATCAATCTCAACTAGTAAGTGGCAAGGTTACCATAAACTAACCGATAAGGTAACATTCCTAAAGATGTTTTAAACGCAGTACGGTAAGCCCAAAGTGCATCAGTCAGTTGAATAGACCAATCTTTTCGACTTGGGTTAGCCGTTTTTTCTAAAATATGTTTAATTTCCCTATTTGCTAATTCAACTTGACCATTTGTTTGAGGGTGATAAAGAGTAGCAACTTTATGCGTAATTCCATATTTTTTCATTAAAGACTCAAATGGTTTATTACAAAAATGCTTACCTCCATCACTAATAATTGCTCGAGGGATTCCAAATCTGCTCAAAAGATTTTCTTTTAAAAAGCGAATCACAGTTTTGTGATCATTGTGCCGACAAGGAATAGCTTCAATCCATTTTGAAACATAAGCAACAGCAAACAAAATATAAACAAATCCAAATGATGATGGAAAAGGGCCCATAAAATCAATTCCCCAACAATCAAATATTTCAACGACAAGAATGGGATTTAAAGGCATCATGTTTTGCTTTGAGATGGACCCTAACATTTAACAATTCTTGCACTTTTTATATAATTCATGTGAATCTTTAAATAATGTAGGCCAATAAAATCCATACTGCAATATTTTTACAGCTATTTTCTTTGAAGAGAAATGGCCACCATAAGCTTCAGAATGACAAAATTGAATGACACTACTTACCTTATTGTTCGATATGCATATCTGAAAAATTTGATCAGAACCGTACTTGAATAAGTATGGATCATCCCAGTAAAAACTTTTTACCTCTGTTAAGAATTTCTTCTTATCCTGGAAGTTCCAATCAGATGGTATTTCATCTGTTACAAGATAATTAACAATTCTTCTTATCCTGGAAGTTCCAATCAGATGGTATTTCATCTGTTACAAGATAATTAACAATGTTAGCATACAAAGGCATAATTGCGTATAGAAAACAAGAATTCATCGGGGAAAGAATCATTGATAGGTGTTGTATCAATTGAAGACTCATTTGTAAGTCTTGACAGGTGGTGTGCAACAACATTTTCAGCACCCTTTTTATCCTTGATTGTTAAGTTGAATTCTTGGAGTAGCAAAATCCATCATATTAATCTTTACTTGGCATCCTGTTTACACATTAAATATCTAATAGCTGCATGATCAGAATAAACAATAGTAGATTAGCCAATTAAATACGATCGTAATTTATCCAATGCAAATATTACAGCAAGTAGTTCTTTTTCAGTTGTGGTACAATTCATTTGAGAACTATTTAAAGTTCTACTTGCGTAATAAATAACAACGGGCTTACCTTCCTTTTTTTGACCCAAAACAGCTCCAACAGCATAATCGCTAGCATCACACATTAGTTCAATAGGTAAAGTCCAATAAGGGGATTGCATTATAGGGGTTGTTGTTAAAAGATTGAATATTTTTTCAAAAGATTTCTGACAATCTTCGGTCCATTCAAATGGTGTGTCTTTATTTAAGAGGTTACAAAGTGGTTTAGATATAACACTAAAGTTTTTTATAAACCTCCTATAAAAACCTGCATGTCCTAAAAAGGATCGAACTTCTCTCATTGTCTTTGGTGATGGTAGTTTTGAGATGACTTCAAATTTGGCTTCATCAACTTCAATTCGTTTAGTAGAAATGACATGTCCTAAAACAATTCCAGAAATAGTCATGAAATGGCATTTTTCCCAATTTAAAACAAGTCCTTTTTCTTTACACCTTTTCAAAACTTTTTCTAAATTATCAAGACAATTATCAAAAGAATTTCCAAACACAGTTAAATCATCCATAAAAACTTCCAAGTAATTTTCAACCATGTCACTAAAAGTACTTAACATGCATCTTTGAAATGTTGCAGGAGCATTACAGAGTCTAAAAGGCATTCTCCTAAATGCAAATATTCCAAATGGGCATGTGAATGTGGTCTTTTCTTGGTCTTCTAAGGCTATAGGAATTTGACAATAACCTGAGTAGCCATTAAGAAAGCAGTAATAGGGGTGTCCTGCTACTTTCTCAAGAATTTGATATAGAAATAGAAGGGGAAAATGGTATTTTCTAGTGGCATCATTTAATTTTCTATAATTAATGCACATACGCCAGCTAGATGAGATGCGTGTTGGGATTAGTTCACTTTTTCATTTTTTACAACAGTTACTCCAAATTTCTTTAGTACTACTTGTGTTGGACTTACCCATGTACTATCAGAGATAGAATAGATAATTCCTACATCTAGTAGTTTAAGGACCTCATTTTTTACTACTTCTTTCATGTGAGGATTTAATCTTTTTTGTGGTTGACAGATTGTTTTAGCATTTTCCTCTAAGTGTATTCTATGTGTGCAAATTAAAGGATTAATGCCCTTTATGTTTTTTAAGGTCCAACCAATAGCAGCCTTATGTCTTTTTAAAACAGTGAGTAACTTACCTTCTTGGTTGCTTGTGTGTTGAGAAGAAATTACCACTAGATAAGTTTGATGATCTCCGAGATACGCATACTTTAATTTTTCTGGTAAAGGCTTTAGTTCAAGCTTCGGTGCTTCATTTTCTTTTGCCTTTTCAAGTTGTCTCATGTCTTCAAAGTCCAATTGATTGTTGTCATCTTCGGGTACCTGTGTAGAATCAAGTATCGAACATATATTAGTAGTATCACATTCCAATTCTTTACTTGATTCAAATGAACTAGCAAAACAAATTTCTATAGAATTTGAAAATTTCTCATCCTGAATGTGTTCTTCAATGATTGGTTTAATGAGTTCAATATCCTTAGTCTCATTTTCTTCATCTTCTTTATCATGAGGTTGTTTACACATATTGAATACATTGAATTCCAACTTCATATTGCCAAATGATAAATTCATCACTCAATTCCTGCAATTAATCAAAGTATTAGCAGTAGCTAAAAATGGTCGACCTAATATTACAGGAATTTACTTGCATTCATCAATAATTGGTTCATTTTTCAAGATAATAAAATCTACAGTATATATGAATTTATCAACTTGAACCAATACATCTTCAATTATCCCTTTTGATACCTTGATTGACTTATCAGCAAGTAAAAGAGTAGTAGATGTAGGTTTTAACTCACCAAGATTGAGTTGTTGGTACACAGAATATGGAAGTAAATTAACACTAACTCCAAGATCAAGTAAAGCATGTTCAATTTTATAGTACCCAATAATATAAGAAATAGTTGGACAACTAGGATCTTTATATTTTAAAGCATTATTAGTTGAGAGAATAGAACTTACCTGTTCTGCAAGAAATGCTTTCTTTTGTACCTTATGTTTTCTTTTTACAGTGCACAAATCTTTTAAAAATTTAGCATAAGATGGTACCTGTTTAATGACATCTAGCAAAAGAATGTTAACTTTCACTTGTTTGAAGACTTCATAAATCTCTGTGTTATGGTTTGATTGCTTTAGTTTGATCAATGCTTGAGGGAATGAGGTTACAGGAAGAGAGTTGGTTATTTCTTCGTGGACTATTAGTTCATCAGGCACTATTTTACTCTCTGAAATTGAATCCTTAACAATTTCACGAGAATCAAGAATGTGTTTTTTGACAACTTTATCGCCACAAAGAGTTATAACCGATTTAACTTGGCTCATGTTTTGGTTTCCAGTACTACCCATATGAGGATGTTGTTGAGTTTTGGGATTTGGTTC
>CM046813.1:15403447-15665311 GCA_025617385.1 Murraya koenigii | reverse complement strand
TCTTGTTGGATTCATGTAATCTCTCAAAATTCGTGGTTGATTCTGATCATATTCATATTGCTGAGAATAATTGTCTCCTTGATTAATTTGTGGATTAAGCTGGTTCAAACTGTTTTCACCGTGGATTTCTTCCATGATTGATGGTGGTGATTGAGATATTCGAGTTAACCTGCCATTTGAGGTTTGAGACCAACGTCTCATACAATAATGATGATATGTGTGTGTGAAATTATTTAATGCACAAACAGATGAAGAAAAAAATAAAATAAAAATTACAATTGAGATAAATAAAAATAAAAATAAATAAACTGAAAAAGAAATGTGCAACAAATATAAATGTACAAAAGATAAAATTATAAAATTAAATAACAAAGTAAGCGGTTAAACTAGCCTTATAAAATAATAAAACATAGAAAACAAATGCGGAATAAAAATTACACAAGTTATTATAAAAGAAAATTAAATAACAAAAAAATAAATAACGGAAGTTAAATAACAATAAAGGCGGTTGAACCAACCATAAAATTAAATGCGGCAATTAAATTGTAGAAATTTAAAAGTCCAAATCCAAGTCCATGTCCATGTCTATTCAGTCCAAATGTCCAAATTGAGTCTAAAAGTACAAGGAAGGTAAATTTATGAGTCCATAAGTTTAAGTTTAATTCAATTCATGAGTTTTTTTTGGGCTAAAATAAAAATTTTATATATTTTATAATATTTTTATAATTTTAGGAGAAAGAAGAGGTTCAATTGAAATTTTACAATAAAAATAGAAGATAAAGTGAGATGAGAGAATTTTTTTTTTATAAAAAATATATATATATAATAAAATGACGCTAAATTTTTGAAATTTCTCTGGCAACGGCGCCAAAAACTTGACACGACTTAAAAGTGTTTGATTTACTCACAAGTATAAGAGTGTCTAGTTATAATATAACCCAGTGAGTTCGGGGTCGAACTATAGGAAATTTTAAATTTAGTAGTCTATTATTAAATAAAAATTAATAGTAGAAAAATAGATTACCTGTCTAAAAGTACTAAGGCTATGAGATTCACTCTTGGAATTTAAATTATGTTCATAATATACTCTTATATTTATATTTTGTTTACTAATTAAATATTATGTCATTTAATTCTTAACTAACCAATTTTATGGATGAATATGAGAAGGGAGTACATGATGTGACACAACTAAATTGGAGTGTCGACATAATGTCAAAATATCATATAAATCCAATAAGATTTTAAGTTTATAAATTAATATGACATAAAAATATTCAGCAAATAAAAATACAAAATATTAAATATTAAATAAAATAAACTTTGAACTTACTTGAGAGAGTTATTAATTCCATAATTTAAATCCTTGAGTTTCACCCTTTGTCCTAGCTTAATAAATTAGCCACTCATATTGGAAAGAAAAGCACTCATTTTATTTGACAAACTTCTAAAATATATTACAAGAAAATTTTAAGAACTTGAAGCAACAGAAGAAGAAAATTTGAAAGACTCAGCTTCACCATTTTCTTTCTTCTCTTTTTCTTTCTCTCCTTTCTCTTCTCTTTTTCCTCTCTTTCTTTTCTTTTCTTTTTTCTCTTCTCCTCTACACGCTCTCTTCTCCTCTGCGATGCTTCTCTTTTTATAAAGAAAAAAAAGAAAATATTTATTATTTTATTATTATAATATTATATTATTATAATATATATTATATTATTATATTTTACATTATTATATTATTATATATTATATAATTATATTTTATATATAATTGAGAGAGAGATTGAGTGCCGTGCACTCAATCTCTTTATCTATTTTTTTTTAATATATATTATTTATTTATTATTACAAAGCAGCTTTTTTTTCCTCTCATTTTTCAGTTCTGATCTCTCTTCATTCTCAAAATATACCTACAATAATAAAATATAACAATAAAAATTAACATAATAAAATATAATTTACATAAATTACATATGAGGAACATTAAGATAAAATGAAAGTTATGTACACATTAATTAATACTTTAAGTGAGAAAATAATAATTTAAATCTTTATAAAGTATACACTTTCTATTACTAATCAGATAATACAATTAATTCACTTAGATTTTGTAAAGAATTATTAACCAATTAATGAATGCTATATAACTTGGGATAAAAAATTTGAGATGGTAGTATTACTATATAATTAATGAATAATACTAAACAAGTTTTTTTTTTTTTTACTACAACATTTTAATTTCAAATTGACTATTGGTGTGAATAGTGCTTTGTACCAAATACACCCTAAAAGCAAACCAAATCATACTTGGAAATACCCATTAAATAATTTTTCCTAACAATTAATCCATTAGTTCTTATGAAGTTATTAAAATCTACATACAAGTGTAGTGCATAAATTAATATACCTTCAGTAATTCTTTTTGCACATATAATTTCAATAAAAAGTTAAATTAATCATAGTTTACTTCGAGTCTTACAAAGCACAAAAAAGTGCTTTTAGGGAATAGAATTTGTTATACTCATATTTTACTAAAGTGATTCAATAACATAAACAAAAGGGGCTTTGAGCATGAAAACACATATCCAATAATACGTCATAATCTAAATAGGATAAAATAATACGAGTCCTAATCTTTGCTAAACTTAAATCCTACAAGATAGGAATACAAGTTTTATTAACTTAATTATATTTGTTATTATTTGTCTTATATAAGAGGTTACCACTAAAGGTAGAGGAGGAGAGAAAAGTATTTTGGAGGAATGATACAATATCCTCTAAGCCTTTCTCTTATTTTCTTTTCTTTCTCTCATTATTTATCTATTATCAATGGCAGCAATAAATGCTTATTTATCTATTATCAATGGCAGCAATAAATGCAGTCTCGAACTTGCAGGTCCTCAAAAAGTCTTGAAAATGAAGTCGAGTCCATTTCGAGACAAGCCTAAGGCCCAAAAACTTATCAGTCTTAGGTTCAGGGACTTTTTATGGCCTTTGAACTTGACACAAAATAAGTTTTAAAAATTAAAAATGATTATTTAAGATTTTTCATTACTTTAATATTAAATCATTACGCATCTATTTAATTAATTAAATTTTATAAAAATCTATAAAACAAAAGGGAAAAAAATGTTAGGAACTGAAATTGAAAGAAAAATTATTTTACACGGTTTAATTATTCTTTTATTGGTGTTTAATATTAGTTTATTTTGACTTGAGAATGAGGAAGCAAATCTAAAAGGTTTATTATTTATGCATGCAAATTTAAATTTGAATTTTGGAATTGTAATTGCTTCATTTTATTGTTTATGTTAGAAAACAAGCATTTGGTGAAACCATCACTATCGTACCAATATTCATGTTGTTTTGCTAAGAATCAATAATCAATTATTTAAAAATGTACTTGAATCCATAATGCTTATTAATCTCTAGAGTTGTGTGGTTTGTCTTTTAGATCAACACCTTATCCTAAAGAATTTGCTAACTTTTTCTCTGCATTCTCTTTGATAATGGGATATCAGAAAAGAGTAGAATGTTATGTGTATCCTAGGGACAATAAGCACTTATATTGATAACTTTCCTGTTATCTTTAGGTATTCTTATTTTAGTCCATCATAAAAATTAAAATTAACTTTAAGTCAACACATTAAAGGCCAAATTATTGAAAAATTTAGTAGATCACTTTTAATTGGGTTTAACCTCATATAATGTCGTAATATATAATTATTCACATATAAGTCTTATATTAGATTAAGAATCCAATAATCTACAACCTTATAATTATACTTTACAAAAATAACTGTATCAGCTCTGTTATTACCGAAATGTATCTAAAACTAATTTAGTCCATCAATTATATCAATATAGGAACAAAACGACATTTGTTACAATTGTCGTAACTCGACTAATTAATGGTCATTATGCCAATACAACCAAATAATATGGATTATAATGTTAATGTGTCGCATGAAAATTTCATACAATGTGATCTGAGCGTGTCTATTTACAATTAATCTACTTTAAACCTCAGTAAGGTCAAAATATATCAAAATCGAAGTATAAATAAACCAAAAATTTATTTATACAAAAAATAACCTCAAATAACCTTAAACTGAAAAATATCTATATATTATAAGAGCATCTAAAATCACAAACTCCCACTAAAATTAAATATCCTTTAATAACACGACGCCATACGCACAGTATGCTCATAAAATATTTTAGGTAGTAATTCATTACTAAACAGATCCATAATAATTGAGTTTGTACCGATGTGCTCCATAGACAACTATCCACTTTGAACTCCTTCTTTAACAATTAGAAACTTGATTTATATATACTTTAACAGCTCCTGTTGTTATTAGAATACGACACTGTTAACTTATTGTCACTAAATAACTTGAGTGAACTATTAATAAAAACTATTATACATAGCCTTGTAACAAAAATTCGCAGTTAAATTCTATGATTAGACATCTCATAACATGCTATGAACTTTAATACTATTATAGAAGAGGTTATAATAGAATATTTAGCACTCTTATATGAGACAACACCCACCTAGTAGATAAATGTAACCCAACGAGGACTTCTTATTATCTTGGTGTTCAGCAAAATCGGAGTCAGTATACCCAAAAATCTTAAGTTGATTTAACCTATAATATGTAAGCATGTAATCTTTTGTTTTTTGTAAGTATTGCAAGACTTGTTTGATTACTTTCTAATGGTCTATTCTTAGATTGTATAAATATTTGCTCAACATCCCAGTGTATGCAATATCCGGTCGTCTACAAACTTGCGCATACATCAGACTTCCTAATGTTGACACATAAGAAATCTTCTACATTTTATTTTCCTCAAAATTATTCTTATAGTACTGATTAAGACTAAACTTTTCTCCCTTAGTCGCTGGGTATCATTTGGTTTGCAATCATACATGCCATATCTCTTGAGTATAAAAATTAGTATGCAAATCAATAATTGTTGCACACTGTATTGATTGAAGAAATTATGCATATATTATACATAAAGAAGTGTGTATAAAGAAACAAATAAAATTAATTATTAATATGATCATATTCCTAGAATATTCTATGTATGCATGGCAAGTATAAGATGAGAGATCATGAAGTAACGAGCCCAATTAAGAAGTGATATTGTTGTCAAATTGTACTTGAGATTTAGCTATATTAGCCACAAGATTTTTCTGACATTGAGGTTGAGTCCTAGATGGTATATATTATAAAGGGTAAATTCATCATTTTACTCTTCAAGTCTCACTAACATCACCACCTTTATGTATTTTAAATCTCTTAATATTTTATGAATTTTAAGGATATTTTAGTCATTTCTCAATAAACGAGAAGTCGGACGGTAAAACAGATAGCATTTTGAACTCAGAACAGCTGAAAACCTTAGGAAAGGCATAAAGGGTAAAATTATAATTTTAAGATTTTAGTGGGTCCCGCTGGCGTGGCGTTGACTACTAATGTATTGTTGACTGCTGACGTGTTGTTGACTGATGATGTGGCGTTGACGGATGATGTGGCAGAAGTCTATTGGACCGAAAAATGAGCTTATAATATATGCAATGCATTGAATCATATTTATTGACTTTTGCATTAACCGATAATGTGGCAGAATATTAGTGGACCAAAAAATGCGCATACCGTACATGCATATACACAGAATGACAGCCCTGTGACGTGTTCCAACTAATTAAAGAGTGCCACGTGGCACAATCCTGGACGTCTGAATTATTTTCATCCGATAGCCATGATTTACTATTTGACATCCATGAATCCATTTTTGGGCTCTATTTTCTGTAATTCCTTCTCCATCTTATATTTTCTACATATTTTAATAAAATTTTCATTTTACCCCTAGTTATAAAATGAGTAGCTAATTTATTTTTAAGCTTGGGTTAAAAGTGAAGCCTCAACATAATCTATGAGCTTAATTTAGTAAGTTTATTTTTAATTTCTCTAATTTATTTAAATTTTTTTGACTTATCGTAGACAGATAGTAATAATCTTATCTAGATATTGCATTAGTACACCGGCTTCCTAGTGCAAAATTATTACTATTTGGCACGGTGAGCTCTTTATAATAGATTTATTAGAGAAAAACCTCCCTCTAATTTATGGGTAGGTCATGACTTATTGTTGACATAAAAATTATCTAGGTTAATTAGTGGAAAGTCTTGCCACCTTGTTGACAGTTACATTATTATTACCTGGTGCAATGTTCTTGACACCGCATTTAGCATAAGATTATTAGTCCTAGCATAATGAGTGCTTGATGTCTTATTTATTAGAGTTAGGTTAATGAGGAGTGGAAATACCCCCTTATAAATTAATTGGACCTAAAAAAGGAATATTAAGCCATGGCAAAATGTTGAGTGTGAATCCTAAGACCCAAGCACTTTATTTCATTGATTAAGTCCTAATTTATTCCCAGTATTTTAATTTCAATCTTAGGATAAAATAAATTAAGAAATTTTACAACAAGTACATTAAATAATAAAGAGTAATAATAACTCTACATAATGAAAAATCCATCTCCTCATTGGATAGACACTCGTCACCATTAATCTGTACTTCAATAGATCTTGCGCTTGCGAGTTCAATAAAATTTGCACAACACATTGTTGATGTTTTACATCCTTACTTAAGCTAAAGTGTGGCAAAGTTTAAATGCCTAGCTAGAAGCAAAACTCAGTGAATAAATTTTTTAATAAAGCCTTAGTAAAATTGTCAGTAATATATAGATGTGAAGGGCTAAACTAAGTAATTAAACTACCTGCAGCAATCTTCTTACGAACAAAATAATAATCCAACTCAATGTATTTTGTTCGTGCATGAAATACTGGATTATTGATCAAGTAAAGTGCACTTAAATTATCACAAAACAATTGAGGAGGTTGGCAAAAAATATTTCAATATCACGGAAAAGATGAGTGAGCCAAGTAAGCTCACGTGGTAGATGCCATTGCATGATCCTTCACTTCAATGTTAGACTTAGAGATGGTTGGTTGCTTTTTTTATTGCGATGGGAAATAATTTGCTCTAATGTAAATTCAAAAGCCAGTATTACTACATCTAGTTTCCAAACAACCAGCCCAATTAACATTACAAAATCTGTAATGGTAAGATTGCTTTAAGTAAGATATCAAAGACCATAGTGCAAATTCAAAAGCCAGTATTACTACATCTAGTTTCCAAACAACCAGCCCAATTAACATTGCAAAACTTGTAATGGTAAGATTGCTTTAAGTAAGATATCAAAGACCATAGTGCAAGGTGCTCTTAAGATAACGAATGATACATTTTACTACCTTAAGATTGGCCTATGTAGAAGATTGGAAGTGTTGACTAGCCTTAGTTATAACATGAATAATGTATGGGTGAGTAAATGTAAGATATTGAAGTCCACCAACTGATCTTGTGTATTATGTGGCATTTACTAACTAATTTTCAGCACGATGATCTTGAGGTTTAATAGCCATTGGAGTGGTAAAGTAAGAACATTGGAGCATGTTTTCTGTTGAAGAATATCTTTGGCATATGGAGCATGATGGTTTGAAAAAAATATGCCACCATCAAATAATTAGTTTCTACACCTAAGAAGCAATGAAGCCATCCTATATTTGTAATGGCAAATTCCTCTCTTAAAATGATATTAATTTTTCAATGAAAGAAGGAATCCTCCAGGTTAGTACAACATCATCCACATAATTAAGTAGTAAAGGAACAAAATCATCATTACGTAACATAAATAAGATGTAACAGACTTAGTACAAATAAATCTAAGTTGAAGCAAGAATTAGGATAATCTGTCAAACCAGGCACGTGATGCTTATTTTAAGCCATACAAAGAAAGGTAGAGACGACATATATGATGAGGCTATCAAGGGTTACAAAGCCAGAATACTACTTTATATAAATAGTGTCTTTTTAAAAGCCTTAAAGAAAAGCATTTTTCATGTCTAATTGTCGCATTGGCCATTTCAATGTGACAGCAGTAGAAAGCATAACTTGAATGGTTATTTGTCGAACAACTGGGCTAAATGTTTCTTTAAAATCCAGACCTTGTATCTGTGTGCATACTTGAGCAACAAGTTGTGCTTTAAACCGTTCAATAGTTCCATTTTCTTTATATTTGGTTGGAAAGACCAATTTAGAGCCAAAGCATTTGTGTTTGCAAGTCTAGGCACTAGACTCTAAGTTTGTTTTTATTTTAAGGCATTGAATTCGTCTTTTATAGCTTCAACCAATGTGGTTGATGTAATATAGTCTTGAAAGATTTTAGTTCAGTCGTTGATGATAGAATAGTATTAGTAAGAACCATTATTTGCCTAAAGTTGGATTCTCCTTGATTTTTTTTGGAGTTATCATATTATAAGTATTTGTAGTCTCGATTGGATCCAGTTTGTGCCTATAAGTCAACAAATAGTTTAATCCCAATAGGATTATACATTAAGTTGCTATGAATTTCATTATGAGAATTTGAAACAGAAACTGCAACATCATTATCGGAATTCGTTGGATGACCTCTATTAGAACAAATAGAGTTAATGCCTTCATCAGTATTTAAACTAATATTTGGTAGACTTGTTGGGCTGGAGTCAACTGGTGTAGTGTCATTGATAACTCTCAGAAATAAGAGTTATCATGATATTCCTACACTTAAACTAGTATTACTTAAAGAGTGAATAATTAATTTTTATTTAATTTTATGTTATATTTTGCATGAGCATCCATTTAGGTTTAGTTTTAATAAATTAATGTGATTTAGATCATTATGTGCTCGAATTAAATGTATTGTTATAGGAGACCGAACAACTCAAGTTGTAGGGATGATTGCTTAGAACTACAAAGAACTTATTTACATAAGGAATAAACCAAATATAAAGTAGAGAAGATGTCGTAGACATTGCTGCAGCAACCCTGGAGCACGTAAATAGAAGTTTGACAAAGATTGCATGTGTTAACTGACAGAGCCTAATGTAGTCATTGCTGAGCTATTACTGTTATGTGAAAACAAAACAGTGACATAAGGCATAAAAATTTATGCGGTCCAAGATTGCTAAAGGTGACACGTGTCTACATGCTTTTGGTTACCACAATCTGAAGATATAAAAAGAGCACATGTGAGAAAAGAGCACAGCTACACAGAATAAAAAACAAACAAAGAAAAAGACAATGAAACGAGAGAGTTCAACGCTGTAATAGAGAATTTTTGTAAGGAAGAAAGTGAGATCATAAGAGAATAAGAAAGTTGTCTCTTGGGATTGCGAATCTTAATGTCTTGATGTTTGCTTGTTTTTATTTTTCTTTAAGAATGAATTTAATTTCAGAAACGTGTGTTGTTATTGTTTCTACATCCATCATGAACTAATCTTTTAAGTAGTCGGGGATTAAGCAAGATTAATGGTTAATTGGATGCAATATGGGTGTTGTTTAGAATCTGCTATAGCATTTTATTTTGATTTTACTTATTATAATTTCCTATTTTGGTTAACCACCCATATAGTCGATACTAGTTAAGGAAGAGCTTAAAAAAGGTCTGACTTAGTGGAATAAATCATAACAATATATGGTTTTAGGTTAGGTTTCCTAAGTTGAGTTTCCCAAGTTAAGTTCATCTCGACTTGAATAGGGTTATGTTTGATCTAAAATTAATGAAGAAGTAGACATAGAGATTCACCTTGTAAGGTTAATAGAATTTAGAACATATAGTGCTACGTCTAATATTGGCTTAATAATTGGTCACTATTAGGTTACATATAAATATAAGATATCCAATAGGTGACAGCTGATGATGCATTAGAATTCCGTTCACTGCTGCAGTAGATGATATAGTAATTGTACCTTAATTGATGAACAATTAATAATTGCTAAATGAGTTTAAGTACACAATTACCCTTTTTTTTATTGAGTATCCTTATTTGTTTGACCTTAATTTCTTTTCTTTCTTGCATTTTGTTTATTACAAAACTAGTTTTATTAAGTATTTACATTTATTATTTATTTTATTTTACTTTTATTACATTGGTAAGATTCTGTAGTAAGTCTGATAACATCAATTCTTGTGGAGATGATCTGGATAGTTATCATTATATTACTTACTGTGTCCACTTGTACACTGACACTTATAGTAATACATATATATGTATATCAACAGTCGTAGATGTTGAAGTTATCATGATGATCATTGTATTGTGGTCTAATCTTGAATATATCATACAATTGAGAGTTTGTGCAATAAGTAAGTTGTTGCTCAGACTCTTCACAAAGGCTCTAATTTTTATTCTGTAATGAATTTAAAGGAGAATTATTAGTATTTGCATTCCTTTTACATTCTGCCTTTGGCTTTTTGGTCCATGCTGCTATATCTGAGAAAGTCACCATCTCAGGTTGAATCTGCATAATAGATTCCTAAGCAGAGTTATTTGAAAAGGAAATATGTTTTCATCAAAGAAAACATGACCAGAAGTATAAACTGTGTTAGTTTTAATATCTAGATAATGATACCCTTATGCATAGGATCGTACTCAATAAAAATACATGGATAATTTTTCTTTTGTAAACTTATCCTTTCCTTGTTCACGGATATAAGGGAAACACTTATAGCAAGAAATTTAAAGGCACTAATAATCAAGATCCGTATGATAAAGTTTATAGAATGGAGTTTTCATTTTAAGCACCGAAGAAATAAGCCGATTAATGATATAGATTGCTATAAGAAAATCATCAAATTAGTATTTTAATGGTATATTAGCATGAAAAAGCATTATTAAACTAGTCTAAAAAATATGTTGATGTATTCTTTTGACAATCCTATTTTGTTATGGTTTATTTGGACAAGAGAGTTAATGAATAATACCACACTGAGAAAAATGATTTTTTAAAATGATCGAAGTAAATTCCCCACCTCTATTACTTTAAATATTTTAATATGCCTATCAAAATGATTTTCCATAACTTTTTGAATTTTTAAAAAACAATCTAAAAAATTAGATTTTTTTTTAATGGAAATAACCAAGTATAACGTGCGCAGTCATTCATAAAAATAACATAATAGTTAAATTTTTGGACAAAGGAAATGGGTGTAATACCTTATAAATCACAATGCAATTTATCTAAAGGAAAATTAGAAATTTTATTAGTGTAATTAAAAGAGAAATTACAACATTTTCCTAACTAGAAACTATCACATATAGAGTCTTTATGAAGCTAACTAGAGATATCAATATGTGGCTTATTATATAAGGACTGCATAAACTAAGATTGAGGATGCCCCACTCGCTGATGCCACACACTATATGGCTGATGTGTTTTAGAAGCGTTAAAGGCTTGATGGCAGTCTTCTTATAGAACATAAAATCCCCATTTTTAATATGCTTTTGCCTGAATTTTACCATGAGAATCCTTGACAAGAAATTCATTAAAAGAAATTCAATAGTGCAACAATTGTCGGTGGTTAATTGATCGATAGAGATCAAGTTCTTATTAATATTGGGAACTACTAAAACATTCTTTAAATGAAGATTACCATGATTTTTTTCTAGTTTAGCATTACCAGTATGGGAGATTTGTAAACACTCACCATTACTATTGCATTTTCATGCTTTATACATAATGTGCAATATGTGTTAGTATGCAAGTAGATAAAACAAATAATATAATAATGAGTATTCAGATCATCTTTACATAATTGATGTATTGAGACTTGCTATAGTAATCTTACAGTGCAATTTTAGTAAAATAATTAAACAAGAATAATTGATAATTTGTCGAGTTCATTTTAAATCTAACTACTTAGAAGTTTAGCTCATGATGGGCTTTAAACATTAACAACATACAAGTAGGTTATCAAATACATCATCATTGATAATTTAAAGCAAGTAAATACAAAGATAAAGTTGATACACAACAAGAATGGAAGTGTCATACTTTAGTCTTGGAGTATCTGTTAAGTGCTAGGATAGAAGTGTCACTAACATCTCCGCTTTTATATATTTTAAGTCTATGAAAATTTGATTGTATATTTTTGGGCGTATTTTTAAGTATTTTATGTATTTTAGGAGTATTTTGATTATTTTATAATAAATGAGAAGTTAGACAGTAAAATAGACAGTATTTTTGAACTCAAAACAACTAAAAATCTTAGGAAGGACATAAAGAGCAAATCATAATTTTATGATTTCTATAGGTCCTGCTAACGTGGCGTTGACTACTGATGTGGCATTGACAGCTAATGTGTCGTTGACCACTGATGTGGCATTGACTGGTGATGTGGCATTGACAGATGACGTAGCAGAAGCCTATTGGACCGAAAATGAGCTTACAATATATGCAATGGACTAAATTATACATGTTAACTTTTACGTTGACCAATGGTGTAGCAGCATATTAGTGGATCGAAAAATACGTGTATCGTACATGCATATACATGGAATGACATCTTTGATGGCATGTTCTATCAAATCTGAGAGTGCCCTGTGACGTAATCTTAGGCGTTTGAATTGTTTTCATTTGATGGCCATGATTTACTTGTTTTATCTATAAATAGAGGGTTACCCTCCTAATTTGGCACCCTTGAATTCATTTCTGAGCTTTATTTTTTGTATTCCTTCTCTATATTGTATTTTCTTTTATTTTAATAAAATTTTCATTTTAGCCCTAGTTATATAATGAGTAGCTAATTTAATTTTAAGCTTGGGTTAAAAGTGAAACCTCAATATGATCCATGGGTTTAATTTGATAAGTTTATTTTTACTTTCTTTAATTTATTTAAATTATTTTGACTTATTGTTGATAAATAGTAATAATCTTGTCTATATTTTGCACTGGTATATTGGCTTCCTAGTGCAAGATTATTATTATTTGGCAATGTGAGCACTTTACACTAGATTTATTAGAGAAAAACTTCCCTTTAATTTCTATGGTTCGTCTCTAGGTTAATTAGTGGACAGTCTTGCCAGCTTATAGATAGTTAAATTATTATTACCTGGCACAACGTGTTCTTGACACTATATTTAACAAAAGATTATTTTTTCTCAGTAGTTAATATCATATTTATTAGAGTTAAGTTTATAAGGAGTGGAAGTACCTCCTTATAAATTAATTGGAACTGAAAAAGAATATTAAATCTATCATGAAATGTTGAGTGTAACTTTGAGACTCAAGCACTTAATTACATTGATTAATTCTCAATTTATTCCCGTCATTTTAATTTAAATCTTAAGATAAAATAAGCTAAAAATTTGATTACAAGCGCCCATAAAACAATAATAATAATAATAACAACTCTACACAAATGAAATCTATGTCCTCATGGGATCGACACTCATCACCATTAATCTATTATGCAATAGATACGTGTGTTTAAGAATTCAATAAAATTTACACAAAATTTTTTAGTGCTGTTGCCAGGGAGGTTAGTCATTTTAATGTGTAGAGTTAATTTTCTTTATTGTGTAAATAACTTTTTGTATATTTGTTTTCTTGTAATTTTTGTAATTTAATTTTCATTTAATTTTTCTTTGTAATTTTTTGTTGATTTTATTAATTTATATGGCTAATTTAACCGACTAAAAATTTATCTTAATTTCAGTTAATTTATTCCATTTCACGTGTCTTTTTCCTCTTTTTTTACATTCATAGTACTTCAGTGTTTTTTTTTTATAGTAATGTTGTAATAGATGATAAGGTCACTATTGTAATTGCTCCTCCCTAAATTTTCAGTTTTGTTTTTATACGTGTTGTTTGCATGCATGGTCGAAGGTCACTATCATATAATTTAAAACTCCTAAACTTGTAGCTAAAAAAACATGTCGCACATATAAACATATTACATTATAAGTTGAAATTGTGGATAAAATTTAAATGTATTTGCAACAACAACCATAAGCAACCCAGGAGAGGCCATTTAAGGACTACTTCTGTCTCTTAGCTAATTTGATTATATTGTTGACCTATACGATCATACAATATTTTGATTTTGACGATAACAAACTGTGTATCATAGGTAAAATAAAAAAAAAAACATATATTTTACAATCTCACTACCTTAGATGAACTTTAATGCTATATTTATTATAAAGGTAGTATGATTAAATGTATGTATGTTTAAGCATTTAAAAGCTCAAGTTATTTTTCATGACATTTTAAAATAAATAATTATTTTCATAATATAAATGTTTTATATTTAAAGAAAATAATGATTTTATTAAGTTAGTTGTTTTCATATTTATGAATTAAATTGAAAAAGTTTTGAAAACTTTGAAATTCTGAAAATGGACCTTTTAGAATGATTTTATAAAGCTTTAGGCTATATTATAGTTTCTAAAAGTTTGGGTCAAAGCTCTAATTTTAAGAATGTTGTACTGTAGTGAAACTATGTGGTACTGTAGCATAACGACTAACCGGCAACAATTTAATGGCTATCCATCAGTGTCCAGAGAGTAACTTATTTTGCTGAAATTTAATGGCGATTCGATAAAATTAAACGGCGAACCGATTATTTGAATTACAGACCAACATTAACTTGTTCAAGTCAAAATGGCGATCCGACAACAAGTTAACAGCGAACCGTTTATACTTAAAAAGTCTATAACGGCTAGTTTTCAGCTCCTACTATAAAAAAGCTCAATTATATTCAAACAATACGAATCTCAAGAGTTATATTTGAGCTTGCTACTGATATACAATTGTTCTTGAGCTTTAAACTTGTAATAATTTTATTAAAACACACTTTAATCTTTCAATTGTAAGTACATATTTTGTGTGTGAGAGAAATCAATTTGTAAGCTATATTGTAAAATCAATTTTAGTGGTTGTAAGTATTGCGATACACTTGGATTGAGAGATTATGGATAAACTCTTGTAAAGGTACACCTTGGAAGTCAATTGTAATAACTTGAAGCTTTGGAGACTTGAATAGTGAAATCCTCAAGTCTGGTGCTCTTGGAGGCGTGGACGTAGGCGAGGATTGCAGAACCATGTAAAAATTCTTGTGTTTGATCTCTCTTCTCTTAGTCTTTTATTTTAAGCATTGTTAAATTTATCGTTCTTGATTCCATTAAGGCTTTAGAATTAATTATTGTGTTGTTTTCTAGCTTAAGTTTTAAAACACAATTGATCCCCTCTCTTGGGTTACTTAGCTTGTATTTTATATATCATGCATAAGATACCCAAATTTAGTTACTAGGAGTTTCGAGTTAAAACCTAGTGTACTAAATTATCTCCCATCATTCTATGGCCTAGAAAATTAAGACCCATACAATCATTTAAATGATTTTCATTTTGTTTGTCAAACTTTTAAATATGAAAATTTTTCAGATGAAGATGTTAAGCTTTGATTATTTTTATTTTCTTTAAAAGATAGATCTCATTATTGGTACAATACATTACTTGCTAATAGTATTACATCATGGGAAAAAATGGTTACTAAATTTTTAAATAAATAATTCTTAGTGCATAAAACCAATGCTATTCACAAGGAAATCTCAGAGTTTATTCAAAGAGAAGATGAGTAATTTTTCAAAGCATGGAAGTAAATTAATGGGCTACTTTTAAAGTGTCCACATCATGGGTATGAGAAATGACACAAATGCTAATAATTTTTTGAAGGACTATTACCATATGTACAAGAATAGCTAATGGCGACAAGTAGAGGAGAATTGATGTCAAAAAGTGCATAAGAGATTTGGAATTTCTTCTAATGACAAGTAGATAATTCCCAACAGTATAACTGATCATTCAGGAATGTAAAAAAATTCAAAAGAGTGAATGAATTTCATGTTGGCGAGTCAAGATGAGAAATAAAGGAAGTTAAAGAAATAGTTGAAGGTCTTTCCCACCAAATAGCATCATTAACAGCTGCAAAATCAACGGAGCCACATATATTTAATCAGTATGACCAAGATTTATATACAGATCAAGCCAATGCTATTGGTGTAATGGAAAAACAACCAAACTACAATCCTTACTGTTTATAGTCTTAAGGATTTAACAAAACAAGACAGCAACTCTAGCTTCATCAATGCAACTAGTTCCTTAGGCTCCTTAAGTCTCCCAGGCACCATTCAAGCCAGATAATTAAAATCAGAACTACTTTTAAAAGGCTATGGGAGGAAACATTCCAAAATCTTAAAAATTGAACTCACTCTACAATAGAACAATAAAATCGTACCATTGATAAGTTGTGGAATGAGATAAGAGCTCTCTTCAATTCACAAGCCCAGTCGATTTCAAACCTAGAAAAGATGGTAAGTCGGCTAGCTTTTTCAGATCAAAACTTAATAATGACCGTTGAGAAGAGTAAATTCCCAAGCCAGTCAGTGCCAAATCCTAAGGGAGTACATGAAGTATGATCCAGCTCAGCCCAGCAGTATAAAGAAGTCAAAGTTGTGATAACCTTACGAGAAGGTAAAGAAGTTGACAACAAAGTGGAGATACCGGTGATAAAGACAACTTAAGTTGTGCCTGTAAGGTAAAGAAGTTGACAACAAAGTGGAGATACCAGTGATAAAGACAACTTAAGTTGTGCCTGTAAATTATGAAGACTCATTATTAAAGAAGCAAGAAGAAAGCAGCCTAAGAGAATATGTCTCTAAAGCTTTATTCCTTTAGATGTTAGCTAAAACAAAAAAGAAAATTTCACATGTGAGATTATAGAGGTATTTAAATAGGTAAGTGTTAGCATTCTCTTGCTTAATACTATAAAGTAAATGCCCTTTTATGCCAAAGATCTTTGCACTAAAAAGCAGAGCATTCATATTCAAAAGAAATTCTTTTAACCGAAAACATTAGTTCCATACTCTAATAAAAAATTTCTCCAAAATTTAAAGACTCAGGATCCCCTACTATCTCATATAGCATTGGGGACAATACATTTCAGAATGCTTTATTGGACTTTGAATGTAGTGTAAATCTTTTGCCTTACTCCATATTTATGAAACTTGAATTAGGAGAATTACACTTAACTCTAGTTGTGTTACGACTTATAGATTAGTTTATGAAAATACCTCGTGGTATTATGGAGGACGTGCTTATCTACGTAGACAGGTTTTATTTTCTTGTTGAGTTTATTGTTATTAATACTCAACTAGTGCAGGATTCGAAGAAGTACATCCTTATTATTCTAGGTCGACCTTTCTTAGCAACTGCTGATGCTCACATTCAATACAGAACTAGAAATATGCAGTTGCCCTTTGGCAATATGACTATAGAGCTTAATATCTTCAATATTGCCAAACAACCTTATGATGAAATAGAAGGAAATGGGGTTAGGAACCATTGATTGCAACATCTAATTGGACTGACTGATCCCAGGGAGCAAAAGGGGGGATGGACTCTAAAATACTTCTCCGATCGATTCCGAAAATATGAATTTATTGATATGAACTTTATTAAAGAATTAATTGATCATAATCTTTCTTCTATCTTTATTGACGACCCTTTACAAGAATGATTAACTCACTTTGGTTTGGTTTTTGACTAGATTAATGCCTCACTCAATTCATCACTATTCATAAATACTAATAAATAAAAGTTAAAAGGAGAACAATTGGCACCATCTAGGGAAAATCTCATCCCATCAGAATCATTTCCAAAGCTCGAGATTAAACTGTCACCCAATATTTTGGAGTATACATCACTGAGGAAAGAAAGTACATTGCAAGAAATCACTTTATAATCCTTTGACGATAATCAACTAAACGAAGGTACCATTTAGTTCATTTATATTTCAAAAAGGAGATTACAACTGGCAGAATTTGAAGAGATTTGCAGATGAAAAAGTTAAATATTACAAAAAATAAATGAAAGTCTTTCATGACAAGTAAATCATGAGAAAATTTTCTACATCAGGTCAGAAAGTGTTTTTATTCAATTCTTACTTGTACCTATTCCTAGGTAAGTTACGCTCTCGATGGTCTAATCCCTTTAATGTTCATTGTTTTTCTACATGAAGCAATTGAAATTAAGGATCCAAAGAATGATGTCACTTTCAAAGTTAATGGTTAAAGATTAAAGCTATATTTAGAGTGTCAACCACATAAAGGAGACACTAAAATTGATTTTAGTGACCTACCAAATTTGAACTAAGACTTTTCTATTTCTTTTCGGGGATTTAACCTTTTGTCATTTTGGGGATTACATGTTTAAAAATTACTAAAGCTACAGGATTCACTATTAGAATTTAAATTATGTTTATAATATTCTCTCATATTTATATTTTATATTTTATTTACTAATTAAATATTATGTCATTTAACCATTTTTTGAATGAATATGGGAATGAAGTGCATGATGTGGCACCACTAAATTAGAGTATCGACATAATGTCAAAATATCATATAAATCCAATGAGATTTTAAGTTTATAAATTAATATGACATAAAAATATCCAGTAAATAAAAATATTAAATATTAAATATTAAATAAAATAAACTTTGAACTCACTTGAGAGTGATATTAATTCCATAATTTAAATTCTTGTTCTTCAGCCTTCACCCTAGTTTAGTAAATTAGCCACTTATATTGAAAAGAAAAGCACTCATTTTATTTGTTGACTTCTGAAATATATTACAAGAAAATTTTAAGAACTTGAAATAGTAGAAGAAAAAAATTTGAAAGACTCAACTTTACCATTTTCTTCCCTTTTTCCTCTTTTCTCTTTTCTTTCTCTTCTCCTCCATCCGCTCTCTCTTTCGCTGTACTTCTCTTTATAAAGAAAAAAAAATGATAGGAACTATTTAATTATTATTATATTATTATATTATATATTATAAGATTGAGAGAGATTGAATGGCGTGCACTCAATCTCTTTCTTTTTTTTTAATATAATATATTTTATTTATTTATTATTTTTCTTTTATCTCATATTTTCAGTTTTGATTCCTCTTCATTCTCAAAATATACCTACAATAATAAAATATAACAATTAAAATAAAAATTAACATAGGGAACATTAAGATAAAATGTTAATTATGTATACATTAATTAAGAAGTTAAGTGTGAAAATAAAAATTAACACTATAAAATATACACTTTCTAGTACCAATCATGTGGTATCTATAAAATCTAATTAAAACTTGAAGTAAATTTTATAAGAGGACGATTGTGAATAAGTTTTTGATTATACTCATTTTATTTTCGTACATTGTGTGTTTTTACTTTCTTTTATTTTCATACAATTAAAGTCGGTTACTTCTGTTTCCTATAATAACTAATATTCTGAGGAGAAGGTATAGATAAAAATATAATTTTGGCTAAGCTTCACAAACGATTTCCTCCACTTCATCAGAATGCTCTCTTTGTAATCTATAAAGTTTAGTTCGAACGCATGCGATTACTTATAAGAAATAACATCCTTGTTGACATCTGTTGGTTAATTGAAGGTAAAGTACGATTGGTAGGTGAGTTGCCTCCCAAATTGATTGCATATATACCTAGTTGCAGTTAGAAAAAAACTTAAAAAAAAAAAATTATGAGCTCAATGGCTTCCAGTTGCTTGTCATAAGTGTGCCAAAATGGCATGTGGTAAAAATTCGTGTGCTTTAGGCATAGTGTTTGATAAGGAAGAAGACAAGATTCGATTCATTACGGATGACTTGAATCAAGAGTCATTGAATAATATCATTTTTTTTAAACGCATCCTAGTGGATATGTACAGAAAGCAATTATCTAATTGTGGCCTTTATTCAGAAAAGAACATGCATGATACAGTCTCGGGAATATGACTGTAAACGACCCTATTTGCCAATTTATAAGAAATTGGATGAGAAGCCTATCCTCGATCCATGGAGGACGTTTAAACTATTTCTAGATGTAAAACCAGAGGAAGTTGTGAGCCACAACCACAACTACCAGTACATATCCTTTTCATTTACTATTCTTTTATTATTTGCATTATTGTTTTATCTTTTTCTATTGTTCACTTCTTACTTTTGACTTTTAAGCCACAAACTTTATGCGTCATTTGACAAACACACCACTTCATTTGTAGGTGTGTATCATTATGTTTATTACCAAAATATTTAAATATAGGCTTATTTTTCTAAACATTCAAAAATTAGATTTTATAATTGTCTCAATGGCAGTAACTTTGAATAAATAATTTAAGATCATTTACGTGGTTTATTGGTTTTACTATGGAAAATGTAAAGATTTCGTTGAGACATCCATAAATCTTGGTCAAGTTCTAAAGAGAGAAAAATACACATGGTATGTAGAAGAGGTGATTGAGGGTTATCAAAACTTATTGTAGAAGTTGCTTACAATAGAGGAAGCTAAGTGCTAGGTATAATTCAGAAAACTCTAAAACCTCTTGTAAATTAGTTGTCTTAACCATGTTAAAAAGACTATTTAAAATGCTACAACATGCCGAAACTTTCATTTTCTTACTGAAAGATTTCTAAACTTTAGAGGCATTATTTACATTTGCATCTTAGGCCAATTTAAACATTAATAAAATCATTGGTTTGTTAAATGTTGATAACTTTTATGATAGCTGTTGAGTCCTAGGGAATATATATTTATAAAGGGTAAAATCATCATTTTACACTCCACGTCCCACTGACATCTCCACCTTTATGTATTTTAAGTCATTTAATATTTAATTGTCTATGTTTATGTGTATTTTTAATACTTTATGTATTTTAGGGGTATTTTAGCTATTTATCAATAAATGAGAAGTCAGACAGTAAACAGACAGCATTTTTGAACTCAGAACAGCTAAAAACCTTAGGAAAGACATAAAAGGTAAAATCGCAATTTTAAGATTTTAGTAGGCCCCGCTGATGTGATATTTTCTACTGACATGGCGTTGACTGATGATGTGTCGTTGACTGTTGACGTGTTGTTGATCGATGATGTGGTATTGACAGATGATGTGGCATTGACAGATGATATGGCAGAAATATATTGGACTGAAAATAAGCTTACAATACATGCAATGCACTGAATCATACTCGTTGACTTTTTTATTGACCATTGACGTGGTAGAATATTAGTGGAATGAAAAATACACATACCGTAAATGCTAGGGATGGCAAAAAAGCCCGACCTGAATTTTGGCTCGATTTTTTCGGGCTTTAGAGTGAATTTAAAAATTAAAATTCGGGCTCGGGCTTAAATTTTTAGGCCCGATTAAATTCGGGCTCGGGCTCGGCCTTCGTGACCCGACCGACCCGCTCATTTAATTAAAAAAAAGGAACCACATCGTCCACACGCGTGACAACTGCCACGCCCACGCCACCAAATTGAAACCCTAGGTAAAAGTCTAAAACAACTTAAAGTTTAAGTCTTAAACAAGAGAAGCCGTCTGAGTTCTGCAGCTACTTCCGTCACAGCCGCGACTCCACTCCAGTACTCCACCAGCCCAGACCAACGACTCCACAGCGGTGACTGACGCCACCCCCAAACCACAACCGCTTCTGTCACGCCAGACCACAGCCGCGACTCCACCAGCCTAGGCCAACGACTCCACAGCAACGCCCGCACTAGCTGCAGCTGCTTCCGTCACGCCAGGCCACAGCCGCAACTCCACCAGCCCAGGCCAACGACTCCACAGCCGTGACTAACGCCACCCCGAAACTGAGTTTAGCCGCGCCCACACCAGCTGCAGCTACTACATCATGCCGGACCACGGTAGCGACTCCACCGACCTGAGCCAACAACTCCACGACCTTGCCCACACCAGTGCAGTTGCTCATCACGCCGAGCCACAGTAGCGACGTTAAATTACTCCGTACCACCCGTGATAAAGGGAAATCGGTGAGTACTCGCTGCTAAACCCTAAAATCTTTTATTATTATCATTAATATACGTGAAAGATGAATAAAAATTCAGTCCGCTTTATGAAATTTGAAGGATTTTTTGTTTGTTATTTATTGTGATTATACGAGTACTTTCGACTGCCAGATGATGCTTGGGACCAGCATTAGCTGAAAATCTCTTCTCTGTTTTTAAACCAGCATTAGCTGAAAATCCTTATCAGTTATCACCTCCCCTTTTTTGCTCTATTAGAGAAAATAGCTTAAATTTCTCCAAAGTGGATAATGTTCTGATAATGATAATTCACTGTGAATCCTCCTTTGAGTTGTAGCAAATGCTTGTTAGATCTTTATGTTACAATCTAAGACAACATATTTGAAGATGCAAATTTAATCAATTAAGAAAAGTTCTCTTTCTATAAATGATTACTACAATAAAATGAATAAAATTACTGATAGCTTGGCAATTAGAGGTAATTTACTGCCTTCTAATAAATTGATAATGCCTTTATTGACTGGATTAAATGAAAGTTATGAGTCTCTTGTAACTAATATACTTACAAGACTTGGAAAAGAACAACTTATTGATGAGGAAGTATATTCAATGATGCTTAGTAATGGAACTAGGCTAAAGATGAGTAGAGGAAAATTATAGACTAAGATTATGCATAATATGAGTGCTAATTGTGCTAAAAAGGACAAAACTATAACAAATCTGGTTATAATAATAAGAAGAATGGTAATACTGGAAAATTTAGAAGTTTTTATAGTAATAAGAATGCATTTGGTACTGGTTTCATTACTGGTAAAGAGATTATTTATTAGATTTGTTTTATCCATGGGTATAGAGCATATAAGTATAGAAATCGATTCAATCAAGGATTTATTCTTAGAAATAGAGCCTTTGGTGGATTTAGGCCTAGATAAGGTCCAAACTTCATAGCTTTTGGTGGTACTGGTCAAAATAATTCTAGTAGAGGCCCTAGTTTTAATAATGGTTATGGCATTGGCCTTATTTTTTTATATGGTTATCCTAAGTAAATTGGACATTTTCACATCTATGTTGCTTATCAGAATCCCAAAGTTCATTTATCCTCAAGGTTTTCCTGAGATTCAAAGGGATAGTAATAACTACAGTATTGCTTCTCTTGATCATAGATCTATAACTCACAATTTGTATGCTGGAAATGTTGGAATTCCCCATAATACCTCATATGCTTCTGCACCATTAGCCAATTATTATTATTATTATTATTATTATTATTATTATTATTATTATTATTATTATTATTATTATTACCTCAAAACAGAAAGTCTTATCTCATTCTGTATGCTTTTATTCACATTGAGCTCACTGAAATGTTACCTCATATGATATTATTAGTATTTTTTTTTATTCATGCTATTTTTCAGCTATGTTTGAGTTAATTTTTTATGTTTGACCTGTTTTGTAAATTTAGTTTAATTATGTTTTAAGTTTATAAACTAATTTTGAATTGTTACGTATTTAATTTAGGTCACGATGTCAAATTCAGATACACCGATATCGAATTTACATAAAGGTAAATATAATAAAGATAATGCCATTGAAGAGATCGAAGTGGTTGAAGAGGCATCCCGTGATGATGATGGTGTACAACAAAGTAGTAATAAAAGAAAGCAAGGGCAAGAACCTTCGCATGTTTGGGATCACTTCTCAAAGGTAACCGTTGATGGTGAATTAAAGGCGAAATGTAACTATTGTCGAGCTAAGTTGGTAGGCTCTAGTAATTGTGGAACCTCTCATTTGGATAAACACCTTAAGAGATATAAGGCAAAATGTGTTCCTAAAGTTTCTGATAGTCTACAAAAAACTCTTAGCGTGATAAAAAAGATGATGGAACAAGTTGTGTTGAGACGAGAATATTTGATCCAACTGTTGCTCGGAAAAAGATTGCAATATTGGTGGTAAAGCATGAGCATGAGCTACCACTTAATTTTGTGGAGTATAATGCATTTAGGGATTTGATGTCTTATACCAACCCATTGGCAAAGATGATGAGTAGGAACACTTTAAAGAGTGAGATTCTTAAATTGTATCAAGCTGAAAAAACAAAGCAATGAACTTGTTAGAGAATAATAATAGTAGGGTGGCAATTACTACAGATATGTGGACTGCTAGTAATCAAAAGAAAGGGTACATGGTTGTTACAGGACATTTTGTAGACAAATCTTGGAAGTTGCAAAGTCGAATTTTAAGGTTTGTTTCTTATTATTTAATATTATGTTTATTTACTTTTACTTTAATTTATTTAATTCTAAAATTTATTTTTTTGGGTAATGAATAGGTTCATATATTTACCGGCTCCACATACTACTGAATTTCTCTCTGAAGCAGTTTTTAAGTGTATGTTGGATTGGAACATAGATAGAAGGATATCGGTTGTTACTTTAAATAATTGTTCCACTAATGATGCTATGGTTGATAGGTTGATGGGAATTATTCCAATTGATTCTATGATAATGAGTGGGAATTATTTTCATATGAGGTGTGTGGCTCATATTTTAAACCTAATTGTGAATGAGAGAATGAAAGTGATTGATGAGTGGATTAAAAAGATTAGGGATAGTGTGGCTTATTGGATAGGCACACCAAAGAGGGTAGAAACTTTTGAGATGACTGCAAGTCAATTGCAAGTCAAGTGTGAGAAAACATTGGTGCTTGATTGTGTAACTAGATGGATTTCTACGCATGTTATGCTTGATGTTGCTGTGAAATATAAAAATGTATTTTCTAGATTACAGCAGCGTGACAAACACTACACTTCTTTGCCAACGGATGAGGAATGGGAGATGGCTAAAAAAATGTTGGAATACTTGCTACCTTTTTACTCGATGACAGAGCTATTTTCAGGTACACAATATCCCACACCTAATCTTTTTTCCCAATGATATGTGAAATGAGGATTAACTTGGATCAATGGGAATTTTCTGATATGCTTGTGGTTAGAAGAATGGCTGGTCAAATGATTATGAAATTTGATAAATATTGGGCTCAAATACATGGAATTTTGGTGATGGCTGTTATTCTTGACCCGAGGTTCAAGATACAATTGGTTAATTATTATTTTCCACAACTTTATGGTGAGGGTGCTCCAAATGAGATTCAAAGGGTACGCAATCTAAGTAACGATTTGGTTAAATTTTACGAAGGTTGTAATGGGAATATGAGTGATGCAATTGTTGGTGAGTGTTCTTCGGTCGATGTTCGCTTTAATTTTAGTATAGGTAGTGGTCGTAAATTTTTTAATATAAGTAAGTTTGAGGCATTTACAAGCCAAAATAGTGAGTCTATGGTGTCGAAGTCTGATCTTGAGAGATATTTAGAAGAGCCTTTAGTCAAATCCACTTCGGACTTTGATATTTTGAATTGGTGGAAGGTGAACCAAGGCAAATATCCTGTATTCGCTCAAATGGCCAAGGATATCTTAGCCGTTCCCGTGACATTCGTTGCCTCTGAATCTGCATTTAGCACTGGAGGTAGATTCTTGAGTCCACATCGGAGTAGACTTCATCCTACGACATTTGAAGCGCTTATGTGCACTCAAAATTGGCTATGGGCTAGCTCCAAAGGTATAATGTATAAATACAATTATATAAATAATGTAGAAAATATTTAAATAATTGGTTTAATAATACTTAAATTATTTTCTCATTTTCTTTTTTTTTAATAGGTAAAATTATTGACAGCAAAATTTTTACGGGAGAGGAATTTATGGATGAAGAAAAATGTAGCCCGCAAGCATTGGAATAATTTATTTTTTCCTTTTGTTGGGTTGTGGATTGAATTATGTGTTTTTATTTGTATAAGATATGAGTTTTTATTTGTATAAGATATGAGTTTTTATTTTTATTTTTAATGTTAGGTTGTGTTATTGAATTGTGGGATTGTGTATTTTTATTTGTATAAGACATAAGTGTTGTTTTTTTTTTATGTGTTTTTATTTAAGTATTAAATTTGAACTTAAAAGAGAAATAAAATTAAATTTACTGTGCTGGCCCGGCCCGGCCCGACTGAGCCCGACCCGAAATAAAATCATCGGGCTTTTTATCGGGCCGGGCTTCCACTTTGAGTTGTCGGGTCTGGCTCAGGCCTTGCAAGGCCCGAGCCCGACCCAAAAAATTGCCATCCCTAGTAAATGCATATACACGAAATGAAGGCCCTGGTGATGTGTTCCAACCAATCAAAGAGTGCCATGTGATAGAATATTAGTGGAATGAAAAACATGCATATCGTACATGCATATATATGGAATGACAGTCCTGGTGACGTGTTCCAACCAATTAGAGAGTGCCACGTGGTGCAATCATGGGCGTCCGAATTGTTTTCATCCTGATGGCCATGATTTACTCGTTGTATCTATAAATAGGGGGCTTCTTCCCCCTAATTTGATACCCCTGAATCTATTTTTGAGCTCTATTTTCTAAAATTCCTTCTTCATCTTATATTTTCTTTGTATTTTAATAAAATTCCCATTTTATCCTTAGTTATAAAGTGAGTAGCTAATTTATTTCCAAGTTTGGATTAAAGGTGAAGACTCAACATGATCTATGGTCTTAATTTGGTAAGTTTATTTTCACTTTCTCTAAATTATTTAAATTGTTTTGACTTACCATAGACAGATAGTAATAATATTGTATAGATATTGCACCAGTATACCGGCTCCATAGTGTAAATTATTGCTATTTTGCATGGTGAGTACTTTACACTAGATTTATTGGAGAAAAACCTCCCTCTAATTTATTTGGTAGGTCTTGACTCATTGTTGACATAAAAATTAACTAGGTTAATCAGTGGAAAGTCTTGCTACCTTGTCGACATTTACATTATTATTATCTGGTATAACGTGTTCTTAATACTATATTTAACATAATATTATTCTTCCTGGCTCAATGAGTGCTTGATGTCATATTTATTAGAGTTAGCTTTATGAAGAGTGGAAATACCCCCTCATTAATTAATTGGAACTAAAATAGGAATATTAAGCGCATGGTGAAATTTGAGTGTGAATCCTAAGACCCAAGCACTTTATTCCACTGATCAATTCCCAATTTATTCCCACTATTTTAATTTCAATCTTAGGATAAAATAAACTAGGAAATTTTACAACAAGCACATTAAATAATAAATAATAATAATAACTCTACATAATTGGAAATCCACCTCCTCGTGTGATCGACACTCGTCACCATTAATCTATACTTTAATAGATTCGTACGCTTGCAAGTTCAATAAAATTTGCACAACAAGATTGAAGGAATGCATATGTCGTAATAAATTCTAAGTGAGTTTTCGAGTCTATCATTTTTCTTGGAGAGTAACTCTTTTTGCCCATTTTTCAAAAAACTTTCCAATTTAATATACATGATCTCTATATTTTCCTTCGAGCCAAACATAAAAAAAAATGAAAAAAATTATGTTGCTACATCTAAAAGTCCATCAAACTAGTAGATATGGAAGATTATTTAGAGCCCTAAAAGATCATGAAAAGACTATTTTTAACCCATTTTAGCCTTTTTTAGCCATCTTTTTTGTGAAATATCCATAATTAACCCTTTTGCGCCTAGTTACAAAAAAAATATTTTATTTGTTAACTTATCATCTTGTTCCACTTCAATTTAGAGTTGTATTATATATTTTATGTGTTCCATCACTTATTCATATTTGAGAGAAATTTAGATTATTATTTTATTAAAAAATGGTGTATATATATATATATATATATATATATATATATATATATGATAGTGTTGTATAGTTTAGAGCGTCTAGGTTAGGCGTCTGTGTAAAGGTTGAACACTTGCAGGAGAGGTGAGTGTTACCTCTGGGTGTCGCGATAGCATTTGGTCGTAAGTCCCCCATGGTTGAAGGGCAGTAAAATCAATTCTTAGTCGTGGATTGTAGTCTTTCCTGTCTGTCTAAAACTTGAACATAGATTTCTAAAATGGATTCTCTACTCTGTAGAGCATCATCCTTTTCTAGCTCTTCCTCCGGGAGGACTAGTGATTCAAAGCATGTAGTGAATTCAGAAGAATTCATAATTGAGAATTTTAATAAAGCCATTGATTGTTGGGAACTACCAAAGATTTCCAAAGAGATGATTTATAAAACCAAAAAACTTGATTTTTTAAAGAATGATTATGTTATAAAAACTGAAGAGCATGACATAACACTTTCAAAGCCATTTGAGACAATCCAATTGTTCTCAGAGCAATCTCTTAAGAAATTGAGAGAAAAGAATTTCAATTATGTCCACATTGGTTTAATCCAAGTTGGGATAAAGCCCCTAACTAAATAAGGATTGGATACTTCAATCCTGGCTATCCTCAGAGATGGGAGATTTCTCTCATTTGATGATTCCTTGCTCAGTAGCATTGAATCAAGTCTCTGTAAATGACCCATTTCATTCAGCTGTTATCCAAATATAAAAGTTTCACTTAAAGATAAAAATATTTTAAAGAGCACGATTCTTCAAATTAAAACCCATAATTATCACATGGTAGAAGGGTCAATTCCAGTTGCATTGATTTTTAAAATCTCTTATAAAGCCATGCATTCTGCATTTAACACACAACACAAATATCAGTCAAAAAGAGATGAAACCCTTCTCTTGCAGACTGATTTGTCTAAAGCCAACACTGTCATTCCTAAACCCATCCAATGGAAAGATGTCCATCTTCCTGAGGAATGGATTCTTGAAGGAGCCACTGAACCAGTGATTCCAAAACAACTTGAGCCAAATACAGAGTTGCAAAATGTGACTCAGTATTCTGATGGTAAAGTCAAGCTATCCTTTAGGAGATCTATATCTTCTAGATTCTCTGATAAGGATTCAAGCACTAGTATACCTTCTATAGAAAGGAGATTTTCAAAGATACCTTCTGTGATAAATCTTCCTTTTCAACCTGTAAAGAGTCAGCCTAGGTTTTCCACCTCGGATATACCTAGCTCATCCATTCATTCTGTGGACTATACCACTAGTGTACCACATCCCATTTACACTAGTAGACAACAGGATGATGAACAGGAAGAGAAAGAACCTTCTCCTCCTACTTCTCCTACTTTCTCTGCTGTCACTGAGAATATGATAAATGTCATCATTAAAGAGTTTGAAGTTGATAAAAATCTTTTGCATAATGATTTTTATTCTGAAAACAATAAAGAAAAAAGACTTTGGTTTTTCAAGAATTTCTTAAATCAAAGAAAAGAGATTCAACAAGTTTATTATGAATTTGTAAACATGCATAAAGTTCATATCCTCTTTTTTGATTGGTTTGAGATGTATGCTTCTGATAACAATATTGATTATCCTTTTAAGGAGTCAAATCCCATTGTTACCAGAAAGAAAACTCCTGAATGGACTCTTTCTGATAGTAATAGAACTATAGAAGCAGAACATCCACCTCTTAGGAGTATTGCTATTGATCATGGTGATCCTCCTGTCCAAATTAAAGCTTCACCTTATAAAATTCATAAGCCTAAAGATTCATAAGTTGATTTAGATAGTATTATACAACAGGACAATTTCTGTAATACTAATCTAAATACTATAGGAAAACAGTTGACTAGATTGGAAAATCAATTCCAAAAGTCAACCATAACTGTTTCTCCTACTCCTTCTGTTATTCCTTCTTCTTCAAAGCTAACAAAGTCTGATTCTGGGAAAAAGCTTAAAAGGCCTATTTTTGAGCCTTTCCAGGTTTCTAAGACCAGTCAAAAGCTAGTCCAAGAATCTAAATCAGATTTTGCTAAAGCTATTCGTGAACAACTTGATAGGATAGAAGTTTCTTCTTCCTCAAGTAAAGTCAAAATTGCTCCTGACAGTGCACAATCTAGCAAGATTGGTGTACTAGAATATGACAAGTCTTCTATTGCCTCTTCAGAAATAGAAGCATTTAAGGAAGAACCTCTTCCTAAAACAAATAAAATCCATTGGGAATTAGCCCTTCCCAAAGTCAGGTCTCCTCCTGATTTGGCTATTGATAACAGACCAAGTGCTTTAAACCAATCCAGGTTTAATGCATCTTCTGTCTATGAATGAAACATAGATGGAATGTCTGAGTACAATATCCTTGGGTTGTTGCAACAGATGACCATGGCAGCTAATGCCTATAAAATTCAATCAGGGACTTCTGACAAAGCCATTGCAGAAATCTTGATTGCTGGATTTACTGGTCAACTGAAAGGTTGGTGGGATAATCTTCTCACTAAACAGCAACAATCTGATATTCTAAATGCAATTCAAACAGATGAATATGGAGCACCCATCTGTGATGAACTTAATGAGCCTATTCAAGATGCTGTAGCTACCTTGATAGTTACAATATCTCTTCATTTTATAGGTGATCCTTCTCACCTAAGAGATAAAAATGCTGAGATATTGCATAACTTAAGATGCAAGAAACTTAGTGATTTTTAAGATTATAAATCTACCTTCTTCACCAGACTCTTTCTGAGAGATGATGCAAATCATGTAACTTGGAAAGAAAAGTTCCTTGTAGGGCTACCAACCCTCTTGGGTGAAAAGGTTAGAAACTCCATTAAAGCTTTATATGACAACCAGATTCCTTATGACAATCTCACCTACGGTGAACTTGTCAGTTATGTCAATAAGGAAGGTCTAAAGATTTGTCAAGATTTAAAACTCCAGAAAAGATTAAAGTGGGAGCTTAAAAGATCTAAACAAGAATTGGGCAGCTTCTGTAAGCAGTTCAATTATGATCCTTTTAAGGCTTCTACCTCTAAAGATTGTAATGGTAAGTGTTATTCCAAACCTTACAAGAAACGTTACAAGTCCAGAAGAGATAAAAAAACCTTTCAAAGACTCTAGAGAACCTTATTATAAGAAGTCTTCGAGGCCTTATAAGAAGAAAAGATTTTCTAGAGATAAATCTAAACCTAAAACCCCTTTTAATTACAAAGAAGCTACATGTTTCAAGTGTAATAAAAAAGGCCATATTGCTCAATACTGCAAAATGAGCAGAAAACTCCACGAGCTCGACCTCGAGGAGGAAGTCCTAGCAAAGGAGCAAAGTTAGCTCCTTTGCTAATCGAGTCATCCAGCTCGGAGTCTTCTATGATAGGAGACAGCGAGCCCTTACAAATTGATGAAATAGTAGACTCTGATTCTGATACAGAATACAGTAGCTCTACTAGTTCTGAATCTTATTTAAAGAAAGTCAATGTTTTGACTAAAGAGCAAGAAAATTTTCTTGAATTAGTCAAATACATCTCTGATCCTGCTCTTCAAAGAGAGCATTTGGATAAACTTCTAAAGACCTTAGAAGTAAGAGATAAAGCTGAAACTTCTAAAACCCCTGTTTTTAAAAAGAACACATATGATCTTACTGAAATCTTGGGTAAGAAGAAGACAAAAAAGTCAACTTCTAATATTCAAGATCTTTAAAAAGAGATCAATGACATTAAAGCTGAAATAAAAGAGTTGAAAGAAAAACAGAAGAGTGATTCTGCAACAGTTCAACTTCTTTTACAAAGATATTTGCAAGAGGATTCTGATAAAGAACCAGAATCTGATGATAGCAATAAAAATGATCAAAGCCTTGAAAATATCGAGTCTGTACCCGATGATTTTCTATTTGTTTTAAAGTAAATTACTACAAGAAAATATTTGATCAAAATCACTTTGATCTTTTCCAAAGACTTTGAGATTGACACCATTGCTCTCTTTGACACTGGTGCTGATTTGAATTGTATTAGAGAAGATATTGTCCCAAATTGTTTTCATAAGAAAACAACTGAGAAACTATCTGCAGCAAACAATTCAAAGCTAAAAATCAAATCCAAAGTTGATGCCTCTGTTTATAATGGTGGTTTTAAATTTAAAACTTCATTCCTACTGACAAATGATATTCATCATGTTGTCATTTTAGGAACACCATTTATAAACCTTATTACTCCTTATACTGTCAATTATGATAGTATATCTTTTAAAGCCAGAAGTAAAGAACTTAATTTTCCTTTCATTGAAAAGCAAAGACAAGGAATTTAAACATTATTAAAGCATGTTCTGTCTACAAAAATCATATTGGTACCCTTCTTAGAACAAAACAAAACAATTTGGTTTGTTTGAAAAAGGATTTAAATGTACAAAGAATTGAAAGACAACTTCAAAATGATTTTGTAAAACAAAAAATTTCTGAGTTTGAAACACTCATTAAAAGAGAAGTATGTGCTGATTTACCATCTGCATTCTGGAACAGAAAACAACATATGATAGATTTGCCTTATGAAACTTCTTTTGATGAGAAAAATATTCCTACTAAAGCCCGTCCAATCCAAATGAATATGGATCTGGAACAACATTGTAGGAATGAAATTAAAGATTTGGAGTCTAAAGGACTTATTGTTAAGTCTAGGTCTCCATGGTCTTGTGCTGCTTTCTATGTGAACAAAAATTCAGAAATAGAAAGAGGCACACCGAGACTTGTTATAAATTACAAGCCTCTGAACAAAGCTTTAAAATGGATTAGGTACCCAATACCTAATAAAAAAGATTTACTACAAAAGTTGCATTCTGCATTTATATTTTCAAAATTTGATATAAAATCTGGGTTTTGGAAAATTCAGATTCATCCTAAAGACAGGTATAAAACTGCATTCACTGTTCCATTTGGACAGTATGAATGGACAGTTATGCCTTTTGGTTTAAAGAATGCCCCCTCAGAATTCCACAGGATTATGAATGACATTTATAATCCTTATTCTGAATTTTGCATTGTTTATATTGATGATGTGTTGATCTTTTCTCACACAATTGATCAACATTTCAAGCATCTAAAGACTTTTTATTATGCCACTAAAAAAGCAGGACTTGCAATTTCAAGTTCCAAAGTCTCTTTGTTTCAAACTAAAGTTAAGTTCCTTGGACATTATATATCCAAAGGGACAATTATGCCTATTGAGAGATCTCTTGCATTTGCAGACAAGTTTCCTGATAAGATTCTTGACAAAACTCAATTGCAAAGATTTCTTGGTAGTCTAAATTATGTTCTCGAATTTTGTCCTAACATAAATAGGATTTCTAAGCCTTTGCATGATAGACTTAAGAAAACCCCTGTTGCATGGACAGATGAGCATACTAAAGTTGTAAAGATAATAAAAAATATTGTTAAAGAAATTCCATGTTTATATCTTGCTAATCCTACTTTACCTAAGGTTGTTGAGACTGATGCATCAGACTTAGGTTATGGTAGAATTTTAAAACAGATTGAACATGATAAAGAACAAATTGTAAGATATGTTTCTGCTCACTGGAATGATTGCCAGAGAAATTATTCTACAATTAAAAAGGAAATTTTATCTATGGTTTTATGCATAAAAATTCCAAAGTGATCTCTTAAATCAAAAGTTTTTACTTAGAATTGATTGCAAAGCTGCAAAACATGTTTTAGAAAAAGATGTTCAAAATATTGCATCAAAACAGATTTTTGCACGTTGGCAAGCTATTTTGAGTGTTTTTGATTTTGAGATTGAGTATATTAAAGGTGATTTAAATTCTATTCCAGATTTTCTAACCCGTGAATTTTTGCAGAATAAATAATGCCTCCGAGGAGGAAAGACAAGGGCAAAGCCCCTCTTAAAGAGTCCTCTAAAGATGTCACCTCAACACCCTCTAAAGAAAAGCTCATTTCTTCTGCTATGCCAATCAAATCCTGGATTGACATGGTCGAGGAGCAAGAAGCTCAGTCTAAAGCCACCTCGTTTGAGGAACAGGTAAAAGAATGGATGCAATCCATTTCTAAATCCCCCGAGCTCCTGCTCGCTTTACAAAGTCAAGCTTTACAAAATCTTTCTCAAACTAAAGCTCTTTCTCAATTTCCTAAGAAAGAAAAATCTATTTCTAAAGAAATTGTAAAGTCTTCTTCTTCTAAAGTAGTTGTTTCCCAAGAAAGCTTCTCTTCAAAAATTGTTGTTTCACAACAAAAGTTTTCTCAAAAGTCAGATTGGTTTAGCAAAACTCATCACCAAAATATTTTAACCATCGAAGATGGGTTTTACCATACTGATCCATTTCAATCTCTTTCAAAGTTTTTCCCTAAAGGCTGGTTTTTCAAACCATGGGACTTAACAAAACCCCAGCCTTATTATCAAGCCATTCTCGAGTACACTGAGTCTGTCAAGTTTAAACACTTCTTTCTTAGTGAGTCTCATTCTGAGCTGGCATACTCTACTGCCACAATTTTAATAGTCTTGAGCCCAAAACAGTGGGGTGATCTACTCCACAATTATAAATTTTTCCCTACAAATTTTGAGACTTGTTTAAACCATTCTCGGTCTTTTTCTTACTGGGATTACCAACAAGCTTGGTTTAATACATTTTTCTTACAAAACCCTAAAAAGACCCACTCCTGGTTATTTTTCTTCAATCCAAAAATAACCGTCCAAAGCCTTCCAAATTGGTTTCAACAATGGTGGAACTATTTTGGACCTTGTCCAGAAATTCTAACACCTAATGCCAAAACTTGCTTGGACCTTTTTAAAGCACATTATATTCCTTCTGAGTCTGAGAAGAGGTTTCCTCCTTTTCTCTGTTTCTGTACAAATTTCTTTCTCCCTTGGGTTTGGATGTGGAACCTTCAGTACCACACTCAAGATGCCCAGCTCATTTTACAAAGAACCTTTAAAGTCAAATGGTGGTCGAAATTCGACGAGAAGACAAAGCTTTCTGAGCACATAGTTCAGAATTGGCTACTGTCAAAAGGCCTCCTAAAGCCAAGTATCGAGCAGTCCAAAGCTCAAGCTACCTTTCAAGCTCAAAAGTCTCGAGCTCAATCCCTGCTCGCCTCGGCCAAATCCGAGGATGATTATTTTAAAATTATGCAGCAGCTCATAGAGTCAAGGTCTCAGCCCTCTGTTGCGAGCTCACCAGATGAATCCAGCTCGTCAGGTGATGAAGAACCTTTTATTTCCCTTGGAGATGAAAACGAGGATAACTGCTTCGGTATTCTATCTCCAATAAAGCCCCAAAAGTAGAAGTTAATCTATTATTGGTATAAAGCATTTGTATAAAAATAAAAAAAAATATTTTAGTTTGTTTTAATTTTGAGTAAGTTTTTCATTTTCTGTACTTGTAAAATTCTCAATGTAAATGATAAAACTTGTATGAATATGTTCAGTTGTATTTACTCTTAAAGATCAAGGCACTAGCATGCACATGCTCCTGCTCATGCTCAAGCCAAAGCCCTGCTCGAGCTCGAAGTTCCTATTCATGCTCAAGCTAAAGCCTACTCGAGCTCGATGTCATTACTCTTGCTCGAAATAAAAGCCTGCTCGTGCTCGAAGTTCCTGCTCGTGCATCTTGCTCGTGCTCACTCGTGTTCGAAAATTCAAAGCTTGCTCGAGCTCGAAGTCCTTGCTCATGCTCGAGGTTCAATAGTCTGCTCGAGTTCAAAGTTTCATTTTGTGCTCGAAGCTCTCAGCAGTAAAGTCTTTAAAGCTACAGGACGCGCCACAGTGCACTGCTACAAGACGCGCCACAGTTTAAAATAAATAGTTTTCAATTTGTGTATAAATTCTAGAGGAAGACTGTAGACTCCTCAGAATTCTCTTTTACAAATTTTGTAATCTCTTCTCTCTCTCTCTCTGGAAAATGGGACGAAGACTTTGAGGAAACTATTCCTGTCTTCTTATTTTCCTTTTCTTCTCCCTCTATATATATATATATATATATATATATATATATAAGTGAATTGCATTTTTTAATTTTTAAAAGATCTCTATTTTTTTCTTAAACAATATTTTATTTTTCCTATTATCCCTTTTTTGTTAACTATGTCTTTAACCTACTTTACATCATAATAAAATTCCTTCCTAAGTTTAGAGAACTATAGTATGAAGTGGAAGCTAGTAATATGGGTTGAAATGATGTAGTGATACATAAAAATGAATAAATTGGTTTGACTAGCATTTCATTTGACTTGAGATCATATTATCCTCTAAGTTGTGCGTATTATTCTTAGTAAGAGTGTGTGATATTGTCTTCTAGTAATTTCTCTCAATTTATTATTTTTCGTTTCAAATGACTGTTTTTATTTTTTTACTTTCTTTTAAGAATGTCACTCTAATTTGTGAGATCTTAGGGTTTGACAAGTCACTCTTAAAAGTGGCTCAATTAATGTGGCTTTGATAATCGATCAATTTGTATGTGTTTACTTTACTGATTCATGTGGATGGTTGATGTGAGAGTGATATCTCTTTAGGGTGGAGATAATGCCTATACTTTTATTTAATTAATTCCATTAATCTAATTGAAGAAGTAAACATAATTGCCTTAAAAAAAATCATTATGTGTTTAAATTTTGTTATCGCTTAATTGGCTAGGGACAAGTAATAAGCTGGTTGGAGGGTGTGTTGAGTACTAAAGAGTGTATATTTATAAACGATAAAATCATCATTTTACACTTCAATTATTACTACATCTCTATTTTTATGTATTTTAAGTTCCTTGAACTTTATGTATTTTAGAGATATTTTGATTATTTTACAATAAATGAGAAGTCGGACAGCAAAACAGACAGTATTTTTTAACTCAAAACAGCTAAAAACCTTAAGAATGACATGAAGGGCAATATCATAATTTTACGATTTTGGTTGATTCCGCTGATGTGGTGTTGACTATTGATGTGGCGTTGACAGACGACTGGTCGTTGACAGCTGATGTGGCATTGATTGATAGTGTGGCATTGACGAATGATGTGGTAGAAATCTATTGACCGAAAAATTAGCTTACAATACATACAATGCATTGAATCATATACGTTAACTTTTACGTTGACTAATGACGTGGTAACATATTAGTGGACTAAAAAATGCGCATACTGTACATATATATACATGGAATGACAGTCCTGGTAACATGTTCTATCTAATCTAAGAGTGCCACGTGGTGCAATCTTGAGCGCTCGAATTGTTTTAATATGATGGCCATGATTTACTTGTTGAATCATAAATAGGGGCTATCCCCTAATTTGACACCCCTGAATCTATTTTTTAGCTCCATTTTTTATAATTCTTTCTATATCTTATTTTTTTTACGTATTTTGATAAAATTTCTATTTTACCCTTAGTTATAAAATGAGTAGTTAATTTAATTTCAAGCTTTGGTTAAAGGTGAAGACTCAGCATGATCCATAAAATTAATTTAGTAAGTTTATATTTACTTTCTCTAATTTATTTAAATTGTTTTGACTTATCATTGACAAATATTAATAATCTTGTCTAGATTTTGCATTAATATACGGGCTTCCTAGTATAGGATTATTATTATTAGACACGGTGAGCACTTTACACTAGATTTACTAGAGAAAACCTTCTCTCTAATTTCTATGGTTTATTTTGACTCAATGTTGACAGAAAATTCATCTAGATTAATTAGTGGACAGTCTTGCCATCTTGTCAACTGTTAGATTAGTATTTCTTGGAACAACTTGTTCTTGATACTATATTTAACAAAAGATTATTTTTTCTGGCACAATTAGCACTTGACATAATATTTATTAAAGTTAAGTTTATGAGAAGTGAAAATACTCTCCTCATAAATTAATTGGAACTAAAAATAAATATTAAGACCAAAGTAAAATGTTGAGTATGTATCTTGAGAATCAAGCACTTTATTGCATTAATTAATTCCCAATTTATTCTCGCCGTTTTAATTTAAATTTTAAGATAAAATAAATTAAAACATTTACTACAAGCCCATAAAATAATAACAATAATAATAATAATAATTTTACACAATTGAAATCCACGTCCTCGTGGGATCGACACTTGTCACCATTAATCTATTCCGCAATAGATACGTATGCTTGCGAGTTCAATAAAACTTGCACAATAGTATCCCCCATTTTTCTTTACAAAAAATCCTCTATTTCTACTCTAAAAATCTTGTTGAAGTTTTAATTATGTGAGTGACAGCAGTGGTTGATGATGATGAGTATGGGTGGTAATGAATATGATGATGATGTGCTTCCTTAAAATGAACCCTGAAAGAAAATGAGGACACTTGTCAACAATTGGTAACCTAAGACCACATGATATTTTGTATGCTGCCTACCATTATTTTATCTGCACCTGACAGTGGCGGTGCAGTAACGACTACAGCTGTTTTTGTCTATTGATGCATGACAAGCTGGACAATTTCTGTCTATTTTATTCCCAAACTGCTGCAGCAATTCCTCCAGTATTCGTTCAGGGTCAGGCTTGATTTTTTTTGTATGTATACTACTATTTTATCATTTTCTGTAAGCATGTTGTTGCAGTGCAGCATCCCTCACTAAATCATAAGCTTTTAGGGTTACCTACAACTATGCACAAAATTAAAGCATGAAATGGGCTTTAACACATCATTTTATTACAACAATAAATATCATGATAACTCTCATTTCATAGACTTATCAATTACTAACTAATATAACATGATTTTCGTTATATGGTTTAAGTTGAGAAATTTTACTAGGATCATTGATCATATGTGCCGTAGCTCTAGATTCTGTGTAAAAGTTTGAATAATTTCTATCATCAAAGGTCATGGCAACTAGAGCATTAAATAAGCCATCAGGCTGATAAGGAAGATCAAACCTACTTTGACATTCAAGAGTAGAATGTTTATGTTTGAAATATAATTGAAAAATAATAATATTACCTTCATCTTCCTCATGAGTCCTTTTTTTCAATTATTGTCCATGTTGTTTATTTATTTGCTTTTGAAAAGGATTTTGTAGTTGATTGCTTAGACACAGACTTGGTTCCACATTTTGATTTGGTTTTCTAATAGGTAATGCAGATTAAAAACCTTGCCCTTGAAAGTTAAAATGGCCACCATTACGATAACCTTCATATTTTTCGTTAAAGTTGAGAAAGGCTTATACATAGTTAAGATTGCTATTGTGTTCTTCTTCTTGTGAAATCAAGGTTTGTTCATGATTTTCAAGTGTCATAATAAACTACTGAAAGGATGGATGTAGAGGTTTTGAGATCATTGCCAAACAAAAATCTTGGTATCTTGTTTCAAGCCTATGAGCCAAGTTAAAAACCATATCATGATCTTTCATTGGCTTGTTTATTGCAACTAACGAATCACACAAGTTTTTAAACTTGCGAGGATACTCATTAAGAGGCATATTGCATTTCCTTAGTGTTACCAATCTATCAACAAGATGAACTTTTTTTTTTTTGTTATAGGCAACAACTGATTAGCAAGAAAGGTCCAAACTTGTTTAGCAATATCGACACAAATAATAGAACAAAATATTTCTTCTGATATAAGCCCCAATAGCTAAGAATTCAAGAGTCCATCATTATTTTCCCACATGTTTAACTTGGGATTCAACACCATGTCTCCTTAATCAATAGTAATTTCTACTATAGGTCTCTCAATGTTTGTGCTGTGATATATAGCACTGAGACTACAAATCAAAGGCAAAACTTGAGAGCACCATAACAAAAAGTTTGATGAGGTTAGTTTAATAAAGGCCAGGCTAGAACATTGATGAAAAGCTTGAATATTTTAGTGTAGATTCTTTGAGTTATGAGGCAGAGGCAGAAGGGGAAGACTAATGATAGGTAAGGAAACTTTTTAAATTACAAGTCTTGATCTTAGAATAGTAAATGATAATCAAAGGGTGAGCCTAATTGATGACTTAAAAGATTTTTCACTAGATAAAGGTCTAAGCAAAATAGTCAAGATTGGAATCAATTGCCCGATTCGATGAATAAGCAGCTTATTAACTTCCTTAAAGAATATCATGATGTAATTGGTTGGACGCATGAAAATATACTAGGCATTGATCTTAGGGTGATAGTACATTGGTTAAGTACTAACCTAAAGATGAAACTAATTCCACAAAAAAGAAGAAGTTTGAATGCCAAAAGATCTTTGACTGTAAAGAAATAAATAAATAAACTTTTTAAGGCTGGCTTTATTAAGGATGCAAAGTATCTTAAGTGGCTAACCAATGTTGTGATGGTAAATAAGTGGAGGATCTGTATTGATCTAAACAAAACTTGTCATAAGGATAACTTTCCTTTACCAAAGATTGATCAATTAGTGGATGCTACAACTAGGCTTGGATTGCTAAGCTTCATGATGCATACTTATGATATAATCAAATAAGGAGCATGAACCTAACCAAGAAATGACCATCTTCATCATTGATCGAGGTCTTTATTGCTACAAGGTTATGCCCTTTGGACTCAAGAATACTAGAGCCACCTATCAAAAGTTGGTAAATAATATGTTCATTCAAAAAATTGGACATACCATTGAGTTTTATATAGATGATATGCTCACCAAGAGCCTTAAGCCTAAAGATCATATAAAAGATTTACTGGAAACCTTAGATCTCCGTAGGAAGTACAACATAAGGCTAAATCCTACTAAATGTTCATTTGGCATGTCATCAGGAAAATTCTTGGGCTTCATGGTAAATCAAAGAGGTATTGAGATTAATCCTAAGAAGATCTAAGTATTTGTTAACATACAGTCTCCAAATAGTATTAAGAAAATCTAAAAATTGACAGGTTTAGTAGTAGCCTTGAACTACTTTGTCTCTCAAGCAACAGATAAATGTCTTCCTTTCTTTAAGGCTCTTAGGAAAGCAAAAGAGATGAAGTGGACTAAGGAATGTAAAGAAGCTTTTCAAAAGCTTAAGGAATGTTTAAAAAGTTCCTATTTGCTTATTAATCCAATCCATGGTGAGTCTCTCTTTCTCTATATTGCGATGTCTGAACAAGCCACTAGCTCTGTCCTTATCTGAGAAGTTAATGGAATGCAAAGGCCTATATATGATGCAAGTGGAGCATTGGTAGATATAGAAACAAGGTATCTAAGTCTTGAAAAGATTATTATAGTATTGATTATTTCGGTAAGAAGGCTAAGGCCTTTCAAGCTTATACTATAATCGTCCTAACTAATCAACCAATTCGATAAGTCTTAGCCAAGCCTGACATTTCAGGAAAGCTGACTAAATGGGCTATTGAGCTTAGGGAATTTAACATCTTGTATAATCTTATGACATCATTAAAAGGACAAGCGGTGGCAAACTTCATTGCTGAATTTACTAAAAGAGAGATAATATCACTTGATCCTAAAGAGAAACATCATGATAAATGGACTCTCTATGTTGATGGATCCTTTAATAAAAAAGGATGTGGTGGAGGATTTATAGCGATCACCCTAGATAATATTGAGATATGATGTATTAATAGGTATACCTTTAATGCTAGCAACAATGTGGCAGAATATGAAGCTCTTCTAGCTGGCCTCAAGCTAGTCCGAGCATTAAGTGCAAAGGATTTTCTTGTCTTCAATGACTCTCAATTAGTGGTTAAACAAGTGAATAATAACTACAAAGCTCGAGATTTCAACGTGATTGCATATCTTAATCTAGTTAATGAGTTGCTAAAGGACTTCAACTATGAGGTGAAATAAATTTCGCGGGAGAAAAATTCGAGAGTTGATGCTTTAGCTCAACTAGTTTTCTCACCTGAGAAAGACTTACTAAGATCAGTCCCAATAGTCATCATCCCCATGCCAAGCATAATCAAATCCAAAGAAAATGAGATTGCAATTATCAGCCATTGAAGGTCCTAGATGAACCCAATAATAAGTTATCTTTTATATAGAACTTTACCTGATGACAAGAATAAATATAAAAAGAAGAGATATCGAGCTACAAGGTATGTGATTATGAACAATCAGGTTTACAAACGTTAATATTCACTTCTTCTTCTCAAGTGTTTGACACCTGAAGATGAAGGTAATGTCTTGCGTAAGATCTATTAGGGGATATGTGGAAATCATTTTGGAGGACTAGCACTTGCCTATAAGGCTATGAAACAAAGGTAATTTTGGCTGATTATGAAACGAGATGCCTTGAAGCTTACAAAAAAGTAAGATAAGTGTCAGAGGTTTGCTATTATACCCAAGCAACCTTCAGAGAAGTTAACTTCTCTTTTCACTTTCTGGCCATTTGCCTAATAGGGAATTTATTTAATTAATCCACTTCCAAAAGGAAAGGTTCAAGTAAGGTTTGCTATAGTTGCCACTAATTACTTCACAAAGTGGTTGGAGGCAGAGCCTTTGGCAAGTATTACTAAGAGGCGAACTGCCGATTTCATTAAGAAGAATATCATATATCGATATTGTATACCTTATACTATAATCACTAACAATGGGAAACAATTTGACAATGACAATTTTTTTGAGTTTTATAGAAAATTTAAGATAAAAAAATTTGTTATTTTTGTTCTACGCATCCTCAAGCTAATGGGCAAGTAAAAGCTGTTAATCGAATGATTAAGTAAATTCTTAAAACTAGACTAGAGAAAGCCAAAAAAGTATAGCTCATTGAGTTTCCTTTTGTCCATGGTCTAACAGAACTACTCTAAGGACTCCTACAGAAGAAACTCCATTCTCATTGGCATTTGGGGCAGAAGCTGTCATCTCTACTGAGATAGGAACACCAACCTATCGAGTACAACACTTTGATACAGTCATCAATAATGAGTTATAACACCAAAGCTTAGACCTTCTAGAAGAGAAAAAGAATCAGGCTATAATCAAGGTGTCTGCTTATCAAGGAAAAATAGCTCGTTAGTACAATACTCGAGTTAGAATTCAAAGGTTCAGAATTAGAGATCTTGTTCTCAAGAAAGTTTTGCCTAACACTCAAGAATCAAGGGTTGGCACCCTGGGGCCTAATTGTGAAAGACGTTACATAATCAAAGAGGTAGTTAGGCCTGGAACTATCTTAAGTGGAAAAATCTTGGGACATGCTTAGAATGTTAAGCATCTCAGGATTTACCACCAGTAATGTGATTTTGTACTTATGATCATATAAGTCTGATCTTTTTCTATAGTCAGACAAGTTGATAAGATTATGCATACATATAGTACAAGCACATAGAATAATACATATTCAGATCCTATGCAAGTTTCCGTTGGACTTATCACAAGAACTCGTGCAAAGAAATTCAAATTAGAAATGATCTTGGAGTCTAATTTGATTAGGGTTTCGTCAGTTCTTAGCGGGGTTCGTATCACAAGTTTTGTAAAAATAAGATATATATGAATAAAGGTTACTTCTTTTAGTCATGGAAGTTCTCCATTTTGATTATCTATGAAATATTTCTAAGAATGGAATGGTGATAATGTTGATATTTGTCTTTGAATGAAATTTAGTATGAAATTTTTATGATCTCAATAAGATAAAATTATGAATCAAGAAAACAAAGAAGCATATTATTCTAATGATTAAAGCCTAAAAAAATATGTAAAATAAATCTCAAAGTTTAGTCTCATAAGAGGTCAACTACTACAAAAGCTGAAACACAAAAATAAAATCTTCGTTATCCTAGGAAAGTCCTAGTACATTAAATATTATCATGCTGCTTCTTAGTAGGAGAACATATGAGGTCTTTGAATCCTTCTGGTATAACATTGATATCTCCTCGGTCAAGTAAATGTCCTTTGTACTATCCGCATCTCCCCCAATAACACATGTCTTAGAGCCATCATCCTCAGTCGGCTGGCTATCATCGAATTTCACACCAAGCTTTTTCAAGTACTTATTAAACACTTCTATATCAGCATTTACATTGTAACAAGCAAATAACATATGACAATCTTTCAATCCCCTTAGATATTCATCATAATTTGAGTCAAGTATGCTTTCATTTTCCTTTTTGGCTGTAGAAATTTCATTTTCAAGCTCCTTGACTTTCTTCATCTCAATATTTTTTCTATCTCAGGTTGATCTTTCTTTAGCCTTGGCATCATCTAATAAACGTTGAATCTTAGAATTATACTCTATAGTCTTGAAAATTTAGAGACTCAGTTCTTAAACATTTGTTTTAGCTGCTTTAGCCCTATCATTGGACATGGATAAAGAGACCAAGTTCTATATAAGATAAACTTAAGTTAGTAAGAGAATGACCAATATATATATATAAGGAAAGTTAAATAACTTTACCTTAGAAAGAAGGCTTGAGGCAAGTTTGAGGGATTCAATAAGATCAAAGCCTTCTATATGCTTCATCAAGGTCGAGGAGTAAAGAGACATTAAGGATTGATGTACTAAGGGATTCTGTAATGAAAGATTATAAATTCCCTTTTCAGTTAGAGAATGAGGAGAAGGAATAAATGGTGTAATCTGCTAAGCTTGGGATATAGTCTAAGAAAATGATCCACTTTATTTCTGCTGTTTCCTTTGAACATTGTTTGGAATCACCAACCTCTTCATTTTTTCCTTAAAAGTGACATTAAGAGAATTTTTCGAAGCCATCACCGAAGCTTTCTTTTTAGAAAATAAGATGCTTAGAATAATACCACGCTCAACTAAGGTTTCTTCAAAGTAAGTAGTCGAGATGCTATGCTTACTTAAGCTAAGGCTTAAAGCTTTTATTATATGTCCTTCCTCATCTACTGAAAGGCTGGTGCATTTCCACTCATCTGTAAAACCAAGGAAGAAAAATTACTTTCTGAGTTGTATAAAGAACTCATAATAAGAAATAATAAATTATTATGAGAAAATAAAATTCTACTTAGTTGACAAAATCAAGTCTAGATCCTAGCTTCGAGGTGTTCTATACTTGATCCAAACTTTCATTTGCCTCTAATAAAAATGTGGTAAAGTTTTTAAGTCTTATCCTAATGACTGGGTTCACCATGAAGAAGAATCTCGTTTGAATTAGAATAAGCGGGCAAGCACCAAAAACCTTCAGCCTTAGGACATCTACGTTGATGAAAAAGACTTTGAAATTCAGCTACAGAAAGATCCCCAAATCCTAAGTAATGCCAAAAAGACCATGTTCTAACGATACAACACCAAGCTTTCGAAGAAAGTTGAGCTACTGCAAGTCCTAAAGCATGTACTATTCTCTAAACACAAGGGTGAAATAGAAGTCGTACTCCAAAATTTAACACGCACCTAGTGATCCCAACATATCCCTTAGGAGGATTGATAATGCTCCATCTAAGAAGAGTGGAGAAATGTTATTGATCTAAGAATATTATATCTAATGATCAATATATCAAGGGACATTTCACCTAATCCAAATTTAATCATCTTTATTTGTAATGGATGGGTATCTTTAACTACGGGCTTGTCCTTATTCTCAAAACTCTCTGAGTTAATAAACTCTTTTCTTTTTAATATTTCATCTACATATGCACTACTATCCTCGTCCAGTTCCTCTTTTAACTCACAACTACCTGCATCAGTCGTAGTAACATGAATAGTTGTCAAGGGAATAACATTCACCACTATATTCTTATCCTTAGTCATTTTAATACTAGGTCTTCTTGAACTAAGAACAACTTACAAAGTTAGAATGACCTATGATTACTCTTCTAAGAATAGCAAAAAAATAAAAAGTAATAAATAAATATACTCACAAAAATTCATCAAAAAGTTGCCTGAAAATCACTAGAGAGTTGTCAAAAAGCCACTGGAAAATTGTCATTGGTCATTATGAACGTTGCTATCAAACTTCATAGATCACCACAGCCTGTCTTTTGATTCCAAACTCTTCTCTTTTCTCTTCTAAAGTTTTGAATGAGAAAGGAGAATGGAAAATGTGGGATTATATAATACATGAATAGGTGTGATTAAGACAAGTAATAATGGAAATTAAATCATCTTGGGAATGAAACAAATCCTCCTAGGATAGCTTAAATTTTCAAAATCAAATCATCCAAAGATGGAAACAAGGATAAAATCCTTGGAGAAAATCCTCCTAAGAATGGAAATTAATGAAAAAATCCTTACAAAGATCGAAATCAATGTTAAAATCATTAAAAAAATCCTCTTAAGGATATAAATCAATGATAAAATCCTTGAAGAAAATCTTCATAATTATGGAAATTAATAAAAAAATCCTCATAAAGATCAAAATCAATGATAAAATCATTAGAAAAAATGTTCTTAAGGATATAAATCAATGATAAAATCATTAGAGGAAATCCTCCTAAGGATGAAAATCAAGGATAAAATCCTCCTTAGGATAAAATCATCACAGGAAAAAATCTTCATAAGGATAAAATTTTAAAAAAAAAAGAAATAAAATGTCTAAGTTTTACTTTAATAACTTTAGACTGGGGCAATTGTTGGACTAAAAATAGAATAGGCCTATTTAGGGCCTCAAAAAAATTAAGTTTCTATGAATCCCATGAAGTGGTGAATAAATTATTTAAGATAAACCTTTTAGGCGTCAAGACTTCAAAGCTCAAAAGGTTTTAAAGTCATTAAATCTTATCTTTAGACAAACAATTTAAGATAATTCTCTTAGGTTGTAGGACCCCAAGACCCATAATGTCCCAAGAACCTATGATCATATCCTAAGAAAAACTACTTACAATAATCCTCTTAGGTGGTAATGTTTAAAAGCCCAAAAAATATCAAGGTCTTGTGATCTTATCCTAAGACAAACCATCTAGGATAATCCTCTTATGAGGTGAGGCTTCAAAGCCCAAAAATTCCCAAGGTCCTATGATCCTATTCTAAGACAAACCACGTAGAATAATTCTCTTAGGAGGTAAGGCTTTAAATCCCAAAAGGTTCCAATGTCTTAGGCTCCTAAGGTTAAAACATTTCATCATTTAATCAGTAGTTAAGCTCATATATCCATGTGTCAATCAACATGGGCATAGGAAGACAAGTATCACTAGATATCATAAGAATAATGACACTTATCGTCAAAGTAACTAGGACTCAAGTCAAATCAAGTTCACCTATAAATATGCCATTTATTCTCACTAAAAAGTAAGAAAAAATTGACTCAAGAAGGAAAATACTTTCACTTTTTAAATTCATTCTAAAATTTTAGTGGTTGACTTCACCGTCGTAGGGTTTACGCCGGTAAAACTAGCCCTCGAACTCTTTTCTTGTGTTTTTACAGCATCTTTGGACAATGACATACTCATCTCCTAAGGAAATGAACTCCTAAGAATAAATTCAAAAGTCCATTAAAATCAACTTAAAGGATATATTCATCATCATCAGATTCAACAAAGGAGGAGTCCGATCTTAAGGGGCCATCCTTGGTTGGAATTTTTCCCTCATAAGTTGAGATAAAATTTACACCAACAATAGTAACCCAAAATCATTTCCTTTGACATCAATTAATTTTCTAAGGAACCTCTCAGGGCAAAATTCATTGGGGTTTTCCTATAAAGTAGGGTCTCTCTCTATCTACCAAATATTAACTAAAACTTAAGTGCCTTTTAAAATGTTGTATCCCAGAACTTTGCAATATTCTTTAGCCATCCTGGGCATAAGTATTGGAGTACCATGCAAACGCATCATTTCTTGAATTATGCGTCAATAAATAAGAGACTAACGACGTCAATTTCTTTAAACTACCTTTCTTTTCCAATTGCCCTGTCATGATCTTTTGTTACCTTGTTTAAAGTTTCAAGATTTTTTAGTAGTTCAGCGAAGACCCATTCCAACATCGGTATTGAGATCTCAGTCGCTCTAGCTATAGCATCCTATAATAATTTACGAGAAAAGGAAAAAGAATTTAATAATTAAAAATCATGTTCTTGAGTCATGTGTGTGTGTGTGTGTGTGTGTGTGTGTCTATATATATATATATAATTTGTATTTAAAGAGCCATTTGAATATATACTAATGTAAAACCTTTCAAGAGTAGGATCACCAGCAAGCTACAAAAACACATCTACCATATCTTTAGCCAAATAATTATTGATCCACTTTTGTCTACCATTATGTTCATCAACCACATGCTCTAAAAACTTATCAAACTTCTTGGCCACAACCTTCATTCTCTTTATACTATGCTAGAAATCCAAGAACATCACCTAAGGAATCAAATTCTTAATATCAAATACCGTATTAAGCATAATCAATTCATAGATTATTTCCTTTAACTCATAACGTGTGATGCCAATCCCATTTTGATGTTCTTCTAAATATCTTTTTCCCTACAACCACACGATTTAAAATGTTAAAACTCACATCTGCAAGATATTTATCAATATAATAGGCTTTTTAGATGATTTATACAAGTGTTTAAGGAGCAAATTTAATTATCATACTCTTATATACTCGTATTATTTCAAGTGTTTAGCACTAAAAAATTCCATCAAGCATATTTTACGTGCTTGACTAAAGTATAGCCCATAAGGTGACCACGTAAAATTTGAGTTTTTATAGCCAATGTACTTGCCAGCAGCCATTTTGGGCTGATAAACAAGCACAGTATCATTGATTTTGAGGAAGGCCATAGCCATCTCAATGGACAAGCCCACGACTGTTGAGTCGTAGAGAGTATATATTTATAAAGGGTCAAATCATCATTTTACACTCCAAGTCTCACTAACATCTCCACCTTTATGTATTTTAAGTACCTTAATATTTAATTGTCTATGTTTATATGTGTTTTTAATACTTTATATATTTTAGGGGTATTTTAGTCATTTCTCAATAAACGAGAAGTAGGACAGCAAAACGGACAGTATTTTTGAACACAGAACTGCTGAAAACCTTAGGAAAGACATAAAGACAAAATTAAAATTTAAGATTTTAGTCGGCCCCGCGCACGTGTCGTTGACCGATGATGTGGCATTGACAGATGATGTGGCAGAAGTCTATTGGACCAAAAAATGAACTTATAATATATGCAATGCACTGAATTATATTTGTTGACTTTTGTATTGACCGATGACATGACAGAATATTAGTGGACTAAAAAAACACGTATACCGTACATGCATATACACAGAATGATAGCCCTAGTGACGTGTTCCAATCAATCAGAGAGTGCCGCATGGTGCAATCCTGGGCATCCGAATTGTTTTCATCCGATGGACATGATTTACTCATTGTATCTATAATTAGGGGGCTCCCTCCTCTTAATTTGACACCCCTGAATCAATTTTTGGGCTCTATTTTCTGTAATTCCTTCTTTATCTTGTATTTTCTATGTATTTTAATAAAATTCTCATTTTACCCCTAGTTATAAAACGAGTAGCTAATTTATTTTCAAGCTTTGGTTAAAGGTGAAGCCTCAACATGACTTATAAGCTTAATTTGGTAAGTTTATTTTCACTTTCTCTAATTTATTTAATTTTTTTGACTTATCATAGACAGATAGCAACAATCTTGTATAGATATTGTACTGGTATACCAACTCCCTAGTACAAGATTATTACCATTTAGCACAGTGAGTACTTTATACTAGATTTATTAGAGAAAAACATTTCTCTAATTTATGTGGTAGGTTTTCACTCATTGTTGACGTAAAATTTATCTAAGTTAATTAGTGGATAGTCTTGCCACCTTGTCAATAGTTATATTATTATTACCTGTCACAACGTATTCTTGATACCATATTGAACATAAGATTATTCTTCATGGCACAATGAGCAATTGATGTCATATTTATTAGAGTTAGGTGTATAGGAGTGGAAATACCTCCCTCATAAATTAATTGGAACTAAAAAAGATTGAATATTAAGCCCATGGCGAAATGTTGAGTTTGAATACTAAGGCCCAAACACTTTATTTAATTAATCAATTCTTAATTTATTCTCACCATTTTAATTTCAATTTTATGATAGAATAATCTAGGAAATTTCACAAAAAGTATAAATAATAAAGAATAATAATAACTATACATAATTGAAAATCCACCTTCTCGTGGGACCGACACTCGTCACCATTAATATATACTTTAAGAGATTCGTGTGCTTGCAAGTTCAATAAAATCTGCACAACAAGTTTTTGGCACCATTGATGGTGTGGTAAGTCATTTCAATTTGTAGAGTTAATTTTCTTATGTAAATATCTTTTTGTATTTTTATTTTATTGTAATTTTCTTTTTATATGGCCGATTTAACCGCCTATAAGTTTAGTTGATTTATTTTAAGTTAATTTATATTCTTCTAATTTTTGTAATCTAATTTTCATTTTATTTTATTTTTTGTAATTTTACATTGATCTTATTAATATATATGACTGGTTTAACCGCCTATTAATTTATTTTAATTTCAATTTATTTCAATTTTAATCAATTTATTTTATTTCACGTTTTTTCCTCTTATTGTATATTTATAGCACTTGAGTGTATTTTCATAACAAAGCTGTAACAAGCGTGATAAAGTTAGTATTATAATTTCTCTTTTCTTTATTTTCAATTTTACTTTTGTACGTGTTCTTTGCATGTATGGTCAAAGGTCACTATCACAAGATTTAGAACCCATAAACCTCGAGTTAGAGAAAGCATGTCACACATGTAAACACAATGCATCACAAGTGAAAATTGTGGATAAAATTGAAATAGATTTACAACAACAACTACAATCACCGTAGGAGAGGCCATTTAAGGACTACTTTAGTCGCTTAGCTAATTTGAGCACATCATGTATAAGATACCCAAATGTAGCTGCTATGAGTTTTGAGCTAAAACTTAATGTGCTAAATTGTCTCCCATCATTCTATGGCCTAAAAAATGAAGATCCATACAATTATTTCAATGATTTTCATGCTATTTGTCAAACTTTTAAATATGAGAATTTTTCAGATAATGATGTTAAGTTTAAGTTGTTTCAATTTTCTTTAAAAGATAGAGTTCGTTCTTAGTTCAATACATTGCTTGCTAATAGTATTACATCATGGGAACAAATGGTTACTAAATTTTTAAATAAATACTTTCCAGTACATAAAACAAATGCTATTCATAGGGAAATCTCATAGTTTACCTAAAAAATAGACAAGCAATTTTTCGAAGCATAGGAGCGATTCAATGGGCTACTCTTGAAGTGTCCACTTCATAGATACGAGAAATGGCATCAACACCAATACTTTTTGGAGGGACTATTGCCACATGTGTAGGAATGGCTAATGGCATAGAGATTTTCTATTGGCTTTGCTATGAATAGAGAGCATATGTTGAAAAGTGCATTGGAGATTTGGGATTTCTTTCAGAGACAAGCAGATAATTCCCAACAATAAATCATTCAGAAATGTGAGAAAAATCAAAGGAGTGAATGAAGTTCATGTTGGTGAGTCAAGATCATAAATTAAAGAAGTCAAAAAAATATTTGAAGGTCTTTCTCACCAAATAGCATCTTTTACGGCTGCAAAATCAACAGAGTCACATGCCTATAATCAACCTGATCATGACTCATACCCAGATTAAGCCAATGTAATTGATGTGATGGGAAAGCAGCCAAACTACAATCTTTACTCCAATACATATAATCCTGAGTAGAGAGACCGTCTCCCCAACTTTTCATAGCCTCAAAGATTCCAATAGAATAGAGAAGCAGCTTCAGCTCTATCAATGCAACCAACTCCTCAGGCTCCTTAAGTCTCTCAAGAACCATTCATACCATACAATCGAAACCAGAATTACTCTCAACCCAGACCATGGAAGGAAGTGTTCCAAAATTTTAAAAATTAAACTTACTCCACAATAGATCAATAAAATCACACCATTGATGAACTGCAGAATGAGATAATATCAGGCTTCAATTCACGAGCCCAGTCGATTTTAAACATAGAAAGGATGGTAGGTCAGCTAGCTTCTTTAATTCAAAACTTAACAATGACTATTGAAAAGGGAAAATTCCTTAGCCAGGAAGTGCCAAATCCTAAAGGAGTATATGAAAAAAGTACTGACTCAGCCCAGCAATATGAAAAGGTCAAAATTGTGATGACCTTATGAAAAGGCAAAGAAGTTGACAACAAAGTAGAGATGCCAGTGATAAAGACGATTCAAGTTGTGCCTGTAGATTTTGAGGATTCATCAAAGGATAAAGAAGAAAATTGTTCACGAGAATATGTCCCCAAAGCTCTATTCCCTCAGAGGTTAGCTAAAGTAAATAAGGGAAATTCCATATGTGAGATTATGGAGATCTTTAAACAGGCAAGTGTTAACATTCCTTTGCTTAATGTTGTAAAGTAAGTTCCCTCTTATGCCAAGTTTCTTAAAGACCTCTGCACTAAAAAAAAAAGTATTCATGTTTAAAAGAAGGTATTTTTAATCGAAAACATTAGTTCCATACTTCAACAAAAAATTCTTCCAAAATTTAGAGACCCACGATCCCCTACTATCTCATGTAGCATTAGGAACCACACATTTAAGAATGCTTTGTTGGACTTGGGAGCTAGTGTAAATCTTTTGCCTTATTTTGTATTTATAAAACTTGGATTGGGAGAATTACACCCAACTCCAGTTGTGTTACAATTTGCTCGATCTATAAAAATACCTTGTGGTATTGTGGAGGACGTACTTATCCAGGTAGATAAGTTTTATTTTTTTGTTGATTTTATTGTGATTGATACTCAACCAATGCAGGATTCGAAAAAGTACATCCCCATTATTCTAGGCCGACCTTTCTTGGCAACAGTTGATGCTCACATTCAATGCAGGACTGGAAATATGAAGTTGTCCTTTGGTAATATGACTATGGAGCTTAATATATTCAACATTGACAAACAACCTCATGATGAAGACGATGAAATTGTTGATTTGAACTTTATTGAAGAATTGGTTGATCATAATCTTTCTTCTAACCTTAGAGACAACTCTTTACAAGAATGGTTAACTCACTTTGATTTGGTTTTTAACTAGATTAGTGCCTCACTCGATTCATCACCATTCATAGATACTAATAACTAGAAGTTAAAAGAAGAGCAATTGGCACCATCTGGGAGAATAAAACTCGAGCTTAAACTGTCACCCAACACTTTAGAGCATACATCTTTGGGAGAATAAAGTACATTGTAAGAAATCACCTAATCATCCCTTGACAATAAACAACTAAATAAAAATACCATTTACCTCTACCATAGTTTAAAAAGGAGGTTCCAACTGGCAGAATTTGAGGATATTTACAGCGATAAAACTAAAGATTAAAAAAAGTGAATGAAAGTTTTTCATGACAAGCATATCATGAGAAAACCTTTTACACCAGGTTAGAAAGTACTTTTATTCAATTATCATGTGCACTTATCCCCAGGTAAGTTATACTCTCGATGGTTTGGCCCCTTTATTGTTTATACTGCTTTTCTACATTGAGCAATTAAAATTAAAGATCCAATGAACGGTGTCATTTTTAAAGTTAATGGTCAAAGATTAAAGTCATATCTAGAGTACCAACCACATGACGAAAACACCGAAATAAATTTGAGTGACGCACCAGATTTAAATTAAGACTTTTCCATTTCTTTTCGGTGATTTAATTTTTTTTATCATTTCATTTTACTATTCTTTTGTTTGAAATTATTTATTTTCTGTTAAAGTGTGTTTGATTACCAGTCATATTTTCTTTCGTTACTTATTATAAATACTTCAATAAGACAGATCCTCTTCGTCCAACTTAAGTAACTTCTATGTATGAAGCATCATCTAAATGGCTTGCTCTAAGTTTTTCAATCACATCTTGTTTAGGACCTCCGACCACCAGCATCAGTATCCGAATTTGAAGACATAGAAAGACAACTCAAGGAAAATCAAAGGTGGTATCTATGAAATCCAATTGGAACTTAAGGTAAATTCAGTAAGAGGACATTTGTAAGTAGTTGTCTGCCTAAACGCATTTTTTTTACGTTGCGTGTTTTTTATTTTCTTTTGTTTGCTTTCACGTGTTACTTGATTTCACAAGCTTTATTTTATTTAAGTGTATTTTAATTTGTTACTTCAGTTAAGTGGCGGACAACGATACTTTATGATAATCAAAGTCGGTTACCTCAGTTTCCCATAATAACTGATATTCTGAGGAGACGAAATAGATAAAAACATAATTTTGGCAAAGCTTCACAAATGATTTCCTTCACTTCCTCAAAATGCTCTACTTACAATCTATAAAGCTTGATCTGAACGCATGCTATTACTTATGAGAAATAATATCTCTTCTGACATCTGATGGTTAATTTAAGCCAAAGTACAATTGGCAAGTAAGTTACCTCCCAAATTTATTGCATATATGCCTAGTTGTGGTAAAGGAAACAATTTAAGAAAATAAAGAGCTCGACGACTTCCAGTTGCTTGTCATAAGTGTGCCAAAATAGAATACAAGAAAAAGAGATGTACTATAGGAATAGTGTCTGATAATAGGGAAGACAATATTCAATTCATTAGGGATGGCTTAAATAAAGAGTCAATGGATAATATCCATTTGTCTCTGGAAACGCATCCCAGTGGATACGCACATAGAGCAATTCTCCAGGCCATTATTTCAAAAAGAACATGTAAGATACAGTCACGGGAATCTGATTATAAAATACCCTACTTGCCAGTTTATAAGAAAACTGGATGGGAAGCCTATCTTTAACCCATAGAGGGCGTTCAATCTGTTTCTGGACGTAAAACCAGATGAAGATATGAGTCATAATCACAACTACCAGTAAATATCCTTTTTATTTACTATTATTTTATCATTTGCATTATTCTTTTATCTTTTCCTACTGTTCACTTTTGCTTTTGACTTTAAAGTCACAAAATTCTCGCGTCATTTGAAAAACGCACCACTTCCTTTACCACTGTGTATCATTATGGTTGATACCAAGATATTTAAATATGAGCTTATTTTGTTAAACATTCACAAGCTTTTTTTCTTTTTTATGATTGTCTCAATGGCAGCACCTTCAAGTAGACAGTTTAAAAACATTCATATGGTTTCTAGATTTCACTATAGAAAGCATAAAGAGTTATTGAGGCAGCCATAAATCTTGGTCGAGTCCTAGTAGAGAGAAAAATACACTTAGTATATGGAGGAGGTGATCGAGGGTTATCAAAGCTTATTATAGAAATTGCCTACAATAGAGGAAGCTACGTGCTAGGCATCATTCCGAAAGCCTTAAGATCTTTTGTAAGTATGCCCAGCCCACCAATTGGAGAGGAGTTAGTTGTCTCTACCATGTAAGAAATACTATCTGAAATGCTACAATATGCTGAAGCTTTCATTTTTTTACCAGGAGATCATGCAACTTTAGAGGCATTATTTACATTTGCATCTTAGGCCAATAATATTTATCAAAAACCCATCAGTTTGTTAAATGTTAATAATTTTTTTTATGGCTTACTTGCATTTCTTAACCATGCAATAAAAAATCATTTAATTCCTTTCACAATAAAAAAATTTTATTTGTGCCCCTACTACTAACGAGTTATTTAATCTTTTACAAGCTTATAGACCAGAGCCAGATCCTAGAACCTCTTTATTAGATTGGTAGACTGATGATGGTAGCAACAACAGGAAGAAGCATAAATTAGATTTTGCTCTCCATCTATAAATGTTTTCTTTCATTTTGTGTTGCAGTATTCAGGTGATGTCTTCTAAACCATACTTCTTTCCTTTAAAATATTGAGGACAATGTTTCATTCTGGTTGGGGGGAAGGAATAGTTAATGATTGTGGAATGTCTTAATCTTAGAGAAATTTTTACTAATTTTTATTATATGAACTAACTTTGCCTTAATTTTTTAGTCGAATATGGTTGAATATGGAGTATAATGATTCTAGAAATGCATCTTCTTAGTTTTGGAGTTAAAATAAAATAAAATAAAATAATGAAAAAATAAAAAATTAGGCACTTTATGTGATTTTTTGACATTGGATGACATGATGACTTTAAAATTTTTGTATTTGTATCACTTTTGGCCTTGAGTTATATTACATTATATTTACTACTCTGCATGCTAATGTTGGCGACAAATGTGAATTGAGGGAGCTGACGAGTAAAATTGGTTAAGTTACTTGAAGGAATGCACATGCCCTAATAAATTACAAGTGAGTTTTTGAACCTATCATTTTTCTTAGAGAGTAACATTTTTTGCCTATTTTTCATATAGCTTAGCAATTTATTATATATGATCTCTATATTTTCCTTTGACTCAAACATTTTAAAAAAAAATATTGTGTTGTTACATCTAAAAGTTCATTGAGCTAGTAAAAATAGAAGACTATTTAAAGCCCTAAAAGATAATGGAAAGGCCATTTTTGACCCGTTTAAGCCTTTTTCAGTCATTCCTTTTGTAAAATATTCATAGTTAGCCCTTTTGAGCCTAGATAAAATAAATAAATAAAATTGTGTTTTCTTTATTAACTCATCATCGTGTTCTACTCCAATTTATAGTAGTACCTTACGTTTTATGTGTTTCATCACCTACTCATATTTGAGAAAATTTTAGATGATTATTTAAAAAAAAAATTGGTACAATATATATATATATATATATATATATATATATATATATATATATATATATATGAAAGAGAAAAAAGATGTATAATTAAAAAAAAATAAGAAAATAATAATAATAGTAAATGAATTGCACCTTATAATTTCTAAAAGATCTCTATTTTTTTTTCCTAAACAAAACTTTACTTTTCCTATTGTCATGTCTTTGTTAACCATATCCTTAACCTGCATTACATCATAATAAAAGTACTTCTTGATTTTAGGGATCTATAGTCTGAAATAGAAGATAGTAATATGAATTAAAATGATGTAGTGATACATATATGGAGTCTTGAGTATTGTAAGGGATCATGGATCCTTACCCCTTTCTTCTGTATAATAAATCTCTCTTGTAAATACACACACACACACACACACACACACACACACACACACACACACATATATATATATATACTATCATTTCATTTGGTGTCATATTATATGCTAAGCTGTGGGCATTATTCTTGGTGAGAGTATGTGATATTGCCATTCATTAAATTCACTCAAGATATCATTTTTAGAGTAGCTATTTTTCTTGGGTTTATTTTCTTCTGAGAGTGTCACTCTAATCTGTGAGATTTTGGGGTTAACATGTCATACTTAAAAGTGGCTTAATTAATGTAGCTTTGATAATCGATTAGTTTGCATGTGTTTGCTTAACTAACTCATGTAGATGGTTGATGTATGAATGATATCTCTTTAGGCGGGAGATAATGCTTATATTTTTATTTGATTATTGTCATTAATCTAATTAAATATGTAAACATAATTGCCTTTAAAAAAAAATTGGCCGAATTTTGTTATCGCTTAATTTGCTAGGGACTAGCAATAAGCTAGTTAAAGGGTGTGTTGAGTACTAAAGAGTATATATTTATAAAAGGTAAAATCATCATTTTACACTCCAAGTCTCACAAAAATCTCCATCTTTATGTATTTTAAGTCCCTTGATATTTAATTGTCTATTTTTATGTGTATTTTTAATATTTTATGTATTTTAAGGATATTTTAGTCATTTCTCATTAAAGTCGGACAGCAAAACGGACATCATTTTTTAACTCAAAATAGCTAAAAACCTTAGGAAAGACATGAAGGGAAAAATTATAATTTTAAGATTTTGATGAGCCCCGCTGACGTGGAGTTGACTGCGACATGTCGTTGACTACTGCCGTGTTGTTAACTGCTGATGCGTCTTGACCGATGATGTAGCATTGACGGATGATGTGGTATAAGTCTATTGGACCGAAAAATGAGCTCATAATACATGCAATGCACTAAATCATATTTATTGACTTTTGCATTGACTGATGACGTGGCAGAATATTAGTGGACTAAAGAAATGGGCATACCGTACTGCATATACACGGAATGACAGCCCTAGTGACATGTTCCAACTAATTAGAAAGTGCCATGTGGCGCAATCCTGAGCATCCAAATTGTTTTCATCTGATGGCCATAATTTACTCGTATCATAAATAGGAGGCTCCCCCCTAATTTGACATCTCTAAATCCATTTTTGCTCTTTTTTTTTTCCGTAATTCCTTCTTCATCTTGTATTTTCTACATATCTTAATAAAATTCTCATTTTACCCCTATTTATAAAATAAGTAGCTAATTTATTTTCAAGTTTGGGTTAAAGGTGAAGCCTCAACATGATCTATGGGCTTAATTTCGTAAGTTTATTTCCACTTTCTCTAATTTATTTAAATTTTTTTAACTTATCATAGATAAATAGTAAAAATCTTACTTAGATATTATACCGGCATACCGGCTCACTAGTACAAGATTATTACTATTTTGTATGGTGAGTACTTTACACTATATTTATTAGAGAAAAACCTTCCTCTAATTTATATGGTAGGTCTTCACTCATTGTTGACATAAAATTTATCTAGGTTAATTAGTTGATAGTTTTGCCACCTTATCGACAGTTACATTATTATTACCTGGCACAATATGTTTTTGATACCACATTTAACATAAGATTATTTTTCCTGACAAAATGAGCGTCTGATGTCATATTTATTAGAGTTAGGTTTATGAGGAGTGAAAATACCCCCTCATAAATTAATTGGAACTAAAAAAATGAATATTAAGTTTATGGTGAAATGTTGAGTGTGAATCTTAAGACCCAAGTACTTTATTCCATTGATCAATTCCCAATTTATTTTTAATTTTTTAATTTCAATTTTAAGATAGAATAAAATTAGAAATTTCACAAAAAATATAAATAATAAAGAATAATAATAACTATTCATAATTGAAAATCGTATGATTGACATTCGTCACCACTAATCTATACTTCAATAGATTCATATATTTGCGAGGTCAATAAAAACTGCACAATAACGACAATAGGGAATGATCCAAATTTGACAATAACGACAATAGGGAATGATCCAAATTTGAGTTGCATAATGGACCTATATTTTACAGTACATGGATTGATCGGTGGGGGAGTTTACCGATACTAAAGTTGAGATTTCCAATGATGGGCCAGGATTATGGGCCTGACTATAAGTTGTGTTTCTGGCGGTCAAGGAGATGGAAAGGGATAAGGATGACGGCTAGGGTTGCTAGCCAGGCGGCCAAGTAGGAATCCCAAGAATGATGAATGAGCTCCATTGTTGTTGTAAACTAGCTAATATTGAAGCATTATTTTGGGAGGTACTTGCAGGCAGCTGTAGTTGACCCAAAATTAATCTACCATAATCCCTTGGTTGTTTTTTTAATAACTTAATCATATTTAAAAAAAAAAAATCATTCTAGGTTGATTTATTATAGATTATGTAATTTAATAAGACTTACATTTATGGTAGGAGTAACCCGCCTCTCATCAATGAATCCCATTCTAGTAAACAAATTTGAAAAGAAAAAAAACTTTGCTTAGATGAGGTTTAAGTGGGATCCATTGGTGGGTGGATTTTATTTTCCTAATAATTGAGATAAAACTATTTAGCCCTGTTGCACTAAACAACCAATTTTGACGTTTCTTTAGCAGTACCTATAGTTTTTTTTTTAGTAAATAATAAAAACTATAAGCTTAAAAAATTGTAAATAATGAGCCCCAATTAAAATATAAAAATTTTAAAATTCAAAAAAAATTATTTGACATTTTCTTTAGCAGTCCCTATTGTTTTATGTAAATAATAAAAATTGACAGTTTCAATAATTTAACATAATAAGCCCTAATTAAACTATAATAATTTTAAAATTCTAAAAAATTTATTCTCTCTCTGTCCTCTTTTCAATCATTCTGCCATATTTTAACTCTCAATTTATTCATTATCAAACATATAACTCCTCTAAAATATCTAAAAATAAAGTTTTCTAATTATATAAATTATATTGATTTTTTAATCACAAAAACTCAGAAAAATAATGCGTGCATTCCCTTAAAAGAAATCTATTGCGATTATGTTTTTTTTCTTTACCAATATAATAAAAAAGAAATTGTATCTTACTTTCAATACAAAATCTAAATAATTAGGGTTTGCTAAATGTGGTTAAAGGTGGTGGGATAGACTAATTTTACCAAAATTTAATTCCAATATAGTGTTTAACATGAATAAGTAAACTAAGAATAATATAACTTGGGCCTAAACAAATTATCGTGTGATAATGATGCCTTTTGCCTTGAGGGGACCCTAAGATAAATTTTTTAGGCTAAACTTTATCTTATGCTAAACAACATAAGATAAAAGGGTTACGTTAGAAGCCCTAAAAATTAATTAATTTTTTTTTTTCTTTTGAAAGGTAATTCTCCCACAATCTATTAATTTAAGTTATTATTTGTTCTTTGCAATTTTAAATTTAAGTAATAGAATAAATATTATGCAATTTAATTTTTTTCACATTAAATAAATAATTGAGATAACATTTTTGCAAATATTATCTCAGCTTCATGATAAGGTATAAGTAATTTTACACAATTTCAAATTTACAAATACAAATTTTTTATTTTGAAAATATTATTTATAAAATCTATAATGAAATTTAATATTTATTAATTTTTTAAATATTGTCAAAATTTATATAAAACCTTGTCCAATCCTATGTTACACTAAATACAAGACAATATTATTGTTATCCAATCTAGTTCTATCACCAACCGTGAGATAATACTAAATATGATCACATCACATCCCATCCGATCGTATCTTATCCTTCGCCAATAGGCCCTCAGTGTACTTTTGCCAATATGTCGAAGAATTGCTATTCTACTAATCTAGTTAATTTGTTCAAAAACTAATACCAATAATATTAGTAATATTTGCAATCTACCTTCTGTATTCTAAACATGATCAAGAAATTCATTGGCGAGATACAAAATCCAATCACCAAAGTTTGCATTCCAATCATAGTGTACGACTAACATGAGTGATGCAATTGAAAGATGAAGCAAGCTTTTTGCACTGGTTTTTAGATTTATGATAAGAATTCCAAAGGAATTTTTTAGTTAAAAATGTTAACATAAAAAATTTTATTCTATGGAGGCATATTTGGTGAATAGACGTAGAGTGTAAATTTGCTATTTGAATATACCTAGTAATAAAATTTCGAAATCCTAATTTATCCTATGCATATAAAAAATTTACATTAATTACAATTTTTTTTATTAGATTTTAATTTCCTCTACACACCCATTAACTATTATTCATTTATTTTTGAAGTAGTTGACATGACTCAAAAGTATTTTATTTACTCCCAAGTATAAAAGTTTTAGTTATAATATAGCTTGGTGAGTCTAACATCAATCTATAGAGAAAAATCATTAATTTTAATTTATCCAAGAAATGAAAATAGAATTTAAATATATGAAACTTACTTTAAGTGATGCTATGAAATTAAATTATTTAGGATTATGAATCCATTTTATTTGTAAATATTATTTAATAAATTATTTTTATCATATTTCTTTATTGCTCTAAAGATTAATTGTATAAATTTTTATTATTTTCCTATTAATTTTATTATGGACAAAGTACTTAGTGTAGTAAAATTCAACTAATCTATAATAAATCAAAATACCATTTTATCATACTTTGTACTAAGATATTAAGTATTTATTGTGTCAAACTCTCTTATTTGTCTATAATAAACCAAAATTTGAAAATATAAAATATGGATTAAATTAGATAGAAAATAATTTAATTATTAATATTAAATTATACATAATTAAAGAAATGAAAATAATTAAAATTGGAAATAAAACTAAATTTAGTTATGCAATTAATTTATTAAACATTACAAAAAGAGATGAGAAGAAGAAGAGTTTGGAGGGAAAGAAGTGAAAAATGTGTAGAGAGGTGTGTTCCTTCTATCTCTATTTATATTAATTCATGATTAATTCACGCCATATGCATAAACAAAGCCAATTATATCATGGCCATATATTTGTTCTACTAATAAAATAAAAATCTAACTTCATCTACTCACTCCGAGCTTTTTCTACTATAATTACCACATCTAATATGGTACAAATTTAAAATTTCATAATTACCACACTTAACATGGTAAAAATTTATAATTTTACAACAAAAGTCGCTAATCCTCTTCAACATGACTTAACTTTTTGGAACTCTGAAATCCAAACTTGACTTTTGTTTATCTATTTGTAGACTCGAATTACGTAAAATTATTATTTTTACCTAACAAGCACACAAAAATACACAAAATCAAATATTTAAAAGCATAATTAGAAATTTACAATATGTTATAAAATTATAAATGTAAAATTATAATATAAGTACAAAATAATATTTTTACCCCCTAGTGAACTTACAATTTTTGCCACTAATTACACTCCTAACCAACTTATTGCTAGTCCTTAGCAATTAAAGCACTATATGAAATTGAGATTTACAAAATTCACATACAAGTAAATAGTTGTTCATATATACTATAAACTACTAAATAAATAAATTCTCCCAAATTTCTTTACTTTACCCTTTTTTCATTCACTCATTATCCATAATACTACCAAACTTTCTTTCGCGCTCAAGAAATTAATACAACACTTATGAGGCTCCATAAAAAGAAAATAATATTTTTGCTTCAAAGATTCATCAGAGATTCTAATTTTATGCAATAGATTATTCACACAATTTAATTTAAAATTTTACATTTTTAATCCATGTAGTGAGATTTGGGCCAGTAACTCCCAAATCAGTTGGCTTAAGGGCACCAGGTGTTGAAACACCCCTATAGACTTAGTTACTCAAATTTCTAATAAATAAGTAAATAATATATCTGCAATCCATGTAGCGAGCTTTAAGCCAGTGATTCCCAAATTTGTTGGCTTTAGGGCACTAAGTATTGAAAGAATACAAGCTTAATTATTTGGATTTCAGATATAGCGAAATTAAACATATTCAATTCTTTCTTCTTTTTTCTTTTTCCTTTTTTTTTGAAAATAAAAATTTCTACTACTTTAGATATTATCTCTAACAAATTAAAAGAATTAAATATTACAAAAATTTTAATTTACAACCCACCAATATGTGTCATAGTATGTGTGTGAGAATAATGATTTAATAATACCCGTTAAGTGGCAAAACAACTTAATTAGTGATATGGAGAATTCACAAATTTGAGTAATTTAAAAAAAAAAGGAACACAAACAATATATTATAAATTTCAAAATCAAAATATAATATAAATTGGACTATTAGGATGCCTCTCAAAAGTAGTGATTCTTTACACAGCCATTTTAGACAATAATTTTTTTTTAATTTTTTAAAATAAAAATAAACAAATATAAAATTTTACAACTTACGTCAACTATCCTCACCCCCAACCTAATCTAAGCACCATCCTTAACAATTCATAATTTGAAGATATGCACGCAAAAAATGCCAAAAAGATAAAGAAAACAAAAATAATAAGAGAAGAAGTAGGAAAGATCACACCTAAACTCATTGCAAAAGCTTAAAAGAAGATGACAAGGAACAAGAAAATGTTCGAATTTTTTTTTAAAATAAAACTCCAAGTCTAAGAATAATCGAGTCTAGAGTTACTGCACTCTTTATTCAACCACCTTCGACTCAAATTTATCCAAAGTTAGTCTTTATAGCAAAAATTAGTAAAAACATCCCAAGGCTGAGAAATTTCACCACTGTCAACTATTTCCTCCCCTAACCTAAATAAGACATTGTCCTCAATGTTTTATAAGAGAAAAGTAGAGTTTAAAAGACGTCATATGAATACTGCAATAGAAAATATTTACAAATAGATAGTTAAATCTAATTTGCACTTTTACTACTGCTACTTCTATCATCACAAGACGACCAATCTATAGAGGAAGTCTGGGGATCTAGCTCTGATTTATAAGGTTGTAAAAGATCAAGTAATTCATTAGCAATAGAAGCACAGAGAAAAAGTTTTTTTACAATGGGTAAAACAAAATGATTCTTAATTGCATAGTTACTAAATGTTAGCAAGCAATCACAAAAATTATTAACATTTAACAAACATATATGTTTTTTATAAATGCTTAAATGGGCCAAAATATAAGTGTAATTGGTGTCTCTAAAGTTATGAGATCTCTTGAAAAGAAAATGAAAGCATCAACATGATTTAACATTTTAGATATTCTCTTTTGTATACTTGAGATCACTAACTCTTTTCCAGTTGGTGGGCCGAGCAGACATCCTAAAGGCTTTAGTACTTTTACGACGATGCCTAGTACTTTACTCCTCTTGTAAACATAGTTTTTGAAACAAGCTTGATAACCCTTGGTCACCTCCTCTGTATACTAGGTGTAATTTTCTCTCTACTATGACATGACCAAAATCTACAACTGCCTAAATAAACTCCTTGTACTTTTCATTGTGAAACCTAGAAAGCACACAAATGTTCTTGAACTGTCTACTCGAAGCTACTGCCATTAGAACAATCTCAAAAATAATTTGTGAGGGTTTGAAAAAGAAGCACATATGTAAAGATGCTGGTGACAGACATAATGATTAAAAAATATTTAATTTATTTCCATGTGTAAGAGTATCTACCTATAATATAGTTCTGTAAGTTTAAGGTCAATCTACAGAGACAAATATTTAATTTGTTAATTCTAATTTGTCAAAGAAATGAAAGTAGAATTTAAATATATGAAACTTACTTGGTTGTCCTACTATTTCTTGTATTATTAGTGATCACAAAATTGAGCATGTTTTACTAGACCTTGGTGCTAATGTCAATTTGCTTCCATATTCAGTTTATCTTCAACCTAATCTTAGTAAGTTAAAATCAACTTCAACTATATTTTTATTTGCCGATAGATCAATTAAAGTAACAAAAGGAATAGTCGAAGATGTTTTAGTAAAAGTTGATAAATTCATATGCCCTATAGATTTTATTGTCTTAGAAAGTGAACCCCATTGTGAATAATTACAAATCAATTCCTGTAATTTTAGACTGACCATTTTTAGCAACTACTAATGCTTTAATTAATTGTCGAAATGGTTTAATGAATTTGTCCCTTGGAAATATGACTTTGGAATTGAATGTTTTCAACATGTGTAGGCAACCTAATGAAAAAATTGAGAATGAAGATGATACTGATGAACAAAAAGAATTACTTGAGTCTTGTATAGAGGAAAATATTCAAAAAGGAGATTTTTCTAAACTTACTAATATTTGTTTCGTTAATTTAATTAAATCAAATAATTAGCTTGAACATGATAATTCTAATATAAATTCATTGCTTGATTATGTGCAAACTTTACAAAATTATGATGAAGATGAAAAATTTAAAAAGTTTGGAATCACTGAAAAGACAAATCCAAAAAAGGCACGTAAATAAGAATTGAAACGACCTGAAGGATTAAAGTACGCTTTTCTTAGAGAACAACAAACTTACCATGTTGTGATTTCTTCCATTCTAACAAGCGAGCAAAAAAGTAAATTACTATCTATTCTTAAAAAGTATAGAAATGTAATTGGATGGACTTTAAAGGATATTAAAGGTATTAATCCCTTAATTTGCACACATAAAATCAATTTGGAGAAAAATGCTAAAACATATCAACAACCTCAAAGAAGATTAAACTCACACATGAAAGTAGTAGTTAAAATAGAAGTTCTTAAATTGCTTGATATGAGAATTATCTACCCTATCTCTGATAGTAAATGAGTAGGTCCTACCCAAGTAGTGCCTAAAAATTTGAAATCAATGTTGTTAAAAATAAAAAAGGTGAGTTAATTACAACACGAATTACAATTAATTGACTCATGTATATTGATTATAAAAACTTAAATGAAGCCACTAGAAAATATCATTTTTCTTTACCATTTCTTGACCAAATCTTAGAAAGAGTAGCTGGACATCCTTATTACTACTTTTTAGATGGCTACTCAGGTTATTATCAAATTTCTATAACACTTAAGGATCAAGAAAATATCACATTTATATATTCGTTTGAAATATTTGCATTTAAAATGATGTATTTTAGATTTTGCAATGCCCCTGCAACATTTCAAAGATGTATACTAAGTATTTTTTGTAATATGGTTGAACATTATTTAGAGATCTTTATGGATGATTTAACTGTATTTGAAAATTCTTTTGATAATTGCCTTGATAACTTGGAAAAAGTTATAAAAAGATATATTGAAAAAGAACTTGTGTTGAATTAAGAAAAATGTCATTACATGGTTACTTCTGAAATTATTTTGGGTCATATTGTATCTGTTAAAAGAATTGAAGTTGATAAAGGAAAAATTGAAGTCATATCTAAATTGCCACAACCAAAAATAGTTAGAGATGTACAATCCTTTTTAGGACATGCATGATTTTGTAGAAGATTCATAACAAGCTTTAGTACTATATCTAAACCAATTTATAACCTCTTATTAAAAGATGCATCATTTGAAGGGACTGATGATTGCCAAAAATCCTTTGAAAAAATAATTTGTCTTTTAACATCTGCGCCTATTATGTAATCTTCTATTTGGTCTTTACCTTTTGAATTAATGTGTGATGCAAGTGATTTTGTTGTTGGTGCTATTTTAAGACAAAGAAAGGATGGTAAGCCTTTTTTGATTTATTACGCAAGTAAAACTTTGGATAATGCTCAAATGAATTATTCTACAACTGAAAAAAAAAATTACTTACTGTGGTATTTGCATTAAATAAATTTCATTCATATTTACTTTGTTCTAAATCTATTATTTTTACTGACCACGCTGTTGTGAGATATTTGATGACTAAATAGGATGCCAAACCAAGACTAATCTATTGGATTCTATTAGTCCAAGAATTTGACCTCACCATTAAAGACAAAAAAGATGCAAAAAATATCATTGCTGATCATTTATTAAGACTCACATTTGAAATCTGCATTGACATAATACCCATCAATGATTATTTTCTAGATGAATTTTTATTTTTTGTTAATTCAATACTATGTTATGCTAATATTGTTAATTTTATTGTTACAAGTAGAATGTCTTTACAATGGAACACTCAAGATAAGAATAAATTTTTAGTTGAGGTCTGATACAAAGTTGTAAATCACATCTAAATTGGGAACAACGACCACTAAAGTTTGTATCATATATTGAAGATCATGAAAGGCAACTCTGAAAAATCGAGTGTGGTATTTATCTCATCCAATTGGAACTTGAGGGTTAATGCAATAAGAGGACAGATGTAAGTTTTATTTTATTATTTTATTTTATTAGTGTGTTTTCTTTTTGTTGTTTTGTTTGTTTTCACTTTTTTTATTTTGAAAATTTAATTCTCTTTATTTTTGTTATTATGATTTACTTTCCCATATAAATAGTGAATAATGGTACTCCGTGACTTTTTAAATTAGTATTTTCAGTCCCCATAATTATTTAAATCTTTAAAACTAAATATAGAAGAAATACAACAAAAACTGCATTAGCATTTTCCTTTTCTCCCTCAAAATACACTTAGGAAAATTTATAAAACTCATTGTGAACTATTACTTTTGTTAATGATCCATGGTATTTCATCTGATATTCATTGGTTAATTGAAGCAAAGGTCCGATTAGCAGGTGAGTTTTCTGATCCATTTATATCTTACATGCCTGATTTTGGTAAAAGCGCATATGCTAAAAAGAGAAGAGTTAAACGACTTGACTCTAAATATCATAAATGTGTAAGATGTAATTGTAAGAAGCAGCGTTGTAAATCTTTAGGAATAATTTCTAATGCCCGTGAAGATAAAATTAAATTAACTAAAGATAATATGAGTAAAGAATCGTTCGATGATATCTTACGATCTCTTGAGATGCATCGAAGCGGATATGTATAACGTGCAATTTTCTAGTATTGGACACTATTCTAAAAAGAAAGTACACAGTTTAGTCTTAGGAATCTGAATCAAAAAGATCTTGTTTGCCATTTTATAAAAAAAGTGGATGTGAAACCTATCATCGACCCATAAAGGGATTCAATTCATTACTGAACTTAAAATTAGAGGGAAGATGTGAGCCATAATTACAGCTACCAATAAATATCTTTTTTCTTTTAATAATCTTTTAATTTATGCATTATTACTTTTAATAGTGTATTTTTATATTTTTTTTTTCAACAATAAGTCTAATTTTTTCACGTCATTTAATAATAACATCACTTCTTTTACAGTTATATATCATTATGTTTATATTTAAATATGTACTTCTTTTTCAAACCCTACTTCTTTTTCAAACCCTATAAATTATCTTTTAAGATTATTCCAATAGCAGCATCTTCGAGTAGACAATTCAAAAATATTTGTGTACTTTCTAGGTTTAACTATGGGAAGCTTGGATTTCACTGATGTAGCTATTAATCTTGGTCATGTTATAACACAGAAAAAATGACACATAATTTATGGAGGAGGTGACCAAGGGTTATCAAAGCTTATCTCATAAGCTGTTTTTATTAAAGCAAGCCAAGTATTAGGCATCATCCCAAAAGTCCTAAAACATCTAGGATGCCAACATCTAGGATGCCTCCCTAGCCTACCAACATGAGAGGAACTAGTGATCTCAAATATGTAAGAAAATTATTAGAAATGTCAAATCATCTTAATGCTTTCATCTTTTTGCTAGAAGATCTTACAACTTTAGAGGTACTGATTACATTTACATCTTAGGTCTATTTGAACATTTGTCATAAACCCATCGGTTTATTAATGTTAATAAATTTTATAATGGCTTGCTAACATTTCTTAATCATGCAAATGATAATCATTTTTGTTTCACCCACTGTTAAAAAAAAAAAAAACTCTTTGTTTGTGCTCCTACTGCTAATGAGTTACTTGATCTTTTACAAGCTTAATGTTAAATGTCATGATCTTAGTATTAGATTAGTCGACTGATGATGGTAAAAGTAACAGTAGTAAAAATTACAAATTATATTTAACTCTCTGTTTGTAAATATTTCTTATTACAGTGCTTATGTAATGTCTTCCAAACTCTACTTTTTTACTTTAAGACATTAAGGACAATGTCTCATTTAAGTTGAGGGGACGGAATAGTTAACAGTTGTGGAATATATCAATCCTAGTAATGTTTTTATTAATTTATATTATAAAGACTAACTTTAGAGAAATTTTGAGTAAAAGATAGTTGAATATGGAGTGTAGTGGTTCTAGAAAAGTATCTTCTTAATCCTAGAGTTATAAAAAAATAAATAAATAATTATATAAAAAACTAAAAAATATTAACATTTTGTTTGTCTTTGTCATCTCCTTTTAAGTTTCTGCAACTAATTCAGGTATGATATTCTCTACTTTTTCTTTTATATTTTCTTATATTTTTCATATTTTTGCATGCTTATTTTTAAATTATGGAATGTTAAGAATAATATTTAAATTAGGTTGGAGGGCCGAGATAGTTGATGTAAATTGTAAATGTGTGTGTTACTACTTTTGAGTGCATCCTAATAGTCTAGTTTATATTATATTCTGATTTTGAAATTTGTAATAAGTTGTTTTTATTCTTTTTTCTTTGAATTACTCAAATTTGTGAGTTCTCTTTTAGTAATCACTCATTAAATATTTTTTATAATTTATTTATTTATACACGTATTATTAAATCATTCTTTTCACATATATTATGACACATATTAGTGGGTTGTAAGTTAAAATTTTTACAATATTTTGTTCTTTTGGTTTGTCTAATAAATTATCCAAAGTAGTGGAAAGTGTATATATTCTAAAAAAAACCAAAAAGAAAAAAGAAAATAAAATAAAAAATAAAAAAAAAAAAAAGAAATAAATGTATTTATTTTTACTATATCTGAAACATGAGTAATTAAATCCGTATGGGTGTTTTAACACTTAGTGGTCTAAAGCCAATTGGTATAAGAATCATTGGCCCAAAGCTCGCTACATAGGTTACAGATATAATGTTTGTTTATATATCTGAAACTCCGAGTAATTAAATTCATAGAGGTATTTCAAAACCTAGTACCTTAAGGTCAACTGGTCTAGAGTCATTGACCCAAAGCTCATTACATGGATTGAAGATATAATATTTAAATTGTGTGAATAAGGTACTGCCTAATAAAATATTATCTTTGATAAATCAATATAATAAAATTATTGTTCACTTTTAATGAAGCTTCATAGCATTATGTTAATTTATTAAGCACAAAAAAAAAAGGTTTGGTGATATTTTGGATAATGAGTGACTGACAAAAGGCTAAAATAAATTAATTTTGAGAGAATTTATTTATTTGGTAGTTTAGAAGCTATATGAACAACTATTTACTTGCATGTGAATTTTGTAAATCTTAATTTAATATAGCATTTTTATTACTAGGGCTAGCAATAAGCTGATTTGGAGGCATAATTAGTGTTAAAAATTATATGTTTTCTAAGCAATAAAAATGTTATTTTTTGGTTTAATTATAATTTATATTTGTAATTATGTAATATATTATGAATTTCTAACTATGTTTTTAAATATTTGATTTTGTGTATTTTTGTATGTTTAAATTCAAGCCTCCTAACAAATTAACAGATAGATACCGGTAGTCTGAAAAATTAAGCTATTATCAAAGAGGATCACGACTTTTGTTGTAAAATTATAAGTTTTTATCATATTCAATGATTATAGAATTATAAGTTTCCACTATGTTAGATTAGTAATTTTAAGTAGATATGCTTGAATAGATTGTGTTAGGTTTATATTTGGTTAGAGGGACAAATGTAAGATCATGATTTAATTGGCTTTATTTATGTATGTGGTGTGGATTAATCATAAATTTATACAAATGAAAAATAAGGGGAACAAACCTCTCTATACGTCTTTCTTCACTTCTTTCTTCCAAATTTCTTCTTTTCATCTCTCTTTTTAATATTTAGTAAATTAATAAATAAATTTATTTTTATTTTCAATTTTAGTTATTTCTATTTTTATGTATAATTTAATATTAATAATTATTTTTATTTCAATTATCCTAGGATAAGTAATAATAAGTTAGAGTAAGGTGAAGCTCTTAATAGAAAAATATGATTTAAGTAAATTCTATTTTTAATTATATAAATTAATTTATTTTTTAATTAATATTATTCATATTTTATATTTAGAAATTTTGATTTATTGTAGACAAACAAGGGAGTTTGGCACAATGAATTATTAGTACCTTAGTATAAAGTATGGTAAAATGATATTATAACTTATTATAGATAAGTTAAATTTTAGCACACTAAGTACTTAATTAATCCATCAGAAAATTAATGAGAAAATAATAATAATTTATATAATTAATCTTTTGAACAATAAAGAAATATGATAAAAAAAATTGGGAAATTTACACAAATAACCTTTCTCATTTTATATTTTTCATTAATAACCTTTCTATATTTTTCCTATCATAAATAGCCAATCAAAACTTACATTTCCTTAATTACCCTCCATATTTAATTTTTATTACAGAACTATAAATTTAAAACTTCAATCTTCGTTCCTGCAACAACAGCCAACCCGTTCCCTAACCACTCACCGTTCTTGCAAACTACAAACACCGCTCAAGATCGAGCTTCTTCTTTACCTAACTGCGTGTAAGGTAATATAATTGTATTAAATATTTATATAAGTGTTATGAATTTATGTGCATCGTTTGCGAGATAGGGTTTATATTTTGGGATTGTCTGACAGTTGGTGACAGAGACAGTGCCTGTCTCTCAGCTCGTGAGTCAGGCTATCTGCAGCACGTGAGCAGCACTGTCTCACATGGATTGTGAGACGGCATGTTACCAGCTGCGACGGCACTGTCTCACCTAGCTAGTGACGGCACTGTCACTACTGTGCGACGGCACTGCATCAAGTCTGGCACTGTCGCATCAGTCTGACTGTCATCGCACTTTTAATATATTTTATTTTTAGTAATTATATTTTTAACAAGATAATAAAATTATTTTCTTCAATCATGTCGGGATTAATGGACTTAGTTGTACTTGAACTTCGTTATAATGGTTGGTGGGAGACATTGGCGTATGGTCGGATGGATTATGTGAATGCTAAGAATACAGACATTTTGGTTGGAAAAGATTGTTTGTTTGTTCAGTTTTTATCAAGAATATACGAGGTTTTACAGATAAATCCTAATGAATATAATATCACATTGAAGACAACATTGAAGTCTAATAACACAACCTATCATGCATGTTCACTACCCATGGACATATGTAATGATGAAATGGTGAAGGTTGTATTACATTTAGCCTTTGATGTGGCCAACATTGGATGTATTCCTATATTTGTTACCACATCTCCTAGAGTTCCAACCCAAGATGTTGAAGATGTTGAGGCACTTGTAGAATCGATCTCGTCCCGGATGTTGAAGAAGAGGTATTACCAAGGACAACATTGTTGCAGCAATATTACTCTCCAATTCACGCACAATAATGACACTATCGATGATAATGGTATTGCATTGCTCGATGTTAGAGAAGAGATGTTACCAGTAGAAACATCTTTAGAGCAATATGGTGAACCTATTAATAACATGGACAATACGTAAGTAGATGATGTTCGTGTTAATGATAGGGCGTTGATCTTATTGATATTCCTTCTAACAATGAGAACGAGCGTGATGATGATATTGTCGCTAATAGTCGAACAATCGATCCATCGCTCCAATGGACCGCTCGATGATGACAGCTTGTTGACCCTCTTATAAGTCTTGCTCCAGCTTATGCCATCAAACTTGATTGCTCCAGATTTTATTAGAAGTTGTAATTGAGATGATATTAGATGTGGGTAAGTTGTTCTCTAAGAAGAATGAGTTAATATTGAGCTGCAGTAAATTTGCCCTTCGAATAAGTTTGATTTTAAGATTGCAAGGTCCACAACTACACGCTTTGAGGCCCACTGCTCTTCGAATCATGTAAATGGCGTATTCGAGCAACGAGACCTTCGAACGAGGAAAATGTTTATCGGGTAGTTCGGAGAATTGATAATGTACATACATATCATAATGAAGTATTATTGGACGGCCGTCACCAAGTAAAGAGCAGGGTTGTTGGTCATATTATTGCTGAAAAATATATTCAGGAAAAAATGATATACACACCAAATGATATCAGAGTAGACATGCAGCAGGAATATGGTGTCCATTTAACATATCAGCAAGCATATCGGGCCAGAGAAGTTGGTCTAGAAATTATTAGAGGGAATCCTGCAGAGTCATATAACTTACTACCCAAATATTCTCATGTTTTGAAGGCCGCAAATGAAGGTACAGTTACTCACCTTGAACAAGATGCAGATGGTAATTTCTTATACTACTTTGTAGCTCTTGGATCTTCCATCAAGGGTTTTAAACAGTTTATTAGACCGGTGATTGCGGTAGATGGTACTCATCTAAAGGGTCTATATCGGGAAGTATGTTTGTGGCAACTCGCTTAGATGGAAACAATCAATCAGTATCCGTTAGCCATTGGAGTTTTGGATTCGGAGAATAATGATGCTTGGGAATGGTTTATGATGAAGTTACATGGAGTGATTGGTGATATGCCGGACTTAGTATTTATCTCCGATCAATGCACTTCCATCAAGAGAGCCGTTCTTAAAGTATTCCGTTATCGCTGCTCATGGCATTTGTTTTACCATGTGAAAGGTAATATCAAAGCAAAATTCAAGATGTCCCGAATTGTTTGGGATGATTTCGAGTCGATCTTTATAAAAGCCGCAAAAGCATATGGGCACGAAGAATTTAGAAAACAACTCGAGGCTCTGTGGATGCTCCATTCCAGGCAGACTGATTACTTGGAGAATAATATGGGGTATGTAATCGGGCAAGGTCCGAGTTCGAAGGCGGAGATATAGTATTCTTACCACGAACATCGCGGAAAGCGTGAACTCTTTTATGAGGGAACCGCAAAAATTTCCGATTACACATCTTATTGATCATTTTAGGAAAACAATGCAGAGAATGGTTTTATGATAGAAAACTTGTGGTCGAATCGATGAGTACTCGGCTAACAACTTGGGCGGATGAAATAGTCATCGAGAGGAGATCTCGGCCGAAATGATGATGGTCCGTCCCGTGTCTCCACATCGATTTCATGTTTTGGGTGGTGGTGTGAATGAGGGATTAGTTGACATAGAAAAAAACTTGCACATGTAGAGTATTCGATTTAGATCGGCTCGTCTGCATGCATGCAATCGCTGCTTGTTTAACTGCTCGAGTGGATTACATAAGCTTTTGTTCTGAATTTTACACCAAGGAATCATTGGTAAAGGCTTATGCACAACCAGATGGAGCCGATTAATGACGTAATCGATTGGGAAGTGCCGGATGAAATTCAAGAGATGCAAGTTTATCCACCAGTAGAAGCACCACCACCGGTCGTCAGAAGAGTCGAGAACACCCTCTCGCGGTGAGGATGTAAATCAAGAACTGTGAAATGTGGGCGGTGCAATGAATCGGGTCATAACCATAAACGATGTAAAAATCCTATTGTATCAAACCAAAACTAGTTGTATTCTTCCAAGTAATATTGTACTGAGTATTAAAATTTTTTTATATTGCATAATATATATATTGGTAAAACAATTTATTTAATGTTATTTTTATATTGAATACAATAGTTTATAACATAATATCACCATTAAATATGTCTACAGACAATCTTTTTCCTAAAATACATCCCATGATCGCCGTTGAAATCGAGCCTAAGTCCAAACATTAAATACATAGTAAACATCAATAAAAACACCACAATCACCACTACCGGGCTCTTGTTATGGGACACCTTTAACTCGCAATGACTTTCCAGTATTCAGCACGCCGTAGGTCATGTCGAAAACTGTAGAATCCAACATGGTCTAGCCATCGAGGGAATATGACTTCGAATGCCCTAAATTGATCTTTGTACGTTTTATCGTCGCGGAATGTAAGCAATGAGTCATAAATCCATACTTTGTTGTTACGAAAGTCTACTCTGGCTAGTACCCAATGATCGCCGCCAAGGTTAACTGGAATGAAAACCTACACATAAAAATATTGTTCTGAATTCAGTATTTCTTACACCCAAATTAATACAGTAAAAAAAAATTTTATATTGACATACCATATCCACATCTGTCAGCTGCTTTGACATTATGAACTCCCGCCCACGAATATAGCTATTAAAATTATCACTATATTGTAAGGTTTCGACCGAACAATTTCCGTTGTTCCATAATTGCTTAAGGAACACCTGCAATATCATATACACTAGAATTCAGAAATACACAACATATAATTTTAAAAACAACGAATATATATTTAGTAAACTCATCGCATCCAAAAATATGTGTCCAGTACGTGACCCACCGAGACAATGCATTTGGATATTGTCGCTGCTTCTCACTGATCAAGCGATAATACTCATGAATATGCTGTACATAAGAAATAAGAATAACAAACCACTGGTCAAATTAGAAAACAGTCCTACTACACAAACACAACCAATGGTTTGATGAAAAAAAAAATTACCTCGTCACCTAGCCATCCCAGATGAAGTATGACCTAAAAGTATTTGAAAAACGAAGTGCGAGTATGGGACTCGAACGATCCATTGTAATGTTACCAACGAAACCACTCGTCGAACTCATTGTATACACATGGATCTTGTAATCCTCGAGTGGATTTATATCTACACTGTTCGCTCATCGATCCGGCGATCCACTAATTGGAGTGTAGGCACGGGATTGATGTTCCTCCCTCGCTTGAATGACGGAATCAAATATGGACTATTAAAGACATAAGATCTTCTATATGGACGGCCAAACTTACTAATATCCGGCGGCTCCTCCATAAGAATCTGCCCGCTTTGTCTACTGACATCCCCATAAAAAGTATATAATGACATAGGACTAGAAATCATCTGATTATCTACGTCAAGATACACTCCACAATCATCCGGTACCTATCCATTTGTCGGGATAAATAAATTTAATAAATAACGGATTAAAAGCTAAAAGAACGCACAAATGACATATTAAATTTGCTCACCGTGATACTGAATGTGTAGTCGGAGAAGGGTCGTGTGAGCGTTCAGTATACTGAACTAATAAATCCCATCACCGCTTCTAAATTCTTTGTGTTCTTTACGCCTGCCTCAAAGGTCGACTTCAATTCACATATAGAACGATCAATCTTGTCCATCCGTCGAATGATATAATCATTATTAAACTTTGTCCTTGATCATTATGAATTTAAAAATTATAAGTTTAAATAAATATATATAAGCTCTTAATGACATATATATATATAGAAAATAAATGATTTATAACCTCTGAATCATATGTGTCATTGGATTCGTGTGTTTGCTCATGATGGTCTTCTGCTGGAAGCTCCTCCTCCACAAGACCTTGCGGCTCCAGTGTTAGGCTAGTGGCACTTGCGATGTTTTGATTCTCCTCTGTTTTAGCCATAATGGGAGGTGCGTTGATTGATGGTTGATGCTGCACAAAGTAACATTACTTATAAATACATAAATAATCATTTACAAAGTAACATTACTTATAAGATACTCACATTACAAACCCAACTTGGGATATATGGAACATAATCCTTTACAGTTTGCCAATATTTTTGTGCTTTCTCTTTAGAGTTCGGCTCGATGGTTTGTAGTACATTTTCCTGCAATAATTCAACCCAAATTTTAGGTTAGTAGAATCATAGTATTATTTACTGATATGAAAAACAATAATATACAACTCCACAAAGTAATATTACTTACAAGACGAGAGTTATCATTAAACAATGAATTCACAACAGTGAAGTTGATTTTGGAGGAAGCGATGGGCTTCCATTGTACAATGCGTGGAATCATTTTTTTTTGTTTTCACGACCCAATCGTGATGGCAGCCCTCCAATAACTTCGAACATCCATGCCTACAATAAGTAAAATGACAATATTAAAAAAGTATTAAATATTTACTATTAACAAACAATTATCGAAGAATATAATTTTAATGTAGTACGATTTTAACGTACCTGAACTCCAGATGTAAAGCCGTAAACATTGTACTTTTCAATATTATGATTTGGCTTTTCCAAGCGAGTCTTCTTAAATTTCTCCATTTTACCATACAATGCATTGTCAAGATCGTCAGATATCGCTTCCCATGACAAACGAATCCCATGGACGGTTTCGAAAGTGATCAATGTCATCCACCTCGTTAAGCAATGAAAAGTTTATCTGACTATGAACTTTTCTTCCATTTAGAACTCTGTCTGCAAAATAAAAGAGTGCAATTTTTACTGCATCAATGTCGTCCATAGCGTCGAAGTCTAAGTTACCAAACCTTTCGTCGAACTCGCCGAGATTTAAATTGCGAAATGCACCATCAAAATACGTGATAAGCGACCTATGATTCTTTTTTATCATTTTTGGTACATCGTCGTCACCCCAACAAAGTCCCGTGAACTAAACACCACTCTCCAATTGATAAGCGTATCAAATGCTCACCAATTTCAAACCACAACCGATCTGTCTCATTACAGAGCCACTTGTCTTAGCAACAAATTATACATAATCACACCACTCGAATGGAAAGCTTCGACACTCTAAGAAATGGCCAAATATATCCTTTTGAATAATTGCAATCGTCGCTTTGTTAACTTACCCTCAATAGCTTTTACGATCGTATCTAATTTACACATACTTGTAATAGCCCGTGAAAATGAGCAGCAGTAAGGTATCCGCATCATGCCGTGTACATACGCAGAATCGCTCATATTTCATTACAAATATAACATTATTAAATTAAAATTATATAATTTACAAATATAAAAAAATTCTTCAGTAAAATTTCGAAAATATTACAGGTGCGGCAGCACCGTCACGACAAAAATTATGCGACATGTACACCATCGCACTAAATTCCGTAAATTACAACCATAATTTGGTGCGACATGCGACAGTCGTGCGAGTTCGCATGTCGCACCAAATACGTAATCTAAACCGGACCATCGCGATTAAACCCGTGGCGACGCTCGCTCGTCGCACTAAATTCCGAATCTGAATCGGTAGCGTCGCACTGTGTTTGGTGCGACGGAATGCGACGGATGCTCGTCGCGACCAAATTCCGAATCCGGATTCGAATCGTGCCGTCGCGCAAATCGTGCCACGGCACCAGCCCGTCAGTCGAAACGTGCGATGGCAGACCATGGCACCGGATTGGTGGCGACCATCCGCAGTGTCACCAGATCTACCGATGGCCATGCTGTCCGAGTTCTTTAAAAGAAAAAATTACGTAAAAGTTACCTCGGTGTCTCCGGTGTCGGTTCTGCTTTCGATCGCCTTCTCGTAAGTCGAGTAACTGTTGCGAAAATTTTGGCCAAGGGTATCTTGGTCTGAAAAATTGGAGATTGGCTAATTGCGATATGAAAAATATAGAAATGTTATTAATGAAAAATATAAAACGAGAAAGGTTATTTGTGTAAATTTCCCAAAAAAATTTGTTAAATTATATTTACTACTAATAGTAGATTCATAACCCTAACTAATTTAACTTCATAGTTGTACTCAAATTAAGTTTCATATTTTTTAAATTTAATTTTAATTTTCTTAGATAAATTACAATAAATAAATTAAATTTTTTTTCCGTAAATCGACCTCATACTTATTAAGTTATATTATAACAAAATATTCTTATATTTGGTAGTTATAAAATAACTTTGAGTGGAGTAAAAAATCAAATACATGCACTCATCAAACCCGTGAAACATATGAGGTACTGAATATATTATTTTGATCGAGAGTAAAAGAATAAGAACACGTTGCAGAAAAAGACAAATTTTACGCTGATGCTATTAATCTAATGCATGAGGATATTGCAAAAGTTCAACACATAAGTAACCTGCGGCAATGTAGGGATGAGACACGCACAAGGTTCTATTATTGTTTATTCTTCCATTTGAATTCAGACCTGATCAAGGCATTATATTCAAAGTGGACAAAAGAGTGCTTAGCCTTCTTTTGGTTTTCTCCCTTTTGCCCTATCCGTCATCTGTAACAGCCTTTTACTAATTCTCCACTTGTATTGTCAAAATATTCAGTATGCATAATCATTCTACATCTTAACAACATAGCAGAAGAGTAAAACAAGATAAATACGATTTTTAACAAGATTGCATGATCTGGAGAATACTCTCATTTTTTGTTTTTACTTACTTTTCTTGTTTCACTAGAAACTAATTCAGTTAGTGCAGGTGGGTATGTCTCTTAAATCTGCTGTCCTGAAATACCACGATAGGTAATAAAAATAAATAAAAGAAAAAACAAAGGTTTAAGCTTACACCTATAACACATCTATTGCTACATGCTAAACAGAAAAACTAGAACAAAATAAAAGAAACAGTTGGTGTTTGGGTAATATCGAGCAGGTCTCCTCGAGGCCCTTCTAGCTCGAATAAAATACCTTGAGGTCATCCCAGCTCGAGCAGAAGTTCCGACCACTAGCACGAAGACGATCTCACTAGACGTCAAAGCTGGTCAAGGTCGAGGAATTCAGGACCGTTCGAGCTCCGAGCTCTCTTGCCTGCTCGAGGTTATCAGGTCCGGCCAAGGCTGGACAAGGACGGGGAGTTCAAAGACTGATCGAGACCCGAGCTCGCCTTTCTGCTCTCTGCAGTCGAGTTCTTGAGCACAACTGGGCTACGCCAGTCATAGGACAAATGGAATATAAGACCCGGCCCAGGGCAGTCCAACCCGTTTTCTCAGAATCCTGGCATACTTTTCGATGTCTGACCAGGGCCCCACATGGTATGGTGGTAGTACTGTTGCCGATGGCCGGCACATGCCCTCACGGTGTCATCATTCCTTGCGCACATGCCCGACATGGTGATTTGGCTATGTGAACCGGGCGAAATAAAGCTGTAAGGGCAGCCTGACCCCCCACCTGAAGCATTCTAGATGGAAGGTCGTGTACCCTTGAGGGGGACGGCCGGGGATATCACCCCTGCCCGGCAACCTTAAATCCACGTTGTCGGGTATGTTATAGGTGTCCCTAAGTCTATTCAAGTCTAACTGGGTGGTTTCACATCTCATATGGTCAATAGGGTATCCCCTACCCTCAAACCTTTGGCTGGCCCTTTCCTCCCGATGCGGCTGGGCCTCCGTCGCGGGCAATGCCCCTTCTGAACTAGAATCCCTCACGGGAATTATACTAAGAGGCTCTACTTCACTTGAAGAGGAAGATTCCTCAGGGGACATCCTACGGGCTCTACCAGACATTTTTTTTCCTAGAATTCAATCTACCCAGATGGAATCGGAGACCAGGAAGAAGGAGGAACGGAACCGGTGAGGAAAGAATGAAGAAGGGTGTGTACCTGAACACAGAAAGAGGTTTACACCACCGGAAATCGCCTTAACACGAAAGATGAAGATGAAGAAGCACTTGCAGGAAGTTTCGAGTTTGAGTAAAAATGAGCAATAGGAAGTACAGTGAAGAAATCAAGGGTTTTTAAAAGAGGAAAGGCAGAAGGCGGGTCTCTTCAACAACCGGCGCGAAGATCGAGGGGCGCGACCTTTCGAGTCACGTCCCTTCAAAATTTGAACGCACGATCAGGATCTACCCACGTGTCCCGCATTGAATGCGAAATGATGGAAGTGGAAGACAACTGGGAAACGTAGGGAAGCGTAAAAGGCTGGGAAGTCGGCCCATCACTAATAAGTTTCCAGTCTTATCTTATTTCACTCAAAAGACTAGAAACTGGGGGACTTATGTTTGGGTAATATCGGGCAGGTCTCCTCGAGGCCCTTCTAGCTCGAATAAAATACCTTGAGGTCATCCCAGCTCGAGCAGAAGTTCCGACCACTAGCACGAAGACGATCTCACTAGACGTCAAAGCTGGTCAAGGTCGAGGAATTCAGGACCGTTCGAGCTCCGAGCTCTCTTGCCTGCTCGAGGTTATCAGGTCCGGCCAAGGCTGGACAAGGACGGGGAGCTCAAAGACTGATCGAGACCCGAGCTCGCCTTTCTGCTCTCTGCAGTCGAGTTCTTGAGCACAACTGGGCTACGCCAGTCATAGGACAAATGGAATATAAGACCCGGCCCAGGGCAGTCCAACCCGTTTTCTCAGAATCCTGGCATACTTTTCGATGTCTGACCAGGGCCCCACATGGTATGGTGGTGGTACTGTTGCCGATGGCCGGCACATGCCCCCACGGTGTCATCATTCCTTGCGCACATGCCCGACATGGTGATCTGGCCATGTGAACCGGGTTAAGGAGACAGCCACGCATCCCCAGGGAATATTACGCCAATCCCGGCTGTCAGAGGGACCCAGACACCACTGACGCTGGAACGGATGCTCTCGGAGAAAAGGGCGGGAAAACAGAGAATAAAAGGAAACAGATGGGTAAGTTGCAGGGTCCGAAAATTCACACAGGTTCTTCTAATTCTCATTTCTCTTTACTTTGATTTGGGATTTTTCCGAATTCCCTTTATTTAGAAAGAAAAGCAAAAATACATCTTTTCCATTCTTCCGGTCTCTCTAATTAATGGGGATACCAAAAAGAACAACCCAATTACTGACTTGAGCGTTGAAGGGTTTTCCCCGGAACAACACCCGACGACCCCTGACATTGTTTTCTGTGAGCACAGATCCGGGAGACTTCCGTTCTAAAAAAGACAGAGGAATAGGAAGAAAGAGACAGTTCTGCTCGAGCTCGAGTTAGTCGCGAGCAGAAGATCCTGATACTATTTGAAAGGACGCGGGAAAATTGTATCAATTGTTAGCTTATACATAGAATATAGCTGTACATAAAAACTGGAGGACCCAGTTCATTGTATTTGTTGTTACAAGGTATCCTATAGAACTTTGAAGGCCAAAGTCCCTCCAAAAATTCCATATATTTTATTGGGCTTTGGTTCGAGGAAGAATTAGTATTATTGATCTATTAGCAAAACAAATAAGCCAAAAACTAACACACTATCTAAATTTGATGGCAGCTTAATCCAAAGTGATGAAGAGATGATTATGGTGTATCTTAATTAAGGAAACCTAGCAAAGCTACACTCAAGCATCAGCAACATGTTGTAGAGGTTCAGTCCAGTAAAAGAAAAAACGAAGCCTATAAGTTCCAATATTTAACCATATAAACATCGTATGAACCATAAGAACTATGATGTTCAGCTAAACTACATTTCAACAAGATACGGCCTCTATCAAATCTCTCCCCTAGCAAACCAAAAATTCATTAATATTCTACTAGCAACAAAATGGGTATATTGTATATCATTCCCATGATGATAATCAATTGAAAACCAACAAGCTAAGTCTATATGCATGAAAAGTACATTCACCAATTCTTGTGCACATATCATTGTATATGCAAGCGCATCGCAGGCATTTAAAAATCAAATCAACTTATAATTTTAGCTCATGACGGGTTTCGACAGGGGGTTTCTAGAGAATGAAAAATAAGAGTAATGATTAAAGAAATCAAATCAGCTTTCAGATCTTTCTGCTCAAACAACCAAATTTGAGTACGAGCTTTCTGCCAACAAATTTGAAACCCATCATAAGAAACCAAAGTTTGCAAACAAAGAAGACAGCTTCAGTCGAAAAAAAATAAATAAATGAAATTTGAAAATATTACTTACACTTTGAAGAAACCTGAAAATCAGATTCTGCAACCACAAAACAAGAATTAAGAGGGGAAAAAAAATATGTGAGTAACATTATGATCAAATAATAATCATTAATAACAATATTATTAATATTGTTTAAAGTAAAGTAATTTACAATGGGTTGTGCATAATCCTCTGGACTTTGGTGCTAGCCATGGTTGCTTCTTGCATGCTGCTGCGCTTTCACTGCAACAAACGCTTCCACAAAAGGTGGATTTTGCACGAATGATCAAATTTTTATTTTTTACTTTTTTCTCTCTCTACCCACGCCGTCCATTTTTTTATTTTTATTTTTTATCATTAACACAATCTATCTTTTTCACCATCAATTCATCACATCTACTAACATATTATAAGCTTGAATATTAAGTTTTGTTAAATATTATGAACAAATGGTGGATTTTGCTGTTAAAGTTTATGAACTTGTTATCAAATCATGGGGCTGCGTCATTCTTTTTATCGTAAAATATAATTAATATAAGTGTATACATAGAGTTGCAAAGCCATGAGACAAATAATTGTTGAATCTTTTGTCTAATTATAATTGTTCTAGGCTATGAGACAAATAAATAATTTCCTTCCAAGTTATGCTAAAAATTTACTGGTGAGCACCATGTTGGTACAATTGGATCCAATTTAATTTAACTGTTCGAGATTTTGATAGTGCGTTACTTCCTAATTGGGGAATTAGAATTCAAAATTGAAATTATTGAGAACATTTATTTTGTAAAATAGAACTGAAAATTGAAAATAGAATCATGAAGCCAATTACCTACACTATCCATTTTACCCCTAATAAATTTTTATAATCTCCAAAATACCCTCAACTAAGTTCTTTCATTTTTACATTATAGAATTATAAAAATACTCAATAAATTTATTTTTTTTTGCAACTAAGTTATTTAAAACAATGACGATGACGACAACGACAACAACAACAATAATAATAATATTATTGTTATTAAAATTTATTATTTTAATTTTTATTATTGTCATTAATTTCATTATTATTATAATAAAAATTTATTAATGATTAACATTAGAAAGTGTACATTTAATAAATATTACAATTATTATTTTTTCACTTATAATATTGATTAATGTGTTCATAACTTATAACTTATCTTAATACTACCTAAATATAATTGTATGTTAAATTAAATTATAGTATGTTAATTTTATCTTAATTTTATATTATGTGTAAATTTCAAGAATAAGGAGAAATTGAAGTTAAAAGCAGACAAACAAGATGGATTGTATTAATACAAAAATCATAAAATAAAGGAGTGGAGCCACTTTACCAAGATAAGACTTATCTTTTGCATTATTAAAAAATAAATAATAATAAAATAAGAGAAGCTGCTTCTTGCCTATAAAAAAACAGGGAGGAGAATGCAAAAGTGTGTTCTGGAAGCTTCATGTAAACTAGAAAATGCTAAAAGCTCTTTTCTTCCTTTGTTTTTAATTTTCTTTTTTAATGAGTGATTAATTTATTAAGGTAAGATATAAGGTAAAATTTAAGAATTTAAATATTTTCTAAATGAATTTAAAATTTATTTTATTTATTATGTGTTTATTATTTTTATTTTATTTATAAGTTACTTTTATATTATATTAATTTATAAATTTAGATCTCCTTAGATGCATATGGTATTTTGATATTATATTAACACTTCAATATAGTTGTGGCATATCATGTATTTTATTCTTATATATATCCATAAAAAATAGATAATTAATAATTAACTAGTATATGAAATATAAAATATAATTATAAGAGAATATTATGAATATAATTTGAATACTAATAGTAGAATCTTATCACTTTTTAAATTATTAATCCCTTTTTCTATAATTAATTTTTATTAAATAATTTACTACTAAATTTATTAATTCTATGTGGTTCGATCCCAAACTTACCTGATTATATTATAATTAAAAAATTTTATATTTGGAAGTAAATCAAACACTTTTGAGTCGTATTAATTAATTTTATTATTTTAATTTTAATTATTATTATTATTAATTTTAATATTATTTATATTAATATTATTAACATTTATTAATTATTATTGTTGTTGTTGTTGTTATTATTAAAAAAATATTTTAATTTTATTATTTTAATTATTATTATCATTATTAAAATCTATTAATTTTATTATTATTAATAATAGATATAATATAATCAACTAATATATTAATGTTAATAATAATTATGACAATAATTAATTAAAGACCTTTAATAATTTGTAATAATATAATTTATTTTAATTCTAAATTTAAAATAAAAAATATTTAATTTTAATTTTTATAATTTAAATAAATAATTTATTTTAATTTTAATTTTTTTTTTAATTTCTATTTAATAAACGCACCATAAATCTCCGAATAAATGAACTAAACCGAACGGCTCAAGTCAGTTCTCGCCGTCTTGGGTAACTACAAACTCTGTTGTCACCAGAGTTCAGATGGCAATTGGAGGAAAAAATTAAATATTAAAGTATGAAGGGAAATTTTTGAAAATAAGTAAAAGTTTGTGGAGCGAATCGAAAAAGAGATAATACCAGACTCGTACAGGCGACAAAACCAAAATCGAGCCACAGAAGTTTCTCGTACTGTCTCTCTTCGCTATCTCACCATCTCTGTTAGCTTAGATAATTTCTAGGGTTTGGTTCGCACGTGCGTAATATCTACGACATGGCAGGCGCTGGAATCCACACTTATCACCAGCAATGGCCACCGGCACCAGCGCCACCGCCTCCTCCGGCCGCCGGCGGAGGCGCAGCACCACCACCACCTCCCCCTGTTCCCTACGATAACACCAACCGGCTCGCTCACGATGAGGTGTAATTCTCTATGGCGCTTTTTCTATTCATCTTTAATTTTATAGGAAAATTTTGGGATCTGTTATTAGTTAGCTGATCATGTTTTCTATTTTTTGGTTTCAAATGTTGGAATGAATTAAAAATTTGGTTCTTTTAACCTCTATTTGTTGATTAATGCATTTGATGCATTCAAAATGGAAGTTTTAGATGACATGCTGCTGGACGGCTGCTGATTGTAATCCAGAATAATGTTTATGTTTTGAGGAATATATGGGATCTTATTTATGTTTGCGGCTGTGCTTTAATTGGGTGGCATGGATAAATGCTCATGTTTTTAGGGTTGTTGTAGGGTACTGGTGGTATTGATACTGCTGTCAGGCATATTTGTCAATGATTGATGAGGTCATATTACCTCATCCTTATCCAATCTCATCCAATGGTTCATAAGGACCTAATATGCAGATGGAAGTGTTGTAGGATTTTCCATGTTTTTGAGATCCGAAATTTTTGGGTGGTAATTTGTCTCTCTTCTAAGCTTCAAATTTTTCTGAAACGTGGAATGATATTGCTAGGAATATTTCCTGAACTTAAATAGGACGCATATGTATTGTGGTTTGCAGACATTATGCTTAGTACACAGTTTCTTTTCACAATTTGTGATGGAAATAGACATTTGGCAAAAGTTAGGCTGATATGGAAAGGATTTTCCTTTTTCTGTTGTTTTGGTTGTAGTGTCAATGAAAGCAGTATGTTTTGTATGATTGCTCCTTTTCGTCAAGGATTAGGAGACCTTTGCATCTGCTGTGTATGTATGCACTACAGAAATTTTGGATGATTGTGATGAAGAGCTGGATTAGATGATTACTTGGAGAAAGGAAAGAGGTCTTTTTGCATTAAGTATGAAGCTAGTGCTAAATTGACTCTTGCAGAAATTATCTTTGTGACAGGATTCAAGATAATTTGGTTTAACTTAAAAAACAAAGGAGCAAGTGTTTGCAATGACGGTGGAAGTGGCTAGTTTTGAGTTGGTGAAAGAAGATGGTAGAAAATAGAGAATTATATGACAGATGGGGGTTTCTAGAGAGCATTTGGTTGTTTTGTTCTGGTTGGTGGCTTTTCCCATGGCTGTCAGTGGCCTTTTGTTTTAGTTTATTATAATTTCCTTATTTTATTTTATTATTATTTTTTTTTGGTATTTAAAGAATTTGAGATTGTCTTAAGAATATTGTGCAGTTCAGTTTGTTTTATCTTTGGCTCTTCTACCCTTCTACGATAATGTGCTCGCATATGCTTGTTAATAGCTCTTCTACCCTTCTATGACAATGTGCTCGCATATGCTTGTTAATTACTGCTAATAAGAAATGCTTGTTTATGGTTATTTTCATTTAGGTGCGCACTATATTCATTACTGGTCTGCCTGATGATGTGAAGGAGAGAGAACTACAGAACTTGCTGAGATGGCTGCCTGGTTATGAGGCTTCACAAGTGAACTATAAGGGAGAAAAACCCATGGGTTTTGCTCTCTTCTCGACTCCCCAGCTGGCAGTTGCTGCCAAAGATGCCCTTCAGGTTTATCTTCTCGAGATCACTGTCCTCTTTTGATTTACTAGCTTTGTTGCTTTCAATTTTAATAAGATTTGAGCTTCCTTTGGGTTTTAGGAAATGATATTTGATGCTGAAACAAAGTCTGTGCTGCACACAGAAATGGCCAAGAAAAACCTTTTTGTTAAGAGAGGTGAGCTTTAACTAATTCGGTGCTTCTTTGCTTTTTTATTGGACTTTCTGTTTCTAATTTCTCAATTCCTTAGGAAATATTGGTAATGAGTTTTGATAAACCTATGTTTATGCAAGTTTTATTCGGAAACTGGCTCTCAGATGACTGTTTGGGGAAACTTTTGCATTGGCATTGTGATTGTAGAGGAGTTATTCTGTTCAATTCAGTAGATGATGATGTTCTAACACCCCCCACCCGTCCCAAACAAAATAAATCATGGCTGTTGGAGATTGGCTTTTTGAGAAGCTTTTTGTGAGTAGTGAATAGTTTATAATGTGGTACATCTCGCGTTGTTGGGGGTAACTTTTAATCTGGTCCATAGATTTAGATTCTTGGTCTTGTAGCAGGGAAGAATATAACAAAATGGGGTACATTTTGAGCTTTTAGGGGTAAATTTTAAATCTGTTCCAGAGAAGTAGGTTCTTGGTCTCATAGCAGGAGAAGATAACTAATGTTTGTTTACTGTTATCGTTTAACAATTAGATGCTACTGTTGTCAATTTGTCTAGTTGTTAACAAATTTTATTTTCGGAATCGTGCGTGTACGCTTTTGAGGTTTAAAATAATGATATTTTTCAACTATATGTTTAAAGTTGACTTTTAATATAATAAATTTTCTATTATATTTAATTAGGTTAGGATCAGCAGCCTCTTTTTTCCAGCAGGAATTATTTTACAAACTAATGGACCGTAAGATTAATGTACTGTATATTGCTGAGAGTACATATAACATATTATTTTTAATGTACATTAGTTACGCATGCAAATGTAATCTTAGCTGTTGAAAGCTCACAATCCAATGGTGTAAAATTTGTGTAAAAGGAAGAGAGCCGCTTGTCCCACAGAAGGGTTGCTGATAGTGCTTTTATTTCATTATATTATCTATATGTGCATGTGTTACAAGGAGGAATGCTAATGAAGAGGATGTTTTGACTTGTGGCTAGAACCAAGAAATATAAATAAACATAGGAACAAAAATATCACCAACCTTAACTCTTAAGAAACTGATATTTTGGCCTTTATATTCTTGGCCTTTGCAAGGAATTGCTTAATAAAGTTTGAGCTTAAAAATAAGATAAAAATGAGAACCCATTAATCTGATCTTTCAGAATTATTGAGAATGTTTCTTTTGTAAGCTTTCAAAGAATGATGTTTCATGTTTCCAGGTGGTTTCTGGTGTTTAACCTAGTTGTTAAATGGCTGTTAAGCTCTTGGGATATGCTTTCTTTTCTGTCTGCAGGAATAGTTGCGGATACTAATGCATATGATCAAAGTAAAAGGTTGCGAACTGGTGGTGATTATACACATACTGGTTATTCAGCTCCATCTCCATTTCATGCTCCTCCAGCTCCTGTTTGGGGTCCACATGGGTGAGAACCTTTTTCGTTGCATGAATTTTGCTTCTTTTGACAGATAATTCACACAACTTAGAATAGGGAAGGATATTTAGACACCAGTGAGTCATGCTTTTCTTAGTAGTGTGTAAATTTTAAGTATTTAAGTGTTAATGGCTTGCATATCCTCTTATTATCTCTTGCATATTACATTTAGGTATATGGCTCCACCCCCTCCTCCCTATGATCCATATGGTGGCTTTGGTGTTCCTCCTGTACAAATGCCTGCCCCTGCTCCTGTACCTGCACCTAGTAGTTATGTACCTGTTCAGGTGATGCTCAAATGCATTTTTCTATTCCTTGAATCTGGTTTATGGAATGAGGCACCAATTACAATGTTTCAAACTATTATGTGTGTGTATTTGCTTTTTTTTTTTTCTTTTGAAATACAGTAATGTGGTTGAGTATTCTTTTCCTCCTCTCTGACGGGGCTTGTTATTTCATTCTATGTTTTTAGATTCTCTTCATTCCTTACACTGCATCATATATGTTGATGATAGGGCTTAATGTGTTTATACACATATCTCTTATCTATAATAATCGACCTCTGTTTCCATTGGCTTTTCTTTCACGAATGCATCTTCACCTGCAAAACAAGGTATATAAGCAAGATATAAATGAAACTATCTTGGATTATGTGCATTGTTGGAGATCAAAGCTCTGTTATAAAACACATAAGGAGAAAAATTCTGAGTTCAGGTTTTAGGGGTACTGAAAATGTCAGGTGTCATGGAACCTTTGGAGTTTTGTCCAACTAGTGAAAATATTTATGGTGGAAGTGTTTTCTTTTGTGTTGAACAATTTATATTTTCCTATTAAAAAAAAATATTATTATTATTATCATTATTTAAAAATTTGGGGAAGTCTGAATTCTTGGTTTGTCATAGGGGAAAACTTGGGATTCTTCATGATCCCTTGCAAAGTATTTTAATCTAACTTTTATTTTTCAAATTCAACTCATTAAATAATTACTTGTATAACTTCTGTTAGGGATTTCAAAGAATGTGGATAAATAGAGTGGGGCATGGGGAGTGATTTCTAATCTTAACAAACCCAAGCTCTCAGTTTGTTGCTCATCAATCAGCAACAATTCATCATTTTTTCAGGTTGGATGCTATTATTGCCATAGATGTCAACGATGTATCCCATGTGAAGTTTATTAATCTGTTAGATTTTTTTTTTTTTTTTGGAAAACATAATGAAAGGAAGTAATTTCCATTGCCAAGTCTTGAGTCTGTTGCTCAATAATCATTTTCTAAGTTGGATGCTATTACCATTAATTAAAATGGTGTACACCATGTGAAGCTTCTTAATCTGTTAGAAATCTTTAGTGAAAGTCATAAAAAACATTAGTAATTTCCACTTTTCAGCCTGTGTCTAGTATAGTGCTGTGATGCTGAAATAAAACGTAGTCATCGTGTAACTGTTCTACAGCCAAACAATGCTGCACCTCATAAACCTGTCAATGCCCCAGATTGCTAAGTTTCTAAAGAATCTGTCTTTTTTTCTTTTTCTCTCATTTGTTTTTGGTCTTTTCATAATAAGTTACTTTATATGCTTCGTATAGTTCCATTTAAATATTCTACCTAACTTTCTTGCAGAATACAAAAGATAACCCTCCTTGCAATACCTTATTTATTGGCAATCTTGGAGAGAATATAAATGAGGAAGAGCTGAGGGGCTTATTCAGCGCGTAAGAATGTCTTAGCCGTGATTTAAATGAGTTTTTCTATTTCTAGTGTGACTTTAAGGGTGTGCAAGACTGACGAATGTCTCATTCATCAATAATTTTGGGTGCAGACAACCTGGTTTCAAGCAAATGAAGGTCTTGAGACAAGAGAGACATACTGTTTGCTTTATTGAGTTTGAAGTAGGCTTCCTTTGTTCATTTTCAAAGATGCTTGCATTTCAGTGAACATCATCCAAAAGCCCTTTCTAGGTTTGATTATATCAATTTTGCTTAAAGCTTACTTCACTAAATTGCAGGATGTGAACAGTGCATCCAATGTGCACCATAATTTGCAGGGTGCTGTTATCCCCAGTTCTGGTTCTGTTGGCATGCGCATACAATATCCTTTTCTTCATTTTTCTGTTCCCGATTCTTTCCTTTTTTTCTTTTTCCTTCTCCGAATGTTGGGTATAGGTTGAGATTCACCATTGGGAGCTGAAGTCTATGTTCTTATCTTTTCTAAGTAGACGTTAATATCTGATGGAGCAAGGATTCTAAACTAGAAAAGCCCTACCTATCAGATTAATGTGAAGTATCACCTAGAAGTATATGAGCATGCTATCACTTTAAGACCTTTGACATTAGCATCGACTTGTCTCTGACACTAATGCATAGTTGTAAGATAATGCACTTTATTTACCTTAGAAGACGCATGTTTCATATATTCAAAGATGAAATTCACACGTGTGTGAGTATATAAATTTGATATGTGATCAAACTTATGATGATGCTGTATGTTTCATATTATGACACAAACCTATATGTGTATGGCTGTGTTCTTGCATCTAGATTTGCGAGGGTTGCTGTGTCTGTCACCTTTGTATGAGATCATGACACACTGTATGTGGCGTTTTCTGTATTGGAAGTAAAAGATATTTAATGTTAACTGGCTAATCAAGAGCAGCAGATTTGTATGAAAGTTAGCTTTTATAAAGATAATGTAACTATGTAGAAGTCTTATTTTGATGGCTTATCTGTACTTGGTGTTCAAAATGTGAGCATGTGCAAACTTGCCTATTCAAAGGTCTATCTTAATTCTTGTCACATATAGGGTTACCTGCCCAATACCTTTCCCTACTTTCTTGATATCTCTAATATGCGTTCTTAGATCTCATGATAGATTTGTCTGTCTGACCAATCAACCCTGTTGTATTATCTTTTGCTGGTAGCTTTCTAGGTTGGCGCATTTGTAAAATCAATGTATTTTGTTTCATCTTGACTTTGAAGTACGTATTCGAAGAATCCATTTGGAAAAAGGAAGGATGGAAGCCACGCTATTGCTTCTCCAGCAGCAAACGGAGTTCCACCAGTATTAAATTACCAGTAGCTTGAGCTTGAAGGGAATGTATTCTGTTCTTTATGCTCCGGCAAATTCAACTACATGATAGGATGCATCTTGCTGCTGTTGCATGCATCCATTTCATTGTCAACATCAGCATTAGCATCTTCTCTCATGCGAAAGAATGCACATAGTGGTATCATGAACATACCATTGTTGTGTTGTGCTTATTATCTGTGACATGCATTTGTCAGCAGCATGTGTTAATGCCTGGATATATTTGTAGGGACTTGGATGTCACTTGATTTGTATTACTGGTGCATGGGTCTGCAGTTTTGTTAGATTTATTGTCTGTTACCCTCACATGGATCATATCGCACATTAAGACGCTTATTTAAGAACATCTTCCTGTACTGCCTATATTTGTAAATTAGGCTCAACGACATTCCATTGCTTAACATGACATCACGACACAAGGTATCTGGATTGGATCCAAAGGTTCAATTACATAACATTATCTAACATGACATCTGAAGGTGATCCTCAGTTTCATTCCATGACACGAGTTTATTATGGTACAGGAAAACTAGGACATCTTGTTTAATTAAAATTTCTTAACATTGCCATTGCCATCTCCATTCACTAGTTCTAATTAGTAAGTTGAATCCATCATATAAGCAAACAACTTCTATTGATGCTTTAACATTCAGGCTCTTAGAAACGTAATAATCTGAGGAATGCCCGAAAATGCAATCTGCTGTGATCTTTATATGCAGGATCGTTTGAGGAGATCAAGAGCTGTAGCTGCTTTTCATGTCAGGTAACTGTACTCTCAACTAGGGAAGAAAGCGTGTCAAACATCCGTGTGTTAATGTAAGTTTGACTGCTTAGGAGGGTTAAGCAGTTTTGTTGAGTCTCAACTGTGGCTGACCTGAACTCATCAATGTGGGAACTTTTTGTGCCAAATTTTTAACTGCCATTTTATAGTCAGTGGGTCTTCTCACACTGATTTGGAGCAACACTTGGGTTGAATTGGAAATATTGTGGCTGTAGAGCATTTTATATGGTGATAAGAGTTAGAACATTGGAAATAGCAAGACAAAAACATTTTACTTCTGGTACTAGTTAAAATATCTAACCTTGCTTGGGATTTCTTAACCCTTGGCGCTTTTAATGTTTCATTTCCACGACCTTTTATATTCTTTTACGTGATCCGCTAAAGAACTTTTATGATTTTTTTCCCTTCTTAAGATGGAATAGTCTTGAGTTGATTCTTGTTATGTTTGGTTAAACTAATACCTGTTGATGAAGTGTATTTTTGGGTTCAAGGTTTGTATATTTGTTGTCAAATCATGGAAAAGGAAGTGTGTTATTCGGAGCATTTGGGAAAACTGCACTTTTGATCTCGGCTTGGTTTGAGTAGTTGCATTTTGATTTAGGCGTCGGTGGCGGAAGGTTTTGTTCAGATGACCACTTCTTGAAGAAAACAACCGTGCAAAGAATTTAGAACATAGGAATAATATTCTCTTCAACAATAAAAGCCTCAAGTTCAAAGCAAGCCCAAAATGGGTGTGAAAATTATGCAAAATTTTGAAGCTACGTTTGAAGGTCGAGTTTAATTAACATTTTCTAAGGCAAGCTCGAGAAACTTTACCAGATTTATGTGTTAGAGAGAAATGTTTCAATCCAGCATATTGGATTTGTTAAGCTATTAAATCGTATGATTTAATAGTGTAATGACTATAAAAGTTATTAAATAATATAATGGCTTTATACTACTAAATTGTATGGGTTAAATTTTTTCTCAGATTTTAATAGAGTAGGATCTCGACCAAATTAGCATTGTATATATGTTGGGTTTTCTGGAGGAAGAGGAAGCGAGTGAAAAGGGGAAGAAATTGAGGCACATGGTGCCTACTGACCAGGTTCATCGTCCTCATTCTCGTTCCAACAGCTAATCATCTATGCGGCCTCAGACCCGGTCGGGGATCAATCGAAATAAAAGGATCAGGCTTCATTCTCCTTACTAATAAAATAAGGGTTGGGGATGTTTGAATCATTCACACTTGGATCAATACCTAGAATAGGGATGTGTATGAATTCAACAACCCGCCCTTGCTACAGGTGAGAGAGAGAGAGAGAGAGAAATGTTTCAATCCATAATTTTGAATTGATAAAATTTGACAAAGTTATTAAACTGTATGATTATATTATTAAATCATATAATTTAATAGTATAGTGATATTATATTATTAAATTGTAATTTACGAAGTTTAATAAAATTTTGGACTAGATTAGCATTGTATATATCCTATTAAAAGACCGTACATTCTTCGGATGAGAAATTGACATTATCTTGCCCAATTCATAGTCAGTGATGACTAGAAAGTACACTTAAACTGAATAATGAATTTACCTGTGTTACTGTTACAACAAACAGCAATAAGGTGGCGTCACAGAAATTTGACTCAAATAAATTGTGAGAAAATTTCCTCCACATGAGAACTTTGAACCCCTTCGCATTTGTAAGACATGTTGTAATTGGATGGTTTTGTTAGGAGCATTCTTACAATAATGACTTTTTTAAGTAGATGTGTGTGTTATACATTCAATGAGTTTTGAATTCCCTCTTTGTTTGTAAGATTAAGGTAGCTTTTTTTTTTTTTTTTGAAATCTGAATGGGTTTAAATTTCGCTAAAGTCTGAATATATATATATATATATATATTTTTTTTTAAATATCTGAATATAAGTGTTAATTTATTTATTTTTCATGAAGAAAACATCTGAAATATGATAATTTTACATATATAATCTTATAAATATTAACAGTACTTATTTATTAATTAAACACATGACAAAATGTAAATAAATTATTTAATTAGTAAAAAAAATTGATTATATTTACCTTAACAAAGATAAAAAATAAAATATTATATCTAACACGTATACTTTTGTACATTAATATATTATATTTATAATGTTATTTTTAGTATATTATATTGATATTTTTTCTTGTTAATTATATAAACCAATCAAGAATTTTTTTAATTATCTCAATTAAAATTAATATATTAAATAAAATTTAAAATCTATTATAAAAATAGTAAATATAAATATAAAGAGATAGACATATTTTAAAATACACTTACTTAAAGTTCTGTTACATTTAAAATTCTCATTAAAAAATAATAACAATTGAATACACAAATATAATAAAAAAAAGGATAAATAAAAAATAAGAAAATAATTTTTTACATAATAGGAAATAAATTTATTTAATAAGAGTATTAATGAGACAAAATATTAAATTTTTATTCAGATGTTTTATCATTCAGATAAAAATTAGATTATTTAACTTTTTTTTATGTAGACTTAAACATTTTATAATCAGATATAAGTAATAAAAAAATAAAATAATTAAAAGGTGTAAATATCTAAAAATAAGTTAAATTTAAATTTCAGATAAGAAATAAATAACTCAAATAAATAACCCTTAAATCTATTATGATTGATTAATTTGACAACAAAAAAGAAAATGATATTTTGTAGTTTTACGAAATAAATTTTTACATTTAAAAATGATTGTATAAATTCTTTTTAGGATAAGTCCTTTTGATTATAGTGATTTAATTGTTTTTCAATTTAAGTATAATTATTCAAGAAAAAAATATGACTATTTAACTAAATTATGGAATGTCATTGTACTTTTCCCGCTCCAAAATAAATGTGTATCCCGTTTAACCCAATGAATGCTCCACGAAATTATAGCACTGGAGTTTTTCAACTCCTTTATATTTGCTTTCAGACGGAGTGCGTGCTGCGTGAAAACTGCGTTGGTCACGGCAGCTCATTGGCGACTTGGTACTGGTGGCCTATTATTATTATTATCTTTAACTTTGGCTTTTATATACGTATAAGACAAGTCTTAAAGTGGGTTAGAAAGATAAGATTTTTTAAAAAAAAAATTTGAGGCAAAGGTCTCGTAACTTCATCATTAGTGGGTGGCCCAATCTTTGAACAAATTCTTTGCATATAAAGTTGTACTCACAAGTCAAGGTCAGTGTTATTAGGAAAAAGAATAGCCGATAATTGTAGTGTGATGAAATATTTTCTTAACAGTGACGATGTAACATGGGACTGACTAATTTTTATATATTTTACGAGAATTGTAGGTGACATAAATTATAATTTATAAAATCTTAACAATAATGTAGGGTTATAAATAGTTTAATATAAATTAGTATATATAAATTAATATTATGTGAAAGACTTGATTAAACAGTAATAATAGTTATTTTCTTAAATTATATAACATTATGATGGCTTTATTCAATTAATCTTCTCTTGATCACATCAGTTTGTATAAAGTCATTACTCTTAGTGAATATTTTTTTGTTTTGAGAAATAATCATATAAAATAGTTTTGGGATATATAAATTTCTCTTGTGTAAAAAAAAAAAATGTTTTACATACCCTCGTTAAAAAAAAGTAGGTTTGTCTTATAGTAGAATCTGACCAAACAAAAGCAACCACGGGAATATTCCTGTTCTTTTTCCCTTTTTTAGTTATAAAATATTGTTCATTAGGTCGTTTATATTAGTGATAATCATAATAAATGACTTGTAAAATAAAAGTTTGACAAATGCTTTAAACTTTATATCAAAATTATAAATGAAAAAACTCACGACCTTTAATTTTATTGTTTTTTCTAAAGATGGAAGGAATGGACAAAGTTAAATTAATCACAATGTTTTAAGTACACAAATTTTTAATATTGTCTGATTTCGATTATATGCAGTATATTATTTATTTGATCACGTATATGTATCCACCCTTATAATGTTGTGTTCAATTTGATGCTTGACTTCTTTGAAAATCAGAAAATAAATTATCTTCTTAACTAATTATGTACATATAAGATCCATTAAAAAAAAAATTAATTTCATTGAAATGTCATTTTTTCTTCATTACTTTACATTGTTAGTCTAACCAAGTAGTCAATTTAGGCCAAACTATCAAATTCTACCAATACCAACCTATTACTTGTGTTGAATTCCTAATTTATTTGACTATTGTTTAAGGTTAAAGGGTCCAAAAGTAGTTGGTGTTGATGCAATTTCGTGGGTCAACCGGGCAATATTTTAGTGATTAACATTGCTGCTAAAGTCTTTTGTTTTCAACATAAGATAATTAAATATTATAATTCTCAACGTAATCAAAGTCTATAATCCTTTTAGTCAATCAACGAACCAACTCTTGTCTTCATTCCAAATATATATTTTCCTATTCTTCAGTCTAAAGCCAAATGACACCCATACATGTTGTAATAAAGAGTTAGGGTAATAATAATTTTTGGGCCCCAACCAACAATGTTATTTTATGAGGTCTTAACAAAAATTAAAAACAAAATGAAAGGAGGATCAAAGAAAACTGAGTTAAAATTAGCGGTGGTGATATTTTTTAAAAATTTTATATTATTTTTAAAAATTTTGAATAACTAATTAATTATTTTTTAATTCTTAATTTTTTTTTATGACAGATTTTTTTCATTATATTTGACTACTAAGATTGTTTTAGCTTAAATTTAAATTAACTATTTTATCCTTAAAAGGTAAAAATACTAAAAAATTGCTTTAACTTCAATTTTTTTTTATTTTACACAAAATTCATTGTTCTAAATGGTCAATTCTACTTTATTAGTATGATTATTAACATTTAACTAAATTAACATATTATTTTTATGAGCTAATACTCATGTAAATTATTAGGCTATCAAATTTATGTCATTACATGTAAATTTTGAAAGTTATTAGACTTCATTTAAAAAGTTAGATTATAAGTCACAAAATTAAATACCTAAAGTATTAGATACAAGATCACATATTTATTTGGATAATTAGGTCATTTTATGTCATAAAAATAAAATAATAAAATAAAATTTATATTAAAGTAACCATACTAATAAAAAAATAATAAGTAAAAAAATAAAATTGATTTAATTGATTAATTATATATATTTTTGTTTATTTGTATTTATTAGAAATAATATAAATTTATTTTACAAGTGGCTTACATAAATAATGGGTGGAAATACCCATACCCTAAAACTAGTCCTCAGAATTCACCTTTTTCTTTTCATAGGAGTCCTCAAATTTGCCATTATTATTTACTGATGTCCTTGTTTTATTAGGGTCCTAGTATTAAGTATTAACCACCCCTTGAGTCAATTGCAGACCATTGATTTGAGTTCTAATAATTTCTCTGGTAATATCCCACCAAAGTTAGGCAATTTTAGTGCACTTGAGTACTTGGATTTGTCTGCAAATGGGTTTACCGGAGATATACCTGAAAACTTTGAGAATTTGCAATACTTGAACTTGTATGGTAATTTGTTGGATGGTGAAATACCCGAATCGTTGTTTTGAATTCTGGGCATGCAGTGTGTTTTCTTTTTTTTTTTTTAACAATAACGGTCTTAGTGGTTCGATTCCCAGGAATGTTGGTGATTTGAAAGAGGTTGATGTTGAGATTATGTGCGCTTTAAAGCATATTGATTTTCTGATTAATAAAATATTTCAAGTATTTATTCAGATATTTTGAATTGCATTAATATTTTGAGTAAAGTCAATTTAATCATATTATATGTATTTATACGATCACCACGTGGATTCGCAGAAGACATAAATACAAGTTATCTTATAATTAAATAAATTAAGTTCGCAGTTGATAAATAAAGTTGGACACTTTATTTAGGTATAGACTGTAATAAATTCATTGAGTGATTTGTCTTAATCATGTATGAATTTATTGATGTAGTATGTCTACATTGAACTGGATCACATATGAGATTTAATTAACTTAGTAATAATTGTCAGACTTATTAAATCTCATAGGTATTGATTTACTGAAATCTTAATCTTGAGTTAGTTATGATTTCATGATTGTAGTTGTTATTTCATTTAAGTTACCAATGGGCATGATATATACATGTAGTCAAGATTACCCAGTATCTTAATGGGAGCAATTACAAGTATTGAAATTATAGATTAACAATATAGAATTTGTACGACACATCTCTTGATGGGTTTTCAATACTTGATCATAGAATTCTCTAGCCAGAGTGTCTCAACATAAATATGTATGTTGAAAATGATCATTAGAGAAAACTAATAAGTATCAAGAAACAATATGTAATTAAATTGATTGGACAGTTGAGATATCAATTTAAATTAACGATGTGGTACAAAGGATTGTGCAGTAAAGAAATCAATATAGCTTGGGCGAATTATATTCGAGCATACAATTATGGAGGTCAGTTCCAATCTTATAATGTAGTAGAATTGGAATTAAATAATTATATTTATTTAATTATAAATTTAATTATTGTAGCCACTATTGTATGTTCCCAAATGATCCTCGAGTTAGCTCATTTAATTGACAACATCATCACTGAACTCAAAAGGAAGAAAAACTGGCATATTAGATGAAAATCATAATTATAATATTTGTTAAGTCCTAGTATGTTATATTCAAGTGTAAATGGGAGCTTGTAATATTTTATAAGGTAGTCTCCTAGTTAGTTACACATTCCTTCCACTTTTATATAAGTGGAGAGATAGTTAAAAGAGAAATTATATTTTAAATAGAAATTTTAATCCTAATATACTAGGGTTTTTTATAAGATATTATAAAAGCAGCATTATTCTCTTAAAAAAAGACAAGAGAGAATCCCAAGGGTTTTTTAAGAAAAATAAAAGAAGACATTTAAGAGAAGTCAGTTACAATTGGAAATTGGAGAAACAGACGCCCACACATCCAGTGTTGATCAAACTTGAGTCTACCAAAGGGCATTATTCATGTTCAAGCAAGTTTCAACAACACCATTGTAACTGTTCCGATGTTTCGGGTCGGGTAATTTGTTGGTCCTCGGCCGGTACTTGTGGATTCAGGGGTACAAGAAGAGGTACGCCTTTTGCTGCTCAAATCGCAGCAGGAAATGCTATTCGAGCAGTAGCGGATCAAGGTATGCAACGAGCAGAAGTCATGATAAAAGGTCCCGGTCTCGGAAGAGATGCGGCATTACGAGCTATTCGTAAGTGTTGATCAAACTTGAGTCATAGCCTGAAAAATCGTTTGAAAGCGGATTTACAACTCTCAATTGTTCATCTTCTCAAAACATCAAGATATGAATTTCTAGATTACTTAATTCTTATATGTTGATTGTTCATCTTCTCAAAACATCAAAGTATGAATTTCTAGATTACTTAATTCTTATATGTTGTATGAGATCGGTCTTTTTTAATTAAAAAATTAAAAAACCTAGTTTTATTTCCTTTAGTTGAGGCGTTATGGTTGTTTAGTATCAGGTTGTCAGGTACCATTCCGGAGTCTATTGGCGATTGTAGCAGGTTGCAGGAACTTTACTTGAATAAAAACAAACTGATGGGGTTTTTGCCTGAGAGTCTAAACAATCTTGACAACCTTGTTTATTTAGATGTTGGTGATAACAATCTCGATGGTAGGATTAATTTTGGTTCTGAAAAAATGCAAGAATTTTACTCTTTTGGATTTGTCGTATAATCGTTTTAGTGGAGGGATTTCACCAAGTTTAGGCAATTATTGTAGAAGCTTAACACACCCAGACCTTTCTGAAAATCAGTTGTCCAGGAAAATCCCACCTGAACTAGGGAAGTGCAAGTCCTTGGCAGTCTCACACTTGAATTCAAACCAACTCGAAGGTGAAATTCCAGTTGAACTGGGGCAGATATAAGTGATGTATCAAAATTTTGACCTTTTTCATTCTGCAAATAAAAACATGTATTCTCTCTGTATTTGATGAATAAGGAAATCGTAATCATTGAATTAAACATGAAGGTGTTTAATTAAGGATATAATCTATTTAATTTTGTGCAAATTTATGCACGTCACATAAGCATATTATCTATTAAAACAGTTAACATTTATAACTGATATGAAGGCAGATATGAATTTAACATTCAGAACATTACTTTATACTTAAAAATTCATATAGCCCAGATATGACAAAATAAAATCTTATCTTATGAGTTATTTATAACTGGTAAATGTAGTAAATTTAACATTCAGCATTATAATGTTTCTATTCTTCTTATTCTTCTAATGTTTGTATTCTACAGCAGCAGCCACTGATGAAAGCAGTAGCATGTACTAGTACTCTAGGAACATAACCCCATGCCTGCCATTCAAAAAATTTAAAAAAATTAGTCTTTAATTAAAAAAATTATCTGATCAGCCAATTTGTAAATAGTCTTTAAGTATTAAATAACATGATTAGTATTTATTCTTTAAAATCGTACATGTTAAAAGTTCAATGTCATCAGATAATATGCACATGGCATCATTAAATGAGTTATATAATGATAATTTTTTTTAGTCAATAATACAAACTTGTGTTTTGTATATATATGTGATGTGAATATGTACGTATCTATTTTTTTAAATATTGGTTATATCACTTATTACCCACAAATAATAGTAATAACGACTATTATGTAGATATTCATACCAGATCTATGTACAAACCACAATTTCATGTTATCTATTTTAAAAAATAGATACGTACATATTCACCCTAAATATATGATCAAGAATTAACACAGAGCCATATTTTGTGAAAATTTATGCACGTCGTTCTAATTAAACAAATTGTAGATTCAATGGTTTTGAATTCTCGCTCATTTGTTTGTAACACTAAATCTATTATGATTGATTAATTTGAAAAGAAAAAAAGACAATGAAACTTTGTAGGACTACGAGATAATTATGAAGTTTTTTATGTTTAAAAATGATCATATAAATTCTTTTTAGGATAATTTCACTTGACTAGAGTGACTTATATTTTTTTTGTATTTAGGCGTAATTGTTAAAAAAAATAAAAATCTACGTTATTATCTATTTATCTTTCCCCTTTTCAAATAAATGCGTATCCCATTTCACCTAATGAATGGGCCACGATATAATAGCACTGAAACTTTGTAGTCTTCAACATTTACTTTCAGACGGGTGCGGTGCCAGTGAGTTGTGTGTGAAATTAAAACTGCGTTGATCGTGGCAGCCCGTTGACGTTGACTACTTGGTTACTAGTGGCCTCTTTTTTTTTTTTTAAATTTTAAATTTATAATTTATATATAAGACAATTCTTAAAATGGACTGGTAAGATAAAAATTTTGAAACAAAGGTATCCTCATAACTTCATCATCAGTGAATGGGGTGGTCCAATCTCCGTAGAAATTCTTTGCCTTTGAAGTTTAAAGTTGTACTGACAAGTCAAGGTCATTGTTATTAGGGAAAGAGAATAGCCGACACTTCTAGTTCCGTGAAATATTTCCGAAGCGATAATCGTAGGTGTAAAAATGATTTTGTATAAATTAGTGCAGCAAATTGATTGTTGCATGAAAAGATTGCCTGAAATATATAATAATAATAATAATTTTTTTTAATTATGTGAGTTTATAATAATTTTATTAAAAATTAATTTTTTTTATTACATTAATTTATACATATTTATTTATATTAGATGATTATAGTTCTTTTATTATTGAATATTTCTTGTTTTGAAAAATTATCAAATATATTATACTTATGACATAAATTTTTCTTCTGTAAAAAAAAAAAAAATGAACAAGATTTGTTCAAAAAATTAAAAGTACTTTCTTAAAATAGAATCTGACCAAAATTATGAAAACAAAAGCAACCATGGGAATATTCCTGTTCTTTTCCCTTTTTTTTTTTTTAATAAAACATTGTTCATTAGGTCGTTTATATTAGTGATAATTATTCTTAAACCATAATTGAAAATTGATGAATCCTATAACGAATACTAGAAAATTTATATCAAAATTGATATAAAATGAAAAAACTTATAACCACTAATTTTATTATTTTTTTCTAGAGATGGGAGGAAAGGGAAAAATTAAATCAATCACAAGTCTTTAATTAAGTGCAAAATTTTTTATACCGTCTAATTCTGATAATATGCGGTATATTACTTATTTGATCACCTACGCCGCTTCAGCCTTGTAATTTTGTTTTCAATTTGATGCTTGCCTTCTTTGAAAATCATAAAATAAATTATCTTCTTTGCTAATTATGTACATATAAGATCCATTAAAAAATAGAGGAAATGACAGCCACAGTTTAAATGATCACACAAACCCTTTTAATTTTATAAATGATCACACATACCTCTTTTTGAAAATTATATCATTAGTTATAATAACCTAATAATTGAATTTAAACAAACTTCTATAATAAATATAAATTATAATTAAAATAATATAATATATAAAATAAGATAAAATTTTTTGAATATTAAAAATTTATTTTAAAATTATTAATTCGCCAGATTCTTTTGATAATAATAAAATCTATTTGACATATTAATAATATTAAATAGTTACACATAAAATTCACAAAAATTTATAAATTTTATATTATTTTATTTATAATATCTTTTTTTAATTATCTCTATATCAGTATAAATCTTAAAATCAGTTTTTGGATTAATCGGTTTTAACATTAATAAAATCCGTTGAGATAGACTAATAATAACTTAATATTAAGATAATTTCTATAATTTATGTTATTTTATTAATTATACGTATTGTAATATCTTATTTATATCATACGATATTTATTTATTATTTTTATCTTATTACTATATTTTTATTTATTTGAGTTATTATAATCAAATGGTATAATAGTTATTTTTTAAATTAAGAGGATTTGAGTGACTATTTATGAAACTAATGATTGTATGATTATTTAAGAAAAACTTGAAGGTGTAAGTTGACTTTTTTTCCTAAGAAATAAGAATTAATTTTATTGAAATTTTGTTAGTTCACATTGTAGGTCTAACAACAATTTAGGCCTAACTAAAATATTCCACCACTACCAAACTATTACTTGTGTTAAATTATTGATTTATTTGAATACGTTAATAGTGCAATTACTAAATGGTAATCAGAATGAACAAGAATGGGAATGAAAGTCAATTACTAAAGTCACCACTACCAAACTATTTACTTGGCTCTTATATCACTTAAGGCGCTTACCATTCTACAAAGAGCTTAAGCTGGTAGTAGAGGCGCTACTTTATACTTAAGAGCACCCGGACCACCAGGTAACGTCTTCACGTTGAGTGCCGCATCACCCACATGTGTGGGGGTAGGAGTCACCACAAGGATGCGGGCCTCGAGCACACGTAGTTTGGGATATATATGTTAAGCCCATTCCTCCCCCGCGGCTCGAACCCTGGATGGCTCTGATCCACTTAAGGCACTTGGTCTGTTGTCTATAGTCAAATCTGGTGGAGATCTGACTGTGGTAAGAGCTAATTCCCAATAGATTTTATTTGTTTTAGGAAGACGTTCTTTTTTGAATACTTCTATTTCAGAAGAGGCAATAGAAGACTGATCATAATCTAGTACACCAATCTTGCTAGATTGTGCACTATCTGGAGCAATTTGGACTTTACTTGAAGAAGAAGAAGAATCTTCTATCCTATCAAGTTGTTCACGAATAGATTTAACAAAATCTTATTTAGATTCTTGGACTAGCTTTTGACTAGCCTTAGAAACTTAGAAAGGCTCAAAAATAGGCTTTTTAAGCTTTTTCTCTATGTCAGATTTTGTTGGCTTTGAAGAAGAAAGAATAGGTGAAAGAATAGGAGAAATAATTATGGTTGACTTTTGGAATTGATTTTCCAATCTAGTCAACTGCTTTTATTGTATTTAGATTAGCATTACAGAAATTGTTCTGCTGAATAATGTTATTTAAATCAACCTCTGGATCCTTAGGTTTATAAATTTTATATAGTGAAGCTTTAATTTGAATAAGAGGGTCACCATGCTCAATGGTTATACTCTTAAGAGATGAATATTCTACTTCTATAGTTCTATCACTATTAGAAAGAGTCAACTCAGGAGTTTTCTTTCTGATAACAATAGGATTTGATTCTTTAAATGGATAATCAATGTGATTATCAAAAGCATACATCTCAAACAAATAAAAAAAAGAAAATATGAACTTTATGCAAATTCACAAATTCAAAATAAATTTGTTGGATTTCTTTTCTTTGGTTTAGGAAATGTTTGAAAAACCAAAGCTTTTTTCTTTATTGTTTTCAAAATAGAAATCATTATGAAGGAGATTTTTATCAACTTCAAATTCCTTTATAATTACATTTAGTCTGTTCGATGTGACAGCAGAGAATGAAGGAGAAGTAGGAGGAGAAGGTTCTTTCTCTTCCTGTTCTTCATCCTGTTATCTGCTAGTGTATATGGGGTGAGGTATACTAGTGGTATAGTCAACAGAATAAATAGAAAAACTAGGTATATCCAAGGTGGAGAACCTAAGTTGACTCTTTACAGGTTGGAAAGGAAGATTTATCACATAAGGTATCTTTGAAAATCTCCTTTCTATAGAGGGTATACTTGTACTCGAATCCTTATCAGAGAATCTAGATGATATAGATCTCTTAAAGGATAGCTTAACTTTACCATCAGAATACTGAGTCATATTTTGCAACTCTGTATTAGACTCAAGTTGTTTTGGAATCATTGGTTCAGTGGCTCCTTCAAGAATCTAATCCTCTGGAAGATGGACATCTTTCTATTGAATAGACTTTGTAATAATAGTGTTGGCTTTAGACAGATCAGTCTGTAAGAGAAGAGTTTCATATATTTTTTACTGATATTTGTGTTGTGTGTTAAATGCTGAATGCATGACTTTATAAGAATTTTTAAATATTAATGCAATAGGAATTGATCCTTCAATCATATGATAATTATGGGTTTTAATTTGAAGAATCATGCTCTTTAAAATATTTTTATCTTTAAGTGAAATTGTTATATTTGGATAACAATTGAATGAAATTGGTCCTTTATAGAGACTTGATTCAATGCTACTAAGTAAGGAATCATCAAAATAGAGAAATTCTCTATCTCTGAGCCAGGATTGAAGTATCCAATCCTTCTTTAATCAAAAGCTTTATTCCAACTTAGATTAAGCCAATATGGACATAATTGAAATTCTTTTATTTTAACTTTTTTAAAGATTGTTCTGAGAACAATTGAATTGTCTCAAATGACTTTGAAAGTGTTATGTCATGTTCTTTTGTTTTAATAACATAATCATTCTTTAAAAAATCAAGTTTTTTAGTTTTATAAATCATCTCTTTAGAAAGCTTTGGTAGTTCCCAACAATCAATAGCTTTATTAAAATCTTCAATTATGAATTCTTCTAAATTCACTATATGCTTTGAATTACTAGTCCTCCCGGAAGAAGAGCTAGAAAAGGATGATACTCTACAGAGTTGAGAATCCATTTTAGAAACCTATGTTCTAGTTTTAGTCCTACAAGATTGACTACAATCCACAGCTAATAATTGATTTTACTGCTCTTCAACCAATTGGGACTTACAACTAAAAGCTACTACGTCACACAAGGTAACACTCATCACTCCTGTAGTGTTCAAACTTTACACAAACTTCTAACCTAGACGCTCTAAACTATACAACACTATCCTCCCCTTAGCTCTGATACTAGTAGGGAAATAGGACCAAAGGATGATAGTAAAGACATAATAATAAATAAAATTTAATTTAAATAAAACTTTAAATGATTATTAGGTACGTGATGTTGTTAAACCAGTTGACCATAGAGTTAACTATGCTTTGAGACTAAATCTGACTTAGAATAGATCTGGATCCTGCACAACGGGTGTCCAACCTATATATCGTTTAAGAATTTAAAAATATAATCTTTAAAATTAAAAATAAAACTTTAAAATAGGATCTTATGCAACTCTAGGCAACACAGGCTCATACAAAGTACTAAGATCTGGATCCCATATCTGGTGCTCTAATTGAATGGTAGAAGAAGAAAAATACAACCGAGGGGAAAGATCCGATCTCTATGTCTCGGAGGCTAAATAGCAGTTTATATGGCAGATCTAATATAGAAGATCAGTCTGCAGATCATGTATATGCTTTAAAATTTAAAACATACACCATTAGATCTATGTTTTAAAAATAAATAAATTACAGAGCTTTAGATGTTTTAAAATTAAATTAAAATTAAATGCTTACATTTAATTAAAAGCTTTATAGAGCTTTAAGTGTTCACAAAAGAGAAGAGAATAAGAAAGGAAAACGTAGAAGACAGGAAAGATTTCCTTGATGTCTTCAGTTCATGTTTTCCAAGGAGAGAAGAGAAGAGAGAATACAAGATGGAGCAAAAATTGTAAAAGAGAATTATGAGGAATCTATAGTCTTCCTTTAAAATTTATACAAAGATTTTAAACTATACATTGTGGCGTGCCATGTAGCTTTAAAATGTTGCTTCGTAGAGGAGCAAATCTGCTCGAAGGGCTTGAGGCAAGTTTGCTCGAGGTTAGACTAGCACTAGCTCTGCTCGAGGTCCGACTAGAATGAGGTTAAGTGCTTGTACCATGCTCGAACAAATTTACATATACAAAATGAACTACACATATGCAAATGTACTATTATAGCTTTGAAGTGTTACAAATATAAAAGAAATAAATACATACAAAGTACAAACTGAAAAATATTCATTTTACTCTTTTTTTTTAACAGTAATACAAACATTACAGAATAAACTTTATTTATATGTCTTTATTGAAGATAGGATACCGAAGCAATCGTCCTTGTTGTCATCTCCAAAGGAAATAAAAGGCTCTTCGTTACCTGACGAGTTGGATTCGTCTGGTGAGCTCGCAACAAAAGGTTGAGACCTCGACTCTAACAGCTGCTGCATGATTTTAAAGTAATCCTCCTCGGATTTGGCCGAGGTGAGCAGGGATTGAGCTCGAGACTTTTGGGCTTGAAAGGTAACTTGAGCTTTAGACTGCTCGAGGTTAGACTTTAGGAGGCGTTTTGATAAGAGCCAATTCTGAACGTTATGTTCAGAGAGTTTTGTCTTCTCATCAAATTTAGACTACTATTTAACTTTAAAGGTTTTTTATAAGATAAGCTGGGCATCTTGAGTGTAGCACTGAAGGTTTCATATCCAAACCGAAGGGAGAAAGAAATTTGTGTAGAAATAGAGAAAAGGAAGAAACCTCTTCTCGGACTCAGAAGGAATATAATGTGCTTTAAAAAGATTTAAACAATTTATGACATTGGGTGTTAGGATCTCTGGACAGGGACCAAAATAATTCCACCATTGTTGGAACCAATTCGGAAGGCTTTGTACAGTTATTTTTGGATTAAAGAAAAATAACCAAGAATGAGTCTTTTTGGGATTTTGTAAGAAAAATGTGTTAAACCAAGCCTGTTGGTAGTTCCAGTATGAGAAGGAACGGCAGTGGTTTAAACAAGTTTCAAAATTTATAGGGAAAAATTTAAAATTGTAGAGTAAATCACCCCACTGCTTTGTACTCAGAACCTTTAAAATTGTGGCAGTAGAGTATGCTGGCTCAGAATGAGACTCACTAAGAAAGAAATGTTTGAACTTGACAGACTCAATGTAATTAAGTATTGCTTGATAGTAAGGTTGGAGTTTTGTTAAATCTCATTGTTTGAAAAATCAGCTTTTTGAGAAAAACTTTGTAAGTGCTTGAAATGAATCAGAATGATAAAACCTATCTTTAATTGTTAAAATATTTTAGTGATAGGTTTTATTAAACCAATCCAACTTTTGAAAAAACTTATGTTGTGAAACAATAATAATTTGTGAAGAAGAGCTTTCTCCATAAATAATTTTTTTAGAAGAAGAAAGTTTTATAATTTCTTTGGAAACATATTTTTCTTTCTTAAGAACTTTAGTTTGAGAAAAATTTTGTAAAGCGAGCATAAGCTCAAGGGATTTAATAATAGATTGCATCCATTATTTTACTTGTTCCTCTTAAGAGGTGGCTTTATACTGAACTCCTTATTCCTCGACCATGTCAATCCATGACTTGATTGGCATTGCAGAGAAGAGTAAGTTTTTTTTAGAAGGAGTAGAAACTACTTTCTTTGAATCTTTAAGGGGGGACTTTACCTTTGTCCTTCTTTTTAAGAGGCATTATCTATTCTGTAAAAATTATTTAGTTAGAAAATTAGAAATAAAGTTTTTTTCACCTTTAATAAATTCAATATCAAAATAAAAAACACTCAGAACAGCTTGCCATCGTACAAAAATTTGTTTTGATGCAATATTTTGAACATCTTTTTCCAAAACATGTTTTGCAGCTTTGCAATTAATCCTAAAAAAAAAATTTTTGATTTAACAAATCACTTTAAAATTTTGTAATGCATAACACAATAGATAAGATTTTTTTTTTTTAATAGTAGAATAGCTTCTTTGGCAATCATTCCAGTAAGCAGAAACATATTGTACTATTTATTCTTTATCATTCTCAACTTATTTTAAGATTCCTCTATAACCTAAGTCTGATACATCAGTCTCAACGATTTTAGGTAATGCAGGATTGGCTAAGAATAAACATAGAATATTTTTAACAATATTCTTTATTAATTTTACAACTTTAGTATGTTCATCTGTCCATGCAATAAGGTTTTTCTTAAGTTTATCATGCAAGGGTTTAGACATCTTGTTAATGTTAGGGCAAAATTCAAGAATATAATTTAAACTACCAAGAAATCTTTGTAATTGAGTTTTATCAAGGATCTTATCAGGAAACTTGTCAGCAAATGTAAGAGATCTCTCAATAGGCATAATTGTTCATTTGGATATATAATGTACTAGAAACTTGACTTTAGTTTGAAATAAATATACTTTAGAAATTGAAACAGCAAGTTTAGCTTTTTTAGTGACATAATAAAATGTCTTTAAATGTTTAAAATGTTAATCAATTGTTTGAGAAAAGATCAACACATCATCAATATAAACAATGCAGAACCTAGAATAAGGATTATAAATATCATCCATAATTCTCTGAAATTTTGAGTGAGTATTCTTTAAACCAAATGACATAATTATCCATTCATACTGTCCAAATAGAACAGTGAATACAGTTTTATACTTGTTTTTGGGATAAATCTGAATTTTCTAAAATCTAAATTTCATATCAAATTTTAAAAATATGAATACAGAATGTAATTTTTAAAATAAGTCTTTTTTATTAAGTATTGGATACTTAATTCATTTTAAAATTTTGTTAAGAAGTTTATAATTTATTAGAAGTCTTGGTGGTGACACTTTTTATTTTAAAATTTTTATTGACATAGAAAGCAGCACAAGACCATCGAGACTTAGATTTAACAATAAGTTCTTTAAGTTCTAAATCTTAGATGAACTTTAGTAAGAATATGTTTCTCATTAAAAGAAGTTTATAAGGTAAATCTACCAAATATTACTTTCTGTTTTAAAAAATAATTAATTTAAAAAATTAATTTTTTAAAAAATACTTGGTAAGTATTTGAAAATAGATTAATATGATAAAATCTATCTTTAATTATTAAAATATTTTAATAATAAGTTTGAAAAAGCTTATGTGGTGAAATAATAGTAATAATAAATATAAGCGGAATCATTAATCGTCTTCAATATCATTAAATACACCACCGGAATCAGAATCAAAGACCATCATCGTCAACAAAAAAAAAAAAAAATTGGAATCATTACCATCAACATAATCATAATCGAAAATCATCAACATTATTGTCAACAAAATATGAAAAAAAAATCATCGTCATCAACAGAATAAAAGTCAATATCGGAATCATCATTAACAACAACACAGGCAACAACAACCACCACCGTCGACGTCGTCATCATCATCATCATCATTAGAGCAGAACCATGGCTATCAGAGACGAATCAAAGATGAAACCTCGATGGAAAGAACTGAGATGAAACCAAGAGGAGACGTCCCAAACCGAGGTGAAACTGGTAATAGCTGCATCTCCACAGCTGATGGACCAACGACAATGGCGGCGACACTTGATTTTCGCAAAACGATGAGGTTTAGCTGCTGCTGGAGCTCAATTTTAGCAGCAACGGTTAGGGATTTGCTGCTACTGTTGTTTTTAATTTAATTTGCTATTTATATTTTTTAATTAAATAAAAGGTATTTCAGAAATTTATAAATATTAATGGGGACAAACTTGGGTATCTAGAGAATGAGTCTCTCATTGATAATTTCCAAATTTAAGTGGAATCCACACGTTCGATTCTAATTTCAAATATTAATTTACGAAGTAAATACAATGAATTATTCCGATTATAGGTTCTGATTCTCTAATCTAAATAGTAAACGCACCATAAGATTAAAGAGTCCAAGAATAGTTGGTATTGATGCAATTTGGTGATTAAGCCGGGCAATATTTTAGTGATTAGTATTTACATTGCTGCTAAACTCTTTTGTTTTCAACATAAGATAATTAAATATTCTAATTCTCAAACATAATCAAAGCTATAATGCTTTTAGTTAATCAACTAACCAACTCGTCTTCATTCCAAATATATATTTTCCTATTCTTCAATCTAAAGCCAGATGGCACCTATACATGCTGTAATAAAGAATTAGGGTAATAAAAATATTTGGGCCCCTACCAATAATAAAAAGAAAGAAGGAAAAAAAGAGTTAAAAATCGAATGGCTAGGGTGCTCTGAATTTTCCTTTTTCTTTTCACAGAAGTCCTCGAATTTTCCATTATTATTCACTTTAGGCTCCTAGTTGTTAACCACCATTAAGGGATAAGTATGGATACAAATAATTTTGTTAAAACTAATTGATACACTAAAGCCACTGATTAACTTATTGTTACGTCCTTGTTCTTGTCCTTGGTTAGGTTTGATCTTGCTTGGGGATGTAAAAAATATTCACTTAGTCCGGACTCGGGTGATGCATACTTGATTTAAAATAAAATTGCGTCAAATCTAAATTACACTTGATAAGTCTGTAATTAAGTTTGAAACTCTAATTTTATAAAAAAATTAAAAATAAATATTATTTTAAATAATTATATTATTTAATTAACTTATTACATATATTTAAAATTTTAAATGTTTAAAGTTCATATTTCAAGCGTAATTTCATTAAAATAAAATTTAAATATCTTAAAATTATAAAACAAATTAAAAAATACATATATAATATTACAAATATAAAATCAAGGTATTTTAAGTCCATATAAAAATAGAGTTTTTTAAGCCCGAATATTATAAAAACATACTTGGGCTGGATTCATATGTTACAATACCTTGAATCAACTTAATTTTTTACCATCCGTAATTTTGCTATACTGGCTATTGATATTTTCCATAAAATAATCAAAATAGAGTCATCTTCTCTTAGTGGACTAGAAATCCTAGCAATAGAAGTTTGGTGGATCATATTCAAATAAATAAATAAAAACAATGGTTAACAGTAAACACGAATTAGCTATAGGGATTCGGGTTAAAAAAGGACAAACTATATCTTTGTCGTTATTTTTATAAAAATCAAGGACTCAGATGTTATTTATCAAAAAGGACTCCATTGCTGTGGCCATTTACCGCGTGAAAAAAAGTTCACTAGCTGAGAACTGCGTAACCGTAATATGAGGCAACTCGATAAGGACAAAACCACCTCTGGTTCTGGCCAACAGCAAATTAGACCCTACTAGCCCTCCAATTATTTAATAATTAAGGACTTCAAGGTGAAGTCCAAAGCATTTCCAAAAGTGCTTGAAAATTCGTGGCAAAATCTGAGGACGCGTTGAAATGTGTGATCACCTGGTCCATTTCACACTGTCACACTGGCCCTTTTTATTAACAAACAATCAAGACAAGCTCCGTCTCTCTCGCAACTCGACATTCATTCACATTCTTACTCTTATGTTTCTAGGCTTTTTTCAGATTCTTTTCCTTTGAACCTCGCAAACACTTTGGAGGTCATAACTCATAATCTCAGCTTCTTTTCTAGCTATAGGTTGATGTAGAGGTAAGTGTTTGCAACTGCTTTTAACTACCCTTTTAAACCCCATTATCAGTATAAACTTCAAAGCTCATAAGTCATAAGCTCAGATTCTTTTTCTAGCTATAGCTTCATGCATGTAGAGGTAAGTGTTTCTAACTGCTTTTAAACACCATTTAAACCCCATCGTCGGTATGAAGTTTCTGTTTTGCCATTTCTTGATTTTATTCAACTTGTTTGTAGCTTTATCTTTACATAGTGTTAATGCTTTGAATGGTGATGGGGTGGCCTTGTTGTCACTGATGAGGCACTGGAATTTTGTGCCACCTTTGATTATCTCTAGCTGGAATAGTTCAGATTCCACTCCTTGCCAATGGGTTGGCATTGAGTGTGATGATGATGCTCATAATGTGGTCTCTTTTAATCTCTCAAGATATGGGGTTTCTGGTCTGCTTGGACCTGAAATTGGTCACTTGAGTCAATTGCAGACCATTGATTTGAGTTCTAATAATTTCTCTGGTAATATCCCACCAAAGTTAGGCAATTGTAGTGCACTTGAGCTCTTGGATTTGTCTACAAATCAGTTTACTGGAGACATACCTGAAAACTTTGAGAATTTGCAGAATTTGCAATACTTGAACTTGTATGGTAATTTGTTGGATGGCGAAATACCCGAATCGTTGTTTCGAATTCTGGGCTTGCAGTATGTTTTTTTGAACAATAATAGTCTTAGCGGTTCGATTCCTAGGAATGTTGGTGATTTGAAGGAGGTTGAGGCTTTATGGTTGTTTAGTAACAGGTTATCAGGTACCATTCCAGAGTCTATTAGGAATTGTAGTAGGTTGCAAGAACTTTATTTGAATGAAAACAAGCTGATTGGGTTTTTGCCTGAGAGTCTAAGCAATCTTGAGAACCTGGGTTATTTACATGTTGGGGATAACAATCTCGAGGGTAGGATTAATTTTGGCTCTGAAAAATGCAAGAAATTAACTTTTTTAGATTTGTCGTATAATCATTTTAGTGGAGGGATTTCACCAAGTTTAGGCAATTGTAGTAGCTTAACAAACCTAGACATTATTGGTAGCAAGTTAACCGGCAGTATCCCATCTTCCTTTGGCCTTCTAGCTCTGCTTTTGAGTCTTGACCTTTCTGAAAATCAGTTGTCTGGGAAAATCCCACCGGAACTAGGGAGATGCAAGTCCTTGACAGTCTTACACTTGTATGCAAACCAACTCAAAGGTGAAATTCCAGATGAACTGGGGCATCTTAGTAATTTACAGGATCTTGAACTTTTTGACAACCATCTAACCGGTGAGTTTCCAGTTAGCATCTGGAGGATTGCAAGCCTCAAGTATCTTCTTGTGTACAATAACAATCTTTCTGGGAAGCTGCCGTTGGAGATGACTGAACTCAAGCAACTGAAGAATATTTCGCTGTATAACAATCAATTTTCTGGGGTCATACCTCAAAGTCTGGGAATCAACAGCAGCCTAATGCAGCTAGATTTTATCAATAACAGCTTCACTGGAGAAATCCCACCAAATCTTTGCTTTGGAAAGCAATTGAGGGTTCTGAATATGGGTCAGAATCAATTTCATGGTCCCATTCCTTCTCTTCTCGGGAGCTGTGTAACTCTCTGGAGAGTTATCCTCAAACAGAATCAACTCACAGGTGCTCTCCCAGAATTTTCCAAAAATCCAGTCCTTTCACACCTGGACATCAGCAGAAACAACATCTCAGGAGCAATTCCATCGAGCATTGGCAACTCTATTAATCTCTCTTCAATTGATTTTTCCAGTAACAAGCTTTCAGGGCTTGTGCCTCAAGAGCTAGGAAATCTTGTAAGCCTTGTGTCTTTAAATATTTCACTCAATAATTTGGAAGGTTCTTTGCCATCTCAGCTGTCAAACTGCAAAAATTTAGAAGTTTTTGATGTGTCCTTCAATTTATTGAATGGTTCGATTCCATTGAGTTTGAGGAGCTGGAAAAGCCTGTCCATTTTGAAATTAAGTGAAAATCATTTTAGTGGGGGCATTCCAACTTTTATATCTGAATTTGAAAAGCTTTTAGAGCTACAACTTGGTGGTAATCAGTTGGGAGGTGAGATTCCCCCATCAATTGGAGCATTGCAGGATCTGAGTTATGCTTTGAATCTCAGCAACAACAGGTTGACTGGTCGAATTCCTTCAGACCTGGAGAAGTTGATCAAGCTAGAACAGCTGGATATATCCAGCAACAATCTGACAGGAACATTGTCTTCCCTCAGTAACATACACTCATTAGTGGAGGTCAATGTTTCATATAATCTCTTCACAGGTCCAGTACCAGAAACACTTATGAACTTGCTGGAGTCATCTCCATCTTCATTCTCTGGGAATCCCAGTCTCTGTGTCAAGTGTCTTTCATCTGCTGGCTCAAGTTGTTTTGGAACCAGTAATCTAAGGCCTTGTGATTATCCTTCAAGCCATCAACAAGGCCTTAATAAAGTCAAAATTGTTGCAATAGCCCTTGGATCCTCGCTGTTGACAGTGTTCGTGATGCTTGGACTAGTTAGTTGTTGTCTGTTCCGCAGAAGATCAAAGCAGGATCTTGAGATCCCTGCTCAAGAGGGTCCATCTTACCTACTCAAACAAGTGATGGAGGCCACTGAGAATCTCAACGCGAAGCATGTCATTGGAAGAGGAGCACATGGAATTGTTTATAAGGCTTCATTGGGGCCAAACGCTGTTTTTGCTGTTAAGAAGCTTGCATTTGGAGGGCATAAAGGAGGAGGCCTGAGTATGAAAAGAGAAATTGAGACTATCGGGAAGATTAGGCATCGCAACCTGGTAAGATTGGAGGACTTTTGGTTAAGAAAGGACTGTGGTATAATCATGTACAGGTACATGGAAAATGGGAGTCTGCGTGATGTTTTACACTCGATCAATCCCCCACCAACACTGGAATGGAATGTCCGATACAAGATAGCACTTGGAACAGCCCATGCATTGGCTTATCTCCATTATGACTGTGATCCTCCTATAGTACACCGAGACATCAAACCAGAGAATATACTCTTAGACTCCGAGATGGAGCCTCATATTTCTGATTTTGGTATCGCCAAGCTTCTAGACAAGTCTCCTGCATCAACAACATCCATCTCAGTTGCAGGAACTATTGGTTACATCGCACCAGGTAATTCTTTTTCACTTACTCTAGCTTGGAATTTACTCTATAATCAAATCTCTTTAACATCATCTTTAACATTGATCTTCAACAGAAAATGCCTTTACGACATCAAAGAGCAAGGAGTCTGATGTGTATAGTTACGGGGTTGTTTTGCTCGAACTAATGACCAGAAAGAAGGCACTGGATCCATCATTTAAAGAGAAAACAGATATTGTGGGGTGGGTTAGGTCTGTATGGAGGGACACAGAAGAAATCAAAGATATTGTTGATTTGAATCTAATGGAGGAGATGCTGGTTTCAAGTATTAGGGATCAAATAATTGATGTGCTTTTGGTGGCTTTGAGATGCACTGAAAAGGAGCCAAGCAACAGACCTAATATGAGAGATGTTGTTAAGCAATTAGTAGATGCAAGTATCCCCATGACAGGCAAATACAGCTAGACTTATGGGGTTACTCTTTTCATTTTGTGTTTACTCCCACTGTGTTTGTACTCATGATCTTTGCAATTTTGATGGAATTCAAAGAAGATGGAATTCAAAGAAAATTCACTCAGCAAAGAACAAGATAATTCAATTGGAGTTTTGTGTGTGGATGAACAAGAACAAGTCAAAGAATTATACAAATTATTTCATACAAGTTTGATTTACAAACGAAAAGGGAAAATGGCTCAATCGAAGAAGAAAAAATAATTCCTACTTTAATGATCATAACCCAATGAATATCCCTAATGTTTTGTAATTTGAAAAAGGAAAGGGGAAAATGGAACACCTAAACAAGAGGGTAAAAGAACAAAAAAGTTTCATTATGAATACAATGACTGGCTTGCAAATCCATGATGGAATGCTGGCAGTCTAATATACAAAGGTGAAATGTACAATCAGGAACTGCTGTGAGATCGAACAGATGAAATTGATTGTGCCGAGACAGAAGCAGTTGGGCTGTTAAGCTCCCGATCACCGTTAATTGCTTTTGGCTTCCCACTTAATCTATCTATTGCTTCTTGACAAATGTCATTAAACCAGTCATCTTCGGGCAGCACGCTGACAGCGAAAAAACAATATCTCAGCTTCAAATACAGAGTTGCTATTTTTCCGAAATTATCATCCCAGCCAATTCGAAATCTAATATATGTACTACACATAATATGTGTGCATACTGTATGTATTCATAAGATATTATGATTATCGTGATGATGGTGGTGATAATACAAAATCCAAAAGAAAATAATTGATTACCTATTAGGATCCATGCCAGTAGCAGCAAATGCTGCCATGGCTTTAGATATAATCTCGTTGACAGCTCGATGCAAATTCCTTGATAAGTAGCGACCTTGCGAAGCAAAGCATATGACAAACTTCATATCCAAATAGAACTGCACATGAGAAAAAAGGTAAACAGGTTATTCAAACGAGTCTATAAACTGACAGAAATTGCAAGAGGAATGATGTCAGATTGCATACTTGCTGCAGACCAAGAGGACCTAAAGGCTTTGGCCCTTCCTCAATATCATCCCAAAAGCTTTGGTCTTCTGAAAGCCATAAAATGACAGTTTCTGTCAGTCTCATTAGTAGCAGTGTGGCAAACCTTTCCCTCCCTACAAACATATCTGCTGCTATACTAGCCATTCTGTTTAGTTTTGCATAAAGTTCCTGTATTACAGAAAAATAATTCAGAACTCCACACAGAAGAATCAAGTCAAGACAGTACTTGTGCGTATTAGAATACAAAAAAATCGAAGCAAAATCTTAAAAGTTATTATATCAAAACTGTATATATTCAAACACGACAATTTGGTAACCATTCAGAATATACAGTATTAGTAGTTTAGTACCACCCAATAGATCCCAACAAATGAACTTAACCAATACGCAATTTCCATTTTCCACTAAACAAGTTGATGTTCACCCAAAAAATCCAATTCAAACTGTACTGTCTATACACAGAATTGCGAAAAAAAAATTACTCCAAAAACCAAGTAACCGGATGATAGTTTAAAACTAAAATACTGCCAGAGCCAATCCCATACTTTTGGACGTTTCAAAATGAAAGCAGAGGCATAGTGACAGTAAAGTCTGAAGAAGTAGAAAAAATGCTTTTTTAAATGGAACGCATTGGAAGTTAAAACAAAAGATTTTTAACCATATTTGTCCCTCCCCAGAAAGACATGCAACACGCATTATACACAAGCAGCACGTTGGTAACTAATAGATACCAAGACTCATAACTATATTAAACATAGATAAATATGTATGAGTTTGCGCATCAGTGGTCAAAATTTTAAGAATTTTACTAATATTTGAAATAATCATGAACTCAAGATTTCCAACAATGCAATTGCCAGTAATATCAAGCAGATGATAACTGAAAATTTTAGGTATACATATTTTCAGTTTTCAAGGCAACAAACAGTGGTTGCCATAATATTCAGAAAAAGGGTCAATGAGATTTGGGGAAAAAAAATCAAGAAATATTACTCAACTACGAAATAATATATATAAGATCAAATATATAATACAGACCAGATCAGTTTTCACCTCAAATTACATTAATTTCCGTGGACAGGAAAGCACAATAATACACAAATAAAATATTTAGCTAGCATAAATAAAAAAGCTTACCTGGAATATTAGAGATGGAAACCATTCCAACTCATCCACATTTCCATCCATGTTCAAATACATGTCTGCATTGAGATGGCTATCACCATCTTCTGTAAAAATGAGGTCTAGTGCATGCTGCCGACAGAAAGTATCTTTTAATCTATCAACTGAGATCACAAGCCGCCTCTTCCATTCTCGTTGCTCAGGGTTACGATTTTGCCTATCTGAATGTCTTCGACGAGGATCTTCCTTGTAATTAGCCTGATTCAAAGGAGAGACTTTCATTGCTGCACGTGGTAGCAATTCATCTGCTAATAATGATGCATTGGCAAGCAAAGCGATCTGCTGAGCTTCATTCTCAGCCATACGCACAATTTTATTTCCAGAACCTTCAAAATTTGCTTCTTCTTCCATTGATCCTGGCAATGCCTTAATAAGCATGCTCACATACGAGTTAAATACTTGAAATAGACCTTCCAACATTTTACCTCCCAAATGCATACTTAAAAGTGGTCCTACATCCTCAAAGAAGTCCTACAAAAGCATATGAAGCAATCATCAAATGAAACAAACAGATAAACAACCACTGATTAAAGGGGGGTAAAAATACAAATCTCAGAAGAAATACATTAAACATCAATCAATAACCAAAAATGCTTCAAGAAATACATGCCCTCAAAAAGAATTTAAATGGCATCATCACCAACCAAATGCATTGTAGAGAGATAAACCAGTGGCAACCGATAAGAATATTGCAATATTTTGCCACTATGCATGCACCATTTAGGGAATAAATCTTTTATCACTTTCACATTCAAAAGACAGAACAAAAAATGCATGATCCTTATTAGTATCCTTCAACTAAAAGAATACATTTAAGCAGGGAACCTTCAGCTGCCATTCCAAGAAAGCAATGCATAAAACAGAAGGTTCAAACAAAGCATATTTCAGCTGAGCCGCAAAGAAAAAAAAAATGAAATACATTGTATTAAAAACTCCAAACCATAAAAAAATAACAATAATAATAAATGTATAAAAATTTTCGTAATCCTGAATCAGTCTGAAGCACATGATAAATTATTTATTGAAACCTTGAGAACATCCAGCACATCTTTGAGCCTTGTAGGATACCAAACAACCAAATGTTATTGATGATAGAAGAAAATTATTCTTCTCTATGGATAGACAACACATTATGGACATTTAGGTGCATGCAGAAATAGAGAAATGGAGAGAGGGGAAGAGGACACATGGAGATAGAGATTCTATCTTTTATCAGAATTTATGTGGGCAACAAGGTTTTCACCTGGACCATCAAATTGAATCTATGCGCACTGGTAGTAAGTCTATGTTGAAGTGCCATTGAACTAGCTTGACGAGTACCCGTTGGAGGGTAGGTGAGAACCCAATCATCAGCAGCAGCCATAGCAGCAGTACTCTCCTCAATTCGTTTTAGATTAGCATTTAATGCTTGCTCAACACTTGGCCTAAAAAGTTTTATGAGCACAGGACAAAGTGCCAACCCACGAGCTTCTAACAAAGAACAATGACCTAAAGCTATTTGAACACACTCTGCAGCAGCTCTTAAACCGCCAGCAGCTGCTGAAGAAGCTAATGCATGTCTTTTTACAAGATGAGCAAAAGCCTCTGTCTGCTTTGTAGCCCACATCACGAGCTCAGAAGTATAAGCAGTTTCGTTACCAAAAATTGCTAATGAATCACAAGCAGCTTGAGCAATAGCAGAAAACACCAACTGCGAGAGAGCAGCAGTATATGCTCCTCCATATGAGGTGCTTGATGGACGAAGGCTTTGCATGCCATACTGAGATCTTTGGTAATGAGCGTTAAGTAGCAAACTATGAGCACGGAGTCCATCCCCAAGCTTTTTAAGAGCTGATATAGCAGCACGAAGTTCCGCACCACGTGTAGAAGGTTGGCAAGCAGCTTCAGCAAGCTGATCAGCTAATTTTTGCCTCCGGTCAATGATAGTATTCTCTAAGGATATAAGCATTGCATGGTCCAGAGTTTTCGTTTCTTTTGCTTTAGCAGCTAAATGCTCTCCTTCATCAAGGGCTGTAAGAGCTTCATCGATCCTCCTCTCTGCTAACAAAACATCAAGGAGATCGGGGAATTCTACAGACCATTTCTCCAGGTCTGAGGGTTCTTTATTTTCCAAATTCAATAAATCATTTTTTGAAGCAAAAGATTCTGATCCTTTTAAGGAATCAATGCGAACTCCTTCAGCTAAACCATGGATTAAAGTAGCCTGCGTAGATAACAGGTTTCTGATAGATGAGAGTTCCCCCTCTAAATCCGATATCTCTTTCGATGTGCTGAAACATAAACACATATCTTAAAATCAGAAATACAAATTAATCAATAGGATATCCCTTCCCAAACAAAAGCAACTAAACCAAGTATATACATGAAACTAACCCCCACAGCTTGCCAAAACATAAAAACATGCCATATACATGAAAGTTACGAAATAACTCCATCCATTGACCATCCCCGAAGTTTGAAAATAGGAATAACACAGGAGACTGTAGTTGATTAATCTCATAAAATTTCAAAGGAGGCCTAGTTGATTAATTTTAAGGTATATGTATATCAATGTTCAGAATTTCAAATAAGGTTTCCAGCGAACTCCAAACCAGTGGAGTTTTGATCTAATTTTTTTTTCCAAATAACCTCATTGAATTACCAAATTTCTTTTATACCAAAAAGAAACCCTTGACCTTTCTATATTCACCTAGCTCTAAATTCAGGACTAATGCCAAACCAACAACCTTGATCATTCATATAGTACAATGCGTTATATTAGCTTAACAATTAGGAAAAATATCATCATTTTTTTATCAACATTCACACAAAAGCTGACTGTAAATGACTAAAATGCTCAAATTCCTAACTTCTAATATCAGGTAAATCATCAATTAATAGTAAATTCAATACAAAGAGCTAATAAATGAATAAATAATTGAATTAAAACTGACCGAATAAAGGCCGCATAATTAGCGTAAACACTTTTACGCATTTCCTCTGCAGACGCTCTCTTCAAATCCAACAGATACGAGCATAATTGCCTAATTTCCTATTCACAATTAAAATATAATATTAATAAAAAATTATAAAAACTAAAAAAAAAAAGAGAGAGAGAGGGAGAGAGATATAATAAGAAGAACAGTGCATAAGAATTTAAAGAGGGGAAAGAAACCTTTTCGTTGAGAGAGCACTTAGACTTGACATAAACGTCGGCGTCGAACTTATCTGACTTGAACAAGTTCAATCCTTCTTCGATCTTCGTGCCGCCGTTTTCAGCAGCAGCAGCAGCTCGCGAGCGACCCGTTTTAGCCGCCGCTGACATGCTTTGGTCGTTAATGAATGAAATCAACGGATCGGATTGAATATCAGGATTCGAATCAAAGATAGATCTGACGGACGAAGATTAGGGAGAGAGAAAGAGAGATATGGAGTTGTTGGTGGCAAAGATGAAGTAAGAGAATAAAAGATAGGAGTTGTTGCACATCACCAGCACAGCAACTGCAAGACACGACTCTTGTCTCCTGAGAACTTTTTTTTTTTAAAAAAAATCTCTAAAACTTTTACTGCGCGGCCTGACTGTAATTTTTGCTAGCACTTTGACATTTGACAGTGGTAAATTGTTGACATTGCAATTTGCAAGTCAAAGGACTCGGGACTTAAGCGTATCTATCCTAAAGTATTGGGGAAATTTAGTAAGGCTATATTTTGAATTTATAAAATTATTTATTATTAATTATTATTGTTCTATTTTTACTAGGATCTAATTTGAATAATTTATTAGTTGTTCTCATCAAATTTGAATCAAATAAATAAATTTATATTTAGAAGATGATTAGGCTAATAAAGGTTAAGGTATATATTTTTACTGTTTAGGACAAATAATATAGATTTGAAAAGTAAACTAAGATATTATGAATTTGAAATAATACAAAGAGCTTAGAGATTTGATACGGAGAGCTCAAAGAGCTCATATATAAAATGCAATATGGGTATCAAAACTTTTATAATAAGAAAAAATATAAACAACAAAGAACATATAAATTTTATAAGGTTCGACCTTTTGGCTTATATCCGCAATAATAATTCATCTCCGATCCACTATATAAATAAAGTATTACATTATGTGCTTTACAATATCAACAAAATCTTATTGAAGTTATTTATAGTAAAGAATAACATAAGGGATATGTAGGTCTTATATAGATTAGAGAGTTTTTTAAGAAAATAATAAGGAAAAAAACTCATTTGAGAGGTGAGATGGTCAAGATTTGCAAGGATAAAATCAGATTTTTCTTAAATTTTTAATTAAAACCTTTTAGGATCGATCTCATACAATATAAAATATTTAAGTAATCTAAAAATTCGTATCTTGATGTTTTGAAAAGATGAATGATTGAGAGTTGTAGTTTCGTCTCCAAACGATCTTTCAGGCTATGACTCAAGATTGATCAATCACTGGACGTGTAGGCATCAGTTTCACCACTCCCAATCGCAGTATCTATTTCACCACTCCCAATTGTAACTGGCTTCTCTTAGATGTCTTCTTTATTTTTCTCAAAAACCCTGCAATTCTCCACTCTTTTGTTTTAAGAGAAAAGTACCCCTTTTATAATATTTTATGAGAAACCCTAGTATATTAGGATTAGGATTCCTATTTAAAATATAATTCTTTTTTAAATTTAAATATTTAAATTAAATTTTTGTTTTAAGAGAAAAGTACCCCTTTTATAATATTTTATGAAAAACTCTAGTATGTTAGGATTAGGATTCATATTTAAAATATAATTCCTTTTTTAAATTTAAATATTTAAATTAAATACTATCTTTTCACTTACATAAATATGGAGAAAATGTGTAACTAACTAAGGGACCACCTTGTAAAATATCACAAGCTCCCTTTTACACTTGAATATAACATACTAGGTCTTAACAAATATTATAATTATGATTTTCACCTAATACGCTAATTTTTTTGCTTTTGGGTCCAGTGATGGTGTTGTCAATTAAATGAGCTAACCCGGAGATCATTTGAAAATATACAATAGTGGCTACAATAATTAAATTTGTATTTAAACAAATATAATTATTTAATTTCTAATTCTACTCCACTACAAGATTGAAACTGACATCCATAATTATACACTCGAATAATAATTCACCCAAGCCACATTTATTTCTTTACTACACAATCTTTGTACCACATCGTTAATTTAAATTGATATCTCAACTGTCCAATCAATTTAATTACATCTTGTTTCTTGATACTTACTGGTTTCTCTAATGATTATTTTCAACATAGTTATTTATGTTGACACACTCTAACAAGAGAATTTTATGATCAAATACTGAAAACCCATCAAGAGATGTGTTGTACAAATTCTATATTGTTAATCTATAATTTCAATACTTGTAATTGCTCCCACTAAGATACCAAGTAATCTTGACTGCATGTGTATGTCGTGCCCATTGGTAACTCAAATGAAATAACAACTACAATCATAAAATTATAACTAACTTAAGATTAGGATTACAGTAAATCAATGCCTATGGAATTTAATAAGTCTGATAGTTATTATTAGGTTAATTAAATCTCATATGTGATCCAGTTCAATGTAGTCATACTACATCAATAAATTCATACATGATTAAGACAAATCACTCAATAAATTTATTACAGTCTATACCTAAATAAAGTGCCCAACTTTATTTATCAACTGCGAATTTAATTTATTTAATCATAAGATAACTTGTATTTATGTCTTTTGCGAATCCATATGGTGATCGCATAAATACATATAATATGATTAAATGGACTTTACTCAAAATATTAATGCAATTTAAAATATCTGAATAAATACCTCAAATATTTTATTAATAAGAAAATCAATATGCTTTGAAGAGTACATAATCCTAACAAAATCTTCTATGAAAATGTAAAAATAGAGAAAGAAACTATAGAAATGGAGGGGAAAAAAAAAGATGAAACAACCCAAAATATTTAAAAAGCTGGATAAAGCAAAAAGAGAGATCCATTTCAAAATTGAACAAGTGAGTTTATATAAGAGTGTTGGGCATCTTAATAATTTTGGATAGCTGACAAGGACTACGATCCTCTCATTATTTTTTTCTCTTATAACCCTCATTGTTTTTAAATAATTGATTAAATGTATATATTTATTGAAAAAATTTGTATAACTATCACAAACTTAACCAATCATTAAAAAATAAGAATAATTAGGAGGAGAAAAAAATTATAAGAAAATCTTTATTCACTTATATCTTTTATTTACTTGTCGGTGACCAAATAAGCTTAAAAAATAAGTAATCCTTATTATTATTATTATATATTACAAATAGGCATATAATTTCAGAAAAAAAAACAATTAACTCAATTATGGAATTGTTAACATTTATAAAAAAAAATTATCTAGAAATAAAATTTTCATACAAATCTCTAAAGAATGAAATTGGGTCCCAAAAGAAATTCTATTATGAAATTATGAAATCCATATGTAATATATTTTTCATAAATTAATATTAAAAATTCGATAATACATGATTCGTTATAAAAAAAAGTATCAGAAATTATTACGTAAAAAAGGGAAAACGGCTATTTGAACCCGTAATAATTCTCATCAATCATACAATATTTTTTTACTTCATCAACGGCAAATTTGTAGCAAACATATGTGCCGATCATTCTTTAGCTTTTTACAAATACTTTTTTTTTTGGGGCATTTCGACAATTATATATATATCACATTGACTAAGGTTAAAGATTCTACTCTTAACGTTTTTTTTTACCTTTTCCTTTTTTTCTCTTTGCATTCCTTTCATCTCCATCTCTCTCTTGATTTGTGCTATTAACGGCTAGAAAGAAGACAAAACTAATTTAAACACAACAATTAAAGGCTATAGAAATCCGATTGTTTAATGCTTATATATGTATGAATTAATTGATGAATTATATTATTGATTTCCAAACTTTATAAAAATTAAATTATTGAGATTATTTCTTATATATGCATCACTTGATAAGCAAATTTCATTATATAAACACATTTTTTATTTTTCTGTTTATATCACACTCTATTATAATAATTACAGTGGTCGGATTGACATATATTTATCAGTGCATGACTATTAATTTGTATCCAATATTAAACTGAAAACAACAAGTATTATATTGTGAGTTGTAAAAAAAAACTAAAACTCGTAAATGTATCATTTTTTTTAAGATTAGAATTTTTTTTTATTGAAATAGAAAAGATAAAACAATTATTTCTTTATAAATGTAAAAATAAGTAAAACGGAACCAAATTAGAACTTATCGCATATAAAAAATTTATAAAAGCGTTGCACTAGTAATTGCAATATATAAATTATTAGATGATAACGTAAAAATTCTAAATAATACTTGTAAAAATAAAAATCTATGTAAAAATTACATCTACATCTGAAAGTTGAAATTGAACATAAATTTTGAAGTTGTATATCTAACACGAAAAAGGGTAACTGCCTTTATAGTAACAGTGAAAAAGTTCATGTGAAACGTATGGGTAAAATGTTTGAGTTTAAAAAATTCATCACATGAAAAACCTCTTAAGTAGTTTATCGCATAAAATTAAGCTACACTATTCTAAGTAAATGCTAAAATTACATGTAGAACATACTCATTCTAAAAATTGTCATAATAATATTATTATTATCTCCACCTTTAATGCAGTGGAAGTTGAATGTTTTAATATTTTATGGACGCTTAAGAATTGGAAAAAAGGAATTGTCCAAATTCACTTTGAAAGAGAGTTTTGAAAATTAAAAATATTATTGAACTTAGATATAGTATTAAAGGCTAAAAGAGATTATATTTATTCTACTAGTAATTATTCTGAATCATGAAGAAAAAGGAAAGCAAAGTCCAAATTATTAAGAAAAAGAACAATAAATCTTAGACAATAAGGAAATTACTCTAAATAGGATAAGAACTCCAAATTTGCATCATTCGCCTCTAGGATGGAGAGAATTTGCCCTCAAATTCAGATCATCATTAGCAATATCTTTATCATAATCACCTTTGAAAGGAATAAGATGCTTGACAAGGGTGCAAATGTAACTACGAAGCTTCAATTTATAAGCACTATGATTTATTTTCTTTATAACCCCCAAAGGTGACTATGTGAAAACTTTAAAAGATTGATTGATAGTAGAAATTAGGTTTCTTAATAATAAAATTTTATTAGAAATTTTTGAATGAGCAAAATTACAGTTTTGGGTCCCTTTTATACTAAACTCTAAATATCTCGAATTTACTAAAATAGGCAAATCTAAAATATTATTTTATAATAAAATAATCCTAATCTAAATAAGAAAAAAAGGGTACCTAAATCCAATGTCTAAAAAAATAAAAATCTTTAAAGAAATAAGAAAAAGTAGAAAATAACTTAAAACTAAAGATAACCAAGAAAGGAGAGGAATTTCTAGCTTGTTCTCAAGGAATTAAACAATTTTGGGTTTAATTTATCTCATCGCAGGCTTCGAAACGATATATTATACGCTTAAAATATACACCTGCAGCCTAAGTCATGACATTAGTAAGATATCGTACTCATTCTATTCAAGTCATCCTATATCAAAAGGTTTGATTTTCTTTATTGAAAGCTTATTGTACTCTCAAACTGGGAATTGGTCTTTGGTTAGGGTTGCCAAACAAATCACCCATTTTCAATTCTAGAGCTCGACTCTTTTTGTCTGCCAAATGGCCTCCATTAGAGGCACTTGTGTGGCTATATGAATTTATTCAAGTTGCTCAATAAAGTATTCTATCTTGCTGCTTTTGCAAATTAAATCTAGAACTGGGATTAAGTTGGTGGGTGCTAGTGGATTGTATCCATAGTTCACCTAAAAAATGAATTAAACCAACTGTGCTTGAAAATCGTAATTATAAGCAATCTTAAGAAAGAATGATAATTATATATGTGATATGAAGTTTTCAATTTATTTTTTGATGTAAGATGTTAGTTTAGCATTTTATTATTTTAGGTCTTTTGATATTTTAATTTTAATTAAAATTAATTATGGTATGTGTCTTAATCTTTTATTATATTATAATTGTGATTTAGTTTCTTCTTTAAAGTTAAATTATGGGAGTATATTCACTATATTATAAATAGAGAAGTCTTGTTAGGTTTTCATAACTTTAACATTTGCTTAATAAAAAAAATTATTCTTTTATAATTTCCTTTGTGATATAACTATAAAAAATATCTCTTGTAGAATTATTTGAATTAGAGTATTATTTAATCTCACTTAAAATGTTGTTAAAATCTCATTGATTCATTTTAGTTAAAACAAGATCTAATCACAGTTCGACTAGAGTGTAATCTAATCGCGTTAGCTTGATTCAGTATTAGAAAGGTATTTATTGTTTTCCTGCATTACTACAAAATGAAGCTTTTATGACAGAATTTTGCTATTTGACAAAGTCTTGTGACAGATACACATGCATTAAATTTTTTTGACAGAAACAAGCTTGAAGTTTGAAAATTTTGATTACTCTTACAAAAATTAGTGACAGAACTATGCCACAGAACGATAATTAAAGTGTTTTTAGACTATCCATGGTCCTCGCTGTAAGTTTTCAAAAAATATAATTTAAATTATAATTCTGCATTAAACCAAATCAAACAAATCAAAGTAGAAGAAGAACAAACCAAAGAGAAAAGCAACGCTCACAAATGAGAGGATTCTCAGATTTTATTATAAGACTAACTGCAGGGGAAGTTCTCTCTTGACTACGACACAACTTGATCTTTGAAGGGAGAAAGGGAGAATTGGAGAGCAAACAAAAGAATATCTTAGGGAGAAATTAATATGAGAAACAAGAGTGGTTCTTTAATAATCTTAAACTTCAGTTAAGTGTTACTTCCCACAACACATGGGAGTCTTAATTCCCATTTCCATTAGGTTTTAATTGGTCCAATTGATTTTATAGATGAAATAAATCATTTCACTAGTGGACGCCATTTCGATGATAGAATAGCATTAGGCTGAAATTCATATAAGAAAGATGTGTTTACACTACATTCATAAAAAAAATAATATTTACACTATATTTCAAAATTAACGTCTAGCCCAGTGGTTCTGTGCTCGATTAATTTTTGGTAAGCGCGGCTTCCATCTACTTTCATATCAGATTCTCTAACACAATTTATCCGCAAATTTCATCAAGCTTCCATTAAATAGTAAATTGATGGATAAAGTTAACAAACTTAATACCATTATAGCGGTAAGGGTTATTTTAAAACATAGGGGATTTTGCTTAGTTTCACTAAACAACAAAAGTCTAATACCCATTTTCCCTTTAGATAAACACACCCGCTGATAAAAATAATTACGTGGGTTCCATAATGTTAATAAAATACATATATGCATAATATGGAAGCATACAATTTAGAACCATGCAATCTAAAAGTAACAATATTTGAATGAAGAAGGAAAAAGAAGAAGATCTATAAGCCATATTTTAAAGTTTAAATTTTAAATTCAAACTTTAAATTTAGAAAAATGACAAAATAAAAAATATATTATTATTATTTTAATATAATGAGGAGAGGAAATGAAGCCTATAAATAGAGGCTTTATTTCCCTCTCCAAGCATCCCATCTTCAACATTTCTTTAAGAGAGAAAGGGTATGTATGAGCGTTTAAAGAGTTTAATACTTTTGTGAAATCAGTGAGTGAGAGATTGAGTGTATTGGGGTTCTGAGAAGTGAGCCAAAATATTACAATATTTGTAATCCTCATATCACTAGTAAAATATTTTCCTTCTTTCGTACTCGTAGGCTAAAAGCCGAACTACGTAATTTTTGATGTCATAGTTTGTGCTTGTTCTTTATTTTCTTTCTATTTCATTTTAGCTGTGGCCCTACTTCACCCATAAATTTATTAACAGTGGTATCAGAGCCTTGGTTGTATTTTTTGAAATCGGATTATTGTTCACATATATGGTTACTATTCACATATACGGTACTATTCACGTGAAACAGTGAGAGCCGATCCTAACAAAGATAGTTCGTGGTGAAAATAATGGCGACAAAATACAAGATTGAGAAGTTCAAGAAGAATAATTTCTGGTTGTGGAAAATGAAGATGAAAGCTATTCTGAGAAAAAATAATTATTTGGCAGTAATTGGAGAAAGACCCATGGAGATAACTGATGATGCCAAGTGGAACGAGATAAACGGTAATGCAATTGTTGATCTACACTTAGCACTTGCAGACGAGGTGCTATTTAGTGTGGCAGAGAAAAAGATAGCGAAGAAAATATGGGATACTCTCACAAAATTGTATGAAGCTAAGTCGCTGCACAACAAGATTTTTAAAAATGAGACTGTATACTCTTCGCATGGTGGAATTTACATCAGTGACCGACCATTCAATACCTTGAAGACTCTATTTTCATAACTCACACCATTGGGTCACAAAATAGAGGAAAATGAACGTGCGGAGCTTCTACTTCAAAGTCTACTAGATTCATATGATCAACTCATCATCAATCTAATGAACAACAACCCGACCGACAGTCTAGTTTTCGATGTTATTGTAGCCTCCATCTTAAACGAGGAAAGCAGGCGCAAGAACAAGGAAGATAGACATGCAAGTTCACAGCAAGCAAAAGCGCTATTAGTGACGAGAGGGAGATCAATGAACGTGGCCCTAGTGGGAGTTACAATCATGGTAGATCAAAGTCCAGAAGTATGAAGAATGTGAAATTCTACAATTGTGGCAAGAAAGGGCATGTGAAGAAAGAGTATTGGAGCAATCAGAAGAGTAGAGAGAGTAAATCACCTGAGTCATCAAATGCTCAGTGTTGTATGGCTAGTATTTCGGATGATAGCAAAATTCTCTATAGTGAGGCAGTAGCTGTTATAGAAGGCAGGAAACGGTTAGCTGACATCTAGCTTATAGACTCAGGAGTAACATGGCACATGACCTCTCGGAGAGAATGGTTTCACACATATGAACCTATCTTATGAGGATCTGTGTACATGGGTGATGACCATACCTTGGAGATCGCTGGTATTGGTACTGTCAAAATAAAAATGTATGATGGTACAGTTTGCACAATTTAGGAGGTACGATATATCAAAAGCTTGAAGAAAAATCTATTGTCTTTGGGACAAATAGATAGTCTTGGGTGCAAAGCCTATATTGAAAATGGGATGATAAAAATTGTCAGAGGAGTGCTTGTGTTAATGAAGGCAGAAAAGATCGGTGTGAATATATTCATGCTTCAAGGAGAAACACTACAGGAAGTTGATGCATGTGTCGCGTCAAATGGAGAGGAGTCAGCGATGATATGGCATCTCAGACTTGGCCACAGATCAAAATAAGGTTTAAAGATTCTCTCTGAGCGAAAGCTACTTTCGAGACTCAAATCGGTAAGTTTACCATTTTGCGAGCATTGTGTTACAAGTAAGCAGCATAGATTAAAGTTTAGCAGATCTCATGCTAGAAGTAAATGCATTCTAGACTTAGTTCATTTTGATATTTGGGATCACTGGATTTATTCCAAGGATGTGCAAAGTACTTCGTTACTTTTATTGATGATTACTCCAGGAGATGTTGGGTGTATCCAATCAAGAAAAAGTCAGATGTGTTTCTAGTATTCAAGGAATTCAAAGCGTTCTCGGATTCAAGTGCTTAATAACAGATAATGGTGGAGAGTATACAGATGGTGCATTTCTTGCATATTGTAAGTAAAAAGTTATTCAGAGGCAGTTTACAGCGGTATACACTCCTCAATAAAATAGAGTGGCGGAGTGGATGAACAGAACTCTTATAGAGAGGATAAGAGGTTTGTTGAGGATTGCTGATCTGCCTAACTCATTTTGGGCTGAAGCAGCCAAAACTGTCTGTTATATGGTAAATCGGTCTCCATCAACAATTATTGAGTTGAAGACGCTGATAGAGATGTGGACAGGTAAGCCAGCTGATTACTCTCATTTACATACATTTAGATGTCATGTGCATATAATGTATAATGTCCAAGAAAGAACAAAACTAGATCCAAAATTTAGGAGGTATATCTTTTTGAGGTATGCTGATGGTGTAAAGTGGTATCGTTTGTGGGATCCTACTGCCCACAAGATTGTCATCAGCAGAGATGTTGTCTTTGTAGAAGATCAACTGCAAAAGAAAGATAAGGATGATAGTACTGTAAAAGAAAAGTTAGAGACTACACCGGTATATGTAGAAAATAATCAGGAAGATTTAGAGTCTTCTGAAGCGGCACCAGAGCACGAGGAATAAGAACCAGTCGAGTCTAAGGCTCTAGAAGTTCGTCGGTCAACTCGTGAGAGATGACCATCAATATTGCATATTGTCTTTTAACAGAGGATGGAGAGCCATCAACTTTCCATGAAGCTTTGAACAACTTAGGTGTTGCTTTGTAGATAACAGCAATGCAGGAAGAAATTGAAGCTCTATACAAGAACAAGAATTGGGAACTTGTACCACTACCACATGGAAGAAAAGTCATTGGAAACAAGTGGGTCTACAAGATCAAACGTTATGGCAATGACTAGGTGGAGCGGTATCGTGAAAGATTTGTGGTAAAGGGATATGCTCAAAAAGAAAGTATTGAATTCAATGAGATATTTTCTCTGGTAGTTCAACTCACGAAAATCAGAGTAGTCTTGGCAATGTGTGCTACATTTGACCTACATCTAGAATAGTTAGATGTGAAAACTGCATTTCTTCATGGAGAACTTGAAGAAGAGATTTATATACTCTAACCAGAAGGTTTTGCTGAAATAGGCAAGGAGAACTTGGTTTGTAGATTGAACAAATCTCTATACGGTCTCAAACAGGCGCCGATGTGTTGATATAAGAGATTTGATTCCTTCATCATGAGCCTTGGATACAACAGACGCAGTTCAGACCATTGTGTTTATTACAAGAGATTTGAGGATAATGATTTTATTATTTTGCTATTGTATATGGACGACATATTGGTCGCAGGCCCCAACAAAGATTAAGTCCAAGAATTAAAGCACATTTGGATAGGGAGTTTGAAATAAAGAACTTGGGACCAGCAAACAAGATTCTAGGGATGCAAATTCACCGAGACAAAAATAACAGAAAGATTTGGCTTTCACAGAAGAATTACTTGAAGAAAATCTTACGACGCTTCAACATGTAAGATTGTAAGCCAATTTCTACCCTACTTCTAGTTAATTTCAAGTTATTCTCAAGTATATGTCCTACCAATAAAGTAGAGAGGAAGGAGATATCTCGAGTATCGTATGCATCAGCATTGGGAAGTTTGATGTTCGCTATGATTTGTACAAAACCAGACATTGCACAAGCAGTGGGAGGAGTTAGTCGATACATGGCGAATCCTAGTAGAGAACATTGGCAAACAATGAAGAGGATTCTAAGATACATCAGAGGAACCTCCGATGTTGTATTATGTTATGGAGGGTCAGAATTTACTGTCAGAGGCTACGTGGATTCAGATTTCGCAGGTGACCTTGATAAAAGAAAATCTACTACTGGCTATGTGTTTACACTTGCGGAAGGAGCTGTAAGCTGAGTTTCAAAACTGCAGACTATTATGTCTTTATCTACAACAGAAGCAGAATACATGGCAGCTACACAAGCTTGCAAGGAAGCTATTTGGATACAAAAGTTACTTGAGGAGCTCGGGCACAAACAAGAGAAAATTCCTGTGTTTTGTGACAATCAGAGTGTTTTGCATATTGCAAAGAATTCATCCTTTCATTCTAGGACAAAACATATAAGGGTTTTATATCACTTCATTCGAGAAGTAGTGGAAGATGGAAGTGTAGATTTATAGAAAATCTATACCAAGGAAAACCTAGCAGATGTTATGACTAAGCTAATCATTATTGACAAGTTTATATGGAGTAGAACCTCTTGTGGCCTAGGAGAGACCTAAACAACATGTCAATGACGAAGCAGAAAAGATAGTGTGAAGATTGATTGGTTCTCAATCATATCTTCAAGTGGGAGAATGTTAACAAAATACATATATGCATAATCTAGAAGCATACCATATAGAACCATGCAATCTAGAAGTAGCAGTTTTTGAATGAAGAATGAAGAAGAAGAAGATCTAAAAGCCATATTTTAAAGTTCGAATTCTAAATTCAAACTTTGAATTTAGAAAAATAATAAAATAAAAAATATATTATTATTATTTTAATATAATGAGGAGAGGAAATGAATCCTATAAATAGAGGTTTTATTTCCCTCTTCAAGCATCCCATCTTCAACATTTCTTTGAGAGAGAAATGGTATGTATGAGAGTTTAAAGAGTTTAATACTCTTGTGAAATTAGTGAGTGAGAGATTGGGTGTATTGGAATTCTGGGAAGTGAAATATTACAATACTTGTAATCCTCATATCACTAGTAAAATATTTTTCTTCTATCTTCGCCCATGGACATAGGTTAAAAGCCGAACCACGTAATTTATAGTGTCCTAGTTTATGCTTGTTCTTTATTTTCTTCCAATTTCATTTTAGCTGTGGTTCTACTTCACCCATAAATTTCCTAACACATAATGTTTTAATTGGGAGAAAAAAAAGCTTCATCTTATACACATAAATTTATATAAACTATTTGTAGTCTGTATTATTGCTTTGAAAAGAATTCTAAGATATATTCTAGAGGTAGGCATGAAAAGATAGGTTTTTTTTTTTATTTCTATAATGTTTTTTTTTTTGGCCTACCAATAATAACATAATACATATCCAATTTACAACACTACCAAAAATTTCAATTGTTTGATAATGGAATTAAGAACTGAAAATCAAACCAATGGTTTACAGTTCAGTTATGCTCACCAAATAGTGATGAGTAGCTTTGGCGTACCGCAGAGTTATTCCACAATGAACTTCTATTGTGTTTGAATTCTATAAAAAATGAATATAGGGGAAAATGAGAGAAACCCTTCTCTTACATAAAGTGAAAAACTCAATTAAATAAATCCAATAAACTTCATAATTTGTTATATAAAATATGATAAAAAATCGTACTAATATATAGTTCAAATAAAATAAAAAGTAATACAGTCACATTAAACTTGTCACAATAACAATCATAAAATTTTTAATTCTTGTTATCTAAAGTCATTAGTATTGTAATACTCTTCTTGAGTTTATTATCTCTTTCTATTCCTTCATAAAAAATTGAATTAGAATCATTTTTAATATTGTCAAAATGAAAATCATGTTGTTCATGCCTCTTTCTATAATTATGCAATGCCATGATTCTAATGACATAGTTGTTATTAGCGTGATTCAATTGTGACGGTAATATAATATCTAATGGGTGTGGTTATAATATATTATAATTTATAGAAAATAAGACATAATTGTCTTTTTATTAAAATATTGAGGTTATAATAGAGTTTTTAGAAAGGTGTGGTTGCTTATTTAATAATCTACTTATAAAAAGCAACGTCTTACGTGTTTTTAAAAACTACTGTCAAAATAAAAAAATTATTAAATAAGCAGTTCTTAATAAAATTTACCAAACACAATTTTTGTCAGAAATTATAAAATAAGCTAATTATTGTGTTTTAATAATCCCAAATACTTATTATATTTTAATAATCCCAAATGGGGCCTTAGTTTGACAAACATGTTTTAAAATGTTTTAGTTTATTTTGATGTTTTCGTATTGATAAACAGTTGTTCATAAATATATTTTAACTTTTATTTTTAAACAATGTCTTAACGTTTTTCCTTTCTTTTTTGTTGTAGAAGCAGGCCTCTCGAAGGAAGCGTTTATTAATAATAAAAAGAAAATGAAACAGAAGTAAGGTAACGAAGGGGGACATATCCTTAAAAATTACGTTTTATACTATTATCTAATTATGATTATATTAAATTTGAAACATTATAAAATTGTCAGATATTGGGGAATCCTGTCCTAAAGAGATCCCCTCTATTATTTGAGGATCGACAGACCCTCGTCTCTAATAATTATTAAAGAGACGGAGAGAAACTATTGCAATATCAATCAATACCAAACACTATTGCTTTCGAATTGTTGTCTTTTTTTGAAAATGTTGCATAATACTTCAGTATTAGTACTGAAAAATTGTCTTTTACCTTCTCTATACGTTCGTGGATCGTTTTAGATAATCTTGGCATCATTAATGTTATGATCAACGGCAAGTAACCTGTCAATCTTCTGCCATATAACCTATCAATTTTCAAATCAAATCAATATCATTCAATTATTCAATTGTAATTTTCTCTAGATGGTTGGCTCTTGGCTGTTGTTCTATTGTTATATATAAATAGCTCTCTCACTTCCATTTCATAACCATAATTCAAATCATCAACATCATCACTTATACATATAATAAGAATTTGAATCCAGTGCCGATTTTTATTTATTCTCTTAATACTAATAATGGAGGATCCTGCTAGTGCTACAGCCGATAACCCTTCAAACTCAGTTATGTGGTTCTCAAAACTTGCCTTTTTCCTGCCCTTCCTCCTCTTGTTATATCACCGCCATATTTCTCGCAATAAGCTTGACTTGTTGCCACCACCCGTCCAAAGCCATGGCACCTTATTGGAAACCTCAACCTCATTGGCCAGCACCTTCACGTCTCCCTGCACACTCTGTCCCAAAAATATGGCCCTCTGATCCAACTCAAATTCGGTTTACCAACCGTGGTGTTAGGCTCATCAGCTGAAGTAGCAGAACTTTTACTAAAAGCTCATGATCTTACTTTTGCCAGTAGGCCACCACTTCTTGCATGGAAACACGCAAACTACAATTATCTGGTTATGCCCGGTGCACCATCTGGTGCACATTGGCGCCAAACTCGTAAAATTTACACGACACAAGTTCTTAGCCCAAACCGTTTAGCACAATTTGAGTACACAAGGGTAGAGGAAAGGAAAGCATTATTGTTTAAATTGTACAAATCATCATCATCTTCTTCTTCTTCTTCTTTTTCTTCCACTCCTGTCCATTTAAAAGAGCGCATTTTCATGTTCAGTATTGCCATTATGAGCCGGATGCTGTTCGGAAAAATGTACATTGAGGAAGATGAAAAAAATGTTGTAACTCCAAAAGAGTTCATGGAGATCGTAGATTAACTATTCTTGCTCCCCGGTGTTTTAGATATAGGAGATGCAATTCCATGGCTTGCTTTCTTAGATTTACAAGGGAATATTAAGAGAATGAAGGATGTGAAGAAGAATATTGATAAATTTTATGAGCATGTTTTGGACGAACACGAGCGCCATTCTAAGAGGAAATCGTTTAAAGAACATGGAACTAATGATATAGTCGATGTTTTGCTGCAGCGTGCTGATGATCCTACTCTCGAAGTTAAGCTTGAAAGAGATCACATTAAGGCATCAATCCAGGTAACTATAGTTTATATACTTAATTTCATAGTTCTTTCAGCGAAGAAAGCCCTACTCACATGCACATAGATAAAGTAAGGGGATCTGATTTTCATTCATGAAATATTTCGTTTTCTTAAGGAAAAAAATAAAATAAAACTCTGAACATACGAATACTAATTTCATATATATGTACACTGAAATGAAAAGAATTTTTGTTTATAATGATTTTAACATTTTAGTAATAGTTCATTGTCCTACAAAGGCAACATCATGAAGTGTCTCTTGCACTAAAAATCTGAATCAGATTATTCTTTTTTTTTTTTATTTTGATGATTTTCAGGATCTTTTAGTTGGTGGAATTGAAATCTTGGCGGTCACATTAGAATGGACAATGACAGAACTCTTGAAAAATCCAGAAGTTATCCAAAAGTCAACCGAAGAGCTAGATAGAATAATTGGAAGAAACAAATGGGTAGAAGAAAAAGACATTGTTAACCTTCCATACATACAAGCAATTGTTAAAGAAGTCATGCGTCTCCACCCTCCGCTAACATTGCTTGTTCCTCACATAGCTAGAGAAAATTGCAAAGTGGCTGGCTATGACATTCTTAAAAACTCTCGTGTAATTGTTAATGTATGGGCAATAGGGAGAGATCCAATCCTATGGGAGAAACCTAATGAGTTTTGTCCGCAGAGATTCATAGGAAAAGAGAATGATGTTGTAGGCCATAATTTTGAACTATTGCCATTTGGATCTGGGAGGAGGATATGCGTTGGTTATTCTCTAGGGCTAAAAATTGTTCAGTCAACTTTGGCAAATCTTTTGCATGGTTTTGAATGGAAATTTCCTGGTGATATGAAGAAAGAAGATTTAGATATGGAAGAAAGATTTGTTGGCAGAACGTCCAGAAAAAATCTACTTCTTGCTGTTCCTAAGCCTCGACTTCCTCTTGATCTATACTCATTGTGATTAGACTACCTCTTCACATAGATATTGTCTGGCTAATCTTTTGCATAGTTTTCCATGTATTATCAAATATCTAAGGGGATAGTACTAACTGGGCAATTGGTCTCTACAGTGGAAGTCGATGAGGTCAACAAATTATGTTGGGATTGCATGTATGCTAAGTAAAATAAAACATATTTAAATATTTTGTAATCAATAAATTTTCATTTTAATAAAATAATTGGAGCATTAATTTCGTAATATATTAGGTGGATTGTTATTTAAATAATGTTCATTTAATCATATTTTGTTGTTGACCTAATAACTGTAAGATCACACAAACTTCTTCTCTTGGCAGAGATTCCCTTCTATTTTTCAGAAACTGGAAAATAAGAGACGGCATGTTGACAGGAGTATCCAGGGCATCAATCTTGATAGGCGGATCTTATTCTAGTTTAAGAAAAAAATGTATGTAAAAAAAAAAAAAACAAAAGTGAGAAATGATAACGAAAGCTCTATATATGTGAGAATTTTCTATAAAAATATATGACATTTTCTATTTTCCAAATAATTAGGAGGAATCTAGTGATAAATTTCAGAAAGCCCACAAGGGGCATGTTAATGGCTCATACTACAAGAATTTAAGCCCGACGAATTTTTTTCGTCACCATACGTATGTTTTAGCAACGAAAAAGCATTTTGCCACCAAATGTATAAAAAAAATTGATAATTATTTCAGATTTTTTGCGGCTACTTTTTCATTATTAAAGAGGTAAATCAGCGATGAATTTCCTTTTCATCGCCAAAACATTAACTTTTGCGACAAAATATTGGTCTATTGCAACAATTTTCTTTGTCGCCATAAATAATTTTCTTGCGACAACATTTTTCTTTGTAGCTATGAAATATTCGTCGCTAAATCGTAGACCTTTAGCAACGAAATAAATGAGTATTTTTAGTATATTTTTTAGCAGTAAATTTTAAATTTTGTCGTTAAAAACTTTAGTTCTCTTATTTATGTATCATTTCATTCATTCTTTCTCATTCTCATATTTTCTTACTTCTATTCTTTAATTCTTTTACCTCTAGTATATAATTTTCATTCTCTAATTCAATTTCTAATTGTTTTCTATTTTATTTTTAACATGGTGTAATTTTTTTGTTTTTACTTGTTATTATAACTTAATTACTATTATTTTAAGAAGTTAATTAATTATTTTTTGTGTTTATTTGTAGTAAATATTAAAGATCTATTATGCAAAGACGAAAAAAACATGAAACTTATATTCATTTGTAATTTTTTTTCAAAAGAATAGATATTAAATTTTGTAATTATTTTGTATTTTTCATCAATAATAATGAATCCTTTTAATTAATTAATTCTCTTTTTACCAAAATGGCGTTAATTATCATTGTGATTTAGTGTTAAAAATGATAATATTTTAAAAATAATAATAATTAAATGTTAGAAAAATGATATCTTTTAGCGAAAAATATTTTTAATTGCCGAAAATACTTTTAGCAACAAAATCATTCTTTACTAAAACTCATATTCGCAACACAATTATTAATGAACAATTGTATTTGTCACTAAAAAAGAGGAAATTAGCGACAAGTTTTTTCATCACCAAAAGTGTGTTTTAGCGACAAAATACTCATTTTGCCACGAATCTAGCGACAAAAGTCCGTCGCCTTTAAAGTATTTTGCAACAAAACCAATTTCGTCGCTAAGAAATTCAGCAACGAAATTCCCCAAAAACCTAACGCGTTGCTCATACTACAACAAAATGGCGACAGAATTTTTTTTTTTGTTTTAACGATGAAAATTATATGTTTTAACGATGATTATTTTCATCTTCTAAAGCCCTTTTTTGTTATAGTGGAGGTGGTGCTGCACCATACTAACTTGGTGCTGTAAACGATGACGTTATAAAGGTTGTCGCGAGTTTTGTCACATTTTCCTCACATATAATGCTTTGTAAACGACGATGTTAGAAAATTTTGCTTTGGATGATGAAAGAAATAATTCTAGTTGCAGTCGTTCTCTCTATTAAATAACTTGTTTAAGGGTATGAGGCCAGTAAAAGGCACATCTGTTTGTATAATTTATATCAGTCTTAAATAAATATAACCTCAAAGAATTGTTTATATCAATCTTAAATAAATGTAACTTCAAACCTTTCGTTAGAAGGGACAAACAAGTCAATAAATCTACTTGTTCTCCTCCTATTATTTCACTGCCATATGTCTTGCAAGCTTAGCTTGTTGCCACCACCCGGTCCCAAGCTATGGCCAGTCGACTTTAAGGATATAGGTGAACTAGGCAATTATTTAAGCTTTCATATGTTAGAAAAGCCTATTGTAGTCACCCAGGCCAAATGTAATAGGAATATTTTATTTTGTATTTCCCTGACATACTCAAATTATTAGATTTTTTAAGTTACTTCTAGTAGCAAAACTTATTTTTTAGTATTCTTTTTATTTACAATTAAGAATTTTTGAACAAATTTTATATTTGAAAACCTTAACGTGAAGGAGTCATAATTAATAGTATTATTATCTAACTGTTAATTCATTATTATTTTTTTAAGAAAAAGATTAAATTCTTTATCTATCCAATTTTTTTATAAAAGAATTATTTAGCATTATAAAATTTCTTTCATCTTCTCTATAAAAAAATATTATATTTATTAGCTTACTTTTGAAGTAATAAAAAAATTCTTGAAATAATAGTCTAAAGGAAGTTAAAAAATGATATATTTTTATTATTTTTCTTTTTTTGAAATTTCTTAGTATCTTGTTGATTATTGATATTCAAGATATAATTAAAATTTGATTGAACTATGAGTTCTTTTATATTTATTTGAATATTAAAGCTACTGAATGTAAGGAGGCCTCATAAAAAATTTCGTCTGAGGCCTCCAGTACTCTAAAGCCAGCTCTGGCCATGGCCCCTAATCAGAAACCTCAACCTCACGGCTCCCTCCATTCTCTATCCCAAAAATATGGTCCCCTTATGGAACTCAAATTCGATTTAGACACCACTGTGGTAAGGCTTATCACCTGAAGTAGCAAAACTTTCACTAAAAAACTCATGATATTACTTTTTATAGTGTGCCATCACTTTTTGTAGGGATAAACACAAACTATAATTATTGTACAAATTCCTTCCAATTCTTCCACGCTTGTTCATTTGAAGGATCGTCTTTACATGTCGAATCTTCCCACGGAGAATGAAGGCTGTGAACAAGAAGATTAATAAACTTTATGAGCATGTTTTGAATTAGCATGAGCACCATGCTTGGAGGAAATGAGTTAAAGAACATGTGGGTAATGATATGGTCGATGTTTTGTTGCAATTTGCTAATGATCCTATCCACAAAGTCAAGCTTGAAAGACATCATATTAAGGCATCAGCGCAGGCTACTAATTATATTTTATATTTATGTAAATTACATACTTAATTTCATCTTTGTTAATTTGATCAGATCTAATAGGAACACTTATTTTTTCGATTGTAACCCTACTAATATAGATAAATTTTTTTTAAAAAAAGGTCTATTTTTGATTCATGAATTTTTTTGAAAAAGAGATATTTTTATTTGTCCACTTAAATTTTTCTGTCATATCAAGTCAGTATTATGAAAACTGTATTTTACCATCTAATATTTATGTTGTTATCATTTTATCATCATTCCACTAAAAATAAGTTAATATTTAACGATATATGAGTTAAAAGTCCATTTTGCCCCTACAAGTAAAAGATGATTTTGTCGATTGAAAAAAAAAATTACAATGAAAAATTTATTACTTGTCCATAGGAGTTTTCTAACATATCAGTACCAAGGTTTCTTGAAAATTATATTTTACACCTAACATTTAAGTTGCTATTACTTTGCCACCAAAATATTAAAAACAACTAAATATTTAACTTGCAGTGTAAAAAACGATTTCATCATTTGAAAAGAAAGAAATTACAAAAGAGAAATAACCCTAGAAAAGTAGCCATTATATTTAAAAAATGGTTACTTTTTGTATTATATATGTTATTGTGCATTCAAATATCAAATTCCAAGTACTACAAGAGAAACACTTCAATTTTGATAATATCATTAAACACCAAGAATCTTAAGTCATTTCAAACACTACAATGGCAAGTCAAATACTCCAAATTTAACAATTCATCATTCAAAAATTGTGTTAATGTTTGACTTCAACATAAAATTCCTTAAATGCCCTTATGACATTAGCAAAATTTTAACTATGTTAATATTTTGGTGGTAAAGTTATAACAACTTAAACATTAGACGGTAAAATATATTTTTCAGGAAATCTTTATACTTGATATGTCAGAAAACTTCCCATGGACAAATGATAATATCTCTTTTAGAATTGAAAGGTGCATTTTGATTTTAACATAAAATTTCTTAAATGCGCTTTTGACATCAGTAAATTTTTAGTTGCATTAACATTTTGTTGGTAAAGAGATAACAATGTAGACATTTGGTGGTACAATATAGTTTCACCAGACCTTGGTATTGACTTAATACATCAGAAATGTTTAGGTGGACAAATGATAATATTCCTTTAAAAAATAAATAAACAAAAACCTAACTAGTAATTTTTTGGTGTAATTTATATACTAATACTAAGTTCATTTATAGATTTATGTATATGTACATTAAAATTAAAAGTAATTTCATTTACGTTAATTTTAAGTAATAGCTCATTGTCCTATAAAAGCAAACATCAACAATTCAAATATATATATATATATGTAATAATTCTCAAGCACACTCAATTTTTTAAATACAGATAAACTGTTAAGCCGAACGGTTTAATAGCATTAAAATTCAACTATATTAAATCCCATGGCTGAAATGTGTCTGCATATATATAGGCACTTATGCATCCTGATTCCATTCCATTCTTTTTAAGCTCACATCGGGAGAAAGGTTGCTTGCTTTTAGTCAGTTATTCCCAAGGAGTCTTTCAGAAGATGTGGTACAATTTGTTTTGTTAGAAAAGTGCTTGTTATATATATATATATATATATAAGTACTGATTTGGTTCAGGTTTCTTAATTTTATTAAAGTTTAAAAAAATTATTAAATCGTATTGTTAAATAATATAATTGCTTTATTAATAGTATATGTATCCAAGTGCCTTTTGCATTAAAAATCTGAATCATATTCTTCCTTTCATTATTTTGTTGATTTTTAGGATCTTTTACTAGGTGGAATTGATACCTCTGCTATCATCATACAATGGGCAATTATTTTTAGAGGTCCTAAAAAAGCCAAAAGTTTTTCAAAAGCAACCAAAGAACTGGATAGAATAATTGGAAGAAAAAATGGGTAAAAGGGAAAGACATTGACATAGACATGCAACTTATACTACATATGATGAACAAATTTTACAAAATGTTTTGATCATTTGAGTGTAGATAAATTATAAATTTTGTATCAATATTTGATTTATACTATAATTATTTTTTAATATAGTTATTTCATTGACTGAAAATAGAATGTTCTTAGTTGTAAACTGAAATAGTTGCATTTGTTTGGAGAAAATGAGGGTTGTAGCTATTGAAAATAATAAATTTGTTTTACATAAATAATTCATTTAAGTAGAGTAAGGTGTTGAGTTGTACACTTACTTCATCATTATGCTCCATTATCATGATCGTACAATGTTATGTCCATAAAGCATCTAATTGAGTAGAGATTAGCTTTAGACTTTGGATGCCATTAAAGGATTCCTTTGGAGCATGATGAAAGCTTGGTGGAACATGCTAGGTGATGTGTATTGTCATGATTATGTATGTGTTTCATTCACTATAAATACCTATGTCATTTATGTTGTATGCATCAAGTCTAAAAAAGAAAAAAGCATAAGAAGCAAACAAAGCTTCTGAGAGTGATTTGTGAGAGTGTGTGAATTGTTCTTGTAATGTTATTGAGCTTTCAATAATAAGATTTTATGTTTTTATTATTGAAATTCTCCAACAAAGTGGTATTAGAGCTAGTGATCGGTACCATACATATCAGTATAGCATAATAAATTGAAGATCTCGACAAGACAAGCACGACGCCACAAAAATTAGCCCAATGGAGATTGGACGTGCCCGCAATCACCACCAGAAGTTTGTTGTCCCGAAACTAAGTCAACTCACTAAGGTAAACCACTCTGAACTAATGTGAACCGCACTGAATCAAGCCAAATCAAATCATTGACTATTGACCATTATCGGTTGATCAACATTGACTATTGACCGACAGTTGATCTGAGTACTTCTCAAGGTTTTTGTCTTTCCAAATTCATTTGTATTTTTAGAATCTCCAAATTCTCACTTAATTTATGAATTATGACAAGTAGTAGTATGATGTCATTCAAGTTCCAAAATTAAAGGGAATCAAGTTTGACAACTAGAATATCAAAATGAAAGCTCTATTAGGTGCACATAATGTATGAGAAGTCATGAAAAAAGGCTTTACTATTCTAAAAAATGAAGCAACTTTAACTATAGCACAAAAAGAGAATTTAAAAAAGTTAAAGGAAAAAGAAAATAAAATAAAGTATCTCATATTTCAATTAATAGACAAAGATGCTTTTGAAAAGATTGCTGGTACAGCCTCTTTAAAAGAAGCATGAGAGAAGCTAAGGGCTTCTTACAAAAAGCAAAAAAGTTAAGAAGGTTTGTCTCTAAATATTAAGAGGATAATTTAAGTCTTTATACATGAAGGCTTCCAAGTCCCAACTTCAGCGGATGTTGTACTTGGATTCGAGATTAGGTTATTGGTTACTATCAATTCAGATATGGTGGGATGGGATCTTGCAAGCGAAAATTTCTGATTGTTTTACTCGGATTGTGACCGTTTACAATGAATTAAAAAGAAATTAAGAGGGGCCAATATAGGTAAGGATCATTGAAAAGATATTTTGATTAGTAGATTTAAATTTTGACCATATTGTTGTGACAATTAAAGGAATAAAAGATTTAAAGGCTATGGCGATTGAAAAACTTCAAGGAAGGTTATGAGCCTACAAAGACAAAAGAAAATAGAAAAAAAAAAAAGCATGGGATCGAAGAATAATTCCTCAAAATGGAAATCAATCCAAAAAAGAGAGAAGAATTGTCTAACATATGTCCCAGGTTAAGGTTGAGGGCAAGGTTGGAACTACAATAACAATAATTTCAATAACAAAAATTCTAATTATCAAAGAGGAGAAAGCTCAAGTAAAGGACGGGGAATAAATTCCAAGTACAATGCTATAATTGTCAAAAGTTTGGACATTATGCCTTAGAATGTAGAGATCAAATTATTACAGTTTATGAGAAAATGAATTATGTTAAAGAGAAGAATAATAAAGATGGTACATTTTTACTAGCATAAAATGACATGGTATCTTAGCACAGGTGTTAGCAATCATATAAGCGAAAAAAGAACCATGATTATGGAGCTTAATGAATCTATAAATGGCAACGTCGCTTTTAGAGATGATTCAAAAGTATTAGTAAAAAGAAAAGATATTTTTTTTTTTTGGCACTAAAGATGGTAACCACTAATTAATTTCAAATGTTTACTATATGTGCAATATAAAAGTAGTATCCTCAATTTGGGTCAACTCTTAGAGAAAGGCTATGGCATTCATTTGAAATATTATAGTCTTTTTATAAGAGATGACAAAAGAACTCTAATTACAAATGGGAGAATCTTGAAGAATAGAATATTTCTTTTAAATATTCAAAATGATGTTACAAAGTATCTCAGGGCTTATCATAAAGATCCAACCTTAATTTGATATCTTTGATATGGCATCTTAACTTTGGAGGACTAGAGCTACTATCAAAGAAGAATATGGTGAAAAGCCTACTTTTAGTCAATCATTTCAATTAACTTTGTGAAAGATATTTACTTCGCGAGCAGTTTAGAAAAACCTTTCCAAATGAGTTAAGCTTAAGAGTTCAGAAGCCACTCGAGCTTATTCATATAGATGTATGAGGTCTAATCAAGCCATGCTCCTTTGGTAAAAGAAATTATTTTCTTCTGTTCATTGATGATTTTTTCAAAAAAAATGGGCCTATTTTTTTAAAGAAGAAATTAAAAGTGTTTGAATTTTTAAGAAGTTCAAAGCTACAATGGAAAAAGAAAGTAGACACTAAATTAAAGCCATAAAATCTAATCGAGATAGAGAGTTCACTTTCAAAGAATTCGTTGAGTTTATGAACTAAATAAAATTTGGCTTCCTGTGATAGTTCTAAGATCTCTCCTATAAAGTGGTATTGTAGAAAGAAAGAACAAAATTATCCTTAATATAGTAAAAAGCATGGTCAAAAGTAAAAGACTACCCAAAGAATTTTTGGCATAAGTAGTTGCATGTGCAATCACTTATCTAATAAATCACCAATCAGAAATGTATGGAAAAGACACCACAAGAATATGGAATGAAAGAAAGCCAGATATCCCTCAATTGATAACTTGTGGAAGCATTGCCTATGTACATGTACCAGACGAGAAAAGAGCCAAGCTGGATAATAAAAGTGAGAAGTTCATCTTCATCAGCTATGAAAACAATTCCAAATGATATAAACTGTATAACCTAAATAGTGGGAAGATTGACATTAGCCAATACATAATTTTTTATAAACAAATAGAATGATATTTTAGCTCTAGTGTGGATGACTTTAACTTCTTTCATATTGAAGAATATGATCATGCACAAATAAACTAAGTAGAAGAATGACAAGAGCAAGTTACTCTACCTATCTCACCAACATCAACCACACGTGGAAATTTATCACCATTTTTATTAAATAAAAGAATCGAAGAATGTACAAGAAGTCTTGAAGATATTTATAAATTAATTGAGAGGATTGAAAATCTCACTCTCTTTTATCTCTTTACCGATTTTGAATCAATGAACTTCTATGAAGTTGCACAAGATCAGAAGCAAAGAAAAGTAATGAATAAAGAAATCAAAGATATTGTAAAGAATGATACTTAGAAACTTACTACTCTTTCTAAAGCTCATAAGGAGATTAATATCAAATGGGTGTACAAAACGAAGAGAAATACGAAATGATAAATTGAAAGGCATAGGGAGAGGCTAGTTGTGCAAGGCTATAGTCAAAAGACTAGCAAAACTACAATAAGATATTGTTTCTATAGCTTGAATTGAAACTGTTAGATTTATTATTTTTTAAGTGATCAAAATAAATGGAAGATTCATCAATTAAATGTAAAATTTGCTTTCTTAAATGGAGTTCTTGAAGAAAAAGTTTACATTGAACAACTGTTGAGTTATGAAATGAAAGGGCAAGACAAAGTTGTGAAATTAAAAAAGACATTTTATGGGTTTACTAAATGTCATACTTTCTACCTGTCAAAGAACAACATAATTGACAAGTATTTTTTAGAAAATGGCTTCACTAAATGTCCTATAAATATACTTTATATGTCAAAGTCAAAGATGGAGACAGCCTAATTATGTGCTTGTACGTACATGATCTTATCTTTACTGAAAGTAATCCAAGCTTATTTAGAGATTTCAAGAAAGTCATGGTGAAAGAATTAGATATAAAATACATTAGGTTGACTGCATACTATTTGGGCATTAAAGTTACACAATAAGTATATGTTATTTTTATTTCATAAGAAAGCCGTGTAAAAGAGATACTAAAAAGGTTCAAGATGAATGATCGTATTCCAATAAGCATACCAGTGGAGCGGAGAGTCAAGCTATCCAAAGATGACGAAGGAGAAAAAGTAGATCCAACTCAAAAATCTTGTTGAAAGTCTTTGTTTTGTATGAGACCTAACATTCTTTATGTTATTGAAGTTTTGAGTCTATACATTAAGTATCGAAAGACCACCTGTTTTAATGCTACAAAAAGAGTCATTTGCTACATCAAAGGTACAATTGGTTTTAGCTTATTATACTTATTCTCTAATGACTAAAAGCTTATTGAATATAACAATAGTAATTGAGGTAGAGATACAGATGATCGAAAGAGCACTACTGAATTTTTTTTTCTTAATGGGAGATGATGCTTTTACATGGATATCAAAGATGTAATCAATTGTCATACTTTCCACCTATGAAGCTGAGTATATAGCTACCACATCATATGTTTGCCATGCAATTCAGTTAAGGAATTTTTTTAAGGAGTTGGGTTTGTTGTAAATAAAGCCAAATAAGATTGTGTCGATAACAAGTCAGCAATTGCCTATCCAATAATCCAATCTTTCATTATGAAAGAAAACATTTCGACACTCACTATCATTACATAAGGAAGTGCATCACAAGAAATGATGTACAAGTCAATTATGTGATGTCAAAAGATCAAGCAGTTGATATCTTCACCACATCACTCAAGTTAGAAGATTTTATAAGATTCAAAAATATACTTAGTGTCGTAAAACAAGTTTAAAGGGGAGTATTAAAAATAATAAACTTGTTTTACAAAAATAATTCATTTAAATGAAATGAGGTGTTAAGTTGTACGCTTAGCCCTTTATCATTATGCTCTATCATCATGGTCCTACAATGTTATGTCCATAAAGTATTTAATTGAGTAAAGATTAGCTTTACACTTTAGATGTCATTAAAGGATTTCTTTGGAGCATGTTAGGTGAGTGGAATATGTTTGGTTCCATGATGAAAGCTTGATGGAACATCCTAGGTGATGTGCATTGTTATGATTATGTATGTGTTTCATTCACTATAAATACCAATGCTATTTGTGTTATATGCATCAAGACTAAGAAGAAGAAAGCATAAAAACCAAAACAAAGCTTCTAAAAGTGATTTATGAGAGTATCTAAATTGTTCTTATAATGTTTTTGAGCTTTAAATAGTAAAAGTTTGTGTTTTTATTTTTCAAATTCTTCAACAAGGGCTATTAGCTTCCATTTATATCTATTTTCATATTTGGTAACTTTTACAATTGTTGTGGTAGAGATTATCTAAAAGAAAAAGGTTGTTTCTTTCAACAGCCCTCTCTTTTTTTTATAATTAATTTGTAATGTGCAATCTTAGACAAACAAGTTTTGAAGCTTCAGTTGGTAAGGATAAAAACCTATTTTCACTACATAAAGAAATAGTTATCTTTTGTTAGTATTGAAATCCAGTATTCTTATTAATCCATAATTTTGAGAAATAATGCTTAGTAAATTAAGGCCTTATTTAGAATTGAAGCTGGGTAGTTGTAGCGTAAAAACTATATCACTAAAGTGTTTAGTAAACACTATAACTTTGAAACTAAATTGATTTGATTTTACACTTATATGATGAAAAATGTATTATATATTTTTTAAGTTTTTCAAAATTATCATTTAAAAATCATATTTATTACATATTATTAACTTTTATGTCATAGTTATAGATTTTTTTTCAATAGCAGCTATAGGTTTACAACACCTTAATACCAAATAAGGCCTAAGTTTTCTTATGCAAGGCCTTCCTTCTTAAAGATGAATAAATTACTAATGCAAGTAATGATATTGAGAAAAAAAAATATGATTTTAGTATATTTTTTCAATCATTTTCATGATGTTGGTAGTTTTTCAATCATATTCTTGAACTTTCATGCCTAGGTATCTAAGTCTGTTGCATCTGTTTGTCTAGTAATGTCATCGAATACTTGTGTTAATATGAAGTGCAATGATAATTAATCATGGGTTTATAGATAATTTTATTTCCATCTTTTGTGTTTTTGTAAGAAGCAATGGTTTCTCGAATATAAGCTTGAAAACCAAGTTCTACATAAAAGGTTGCACAAAAACCTATGTTTTTTATGCAAATTTGTGTTTTTTCATTGATACAAGCATTTTCCTTTAATAGATTCCATCTAGTCATTAATTTTTTTTTCTTTTTTATGAATTTTAAGGATTGAGTATACATTTCTTTGCTATATCAAGAGCAATATGCTTTTGTGTTCTGCTATTAAAGATTGGTGAATAGTCCTTCATCTAAAAGTGATTAATTTTTTTCCAATTTTTTCCTTTCTATTATGATTATAGTGATATTTGTGCTCATAATAATATTTTCATATTTTTTTGGTATTTCGATTGTCTGGGTGTGTACTCTTAGTATACAAGAAAGATGCACAGATGTAATGTGAATAAAATTCATAGCTTTTTGATAGTAACAACCGTCATATTTTTTTACACCCCTTTTGAGATTTTGTGACAGCTTTTTTATAGTCACAACAAACCTTTTTTCACGCTCAAGACTCGGTGATATAAACTTTTGGAATGCTCGTGTATTTCATCATTTTTTGCCACATATAACAATAACAAAAATATTTGTGTGACCAAAATTAGAAGTCACATAAACCACTAGTTCTTGAAGTGCCTTCTTCTTATTCTAAAGCCTCGACTTTCTCTTTTTCTATATCTTTGTGATTAGATACCCTCTTCATTTAAATATATTGTCTGGCTAATATTTTCAAAGTTTTTCACTTTGTTATTAAATAAATTAATCACAGTTGGTTAAATTAATAAGTTCTTGTTATATAAAAATCTAATAAAGGGATTGTTTAAGCAATTGGTATATATAGCCAATAGTAGAAGTAGAGGTCAATAAATTTTGTTGGCAGTGTCTATTTTTTAGTTAAAGCATATTTAATTTCTTAAAATATAATGTATTATTAGATATAAATTTATGGAGAGGATAAAATACAACTTTAGACCTATAAATGGTTAGTAAAGGACGATGAAGTAATAGGTTATAATGCGTGATTGGTAGGCAATGATAATTTTGAAGATATGAAGGTGATTGATGAATGCAAATGGAATAACAAAGTGCATCAATGTTCAGGTTAAATAGTGACAACTTATTCTTTCGATGATTTAGTGGTGGCTGATTTTCTTGATCATTTGGTGTTGGCTCATTATTAGACTTATTTGGTGTCTCATTAGTGACTTCATTCATTGGTATAGGCAAAATAATTGAGGGTTGATTCCATTCAAGATGGTTCTCTTAAACAGTAAATATAGTTTCCTGAAAGTGACATTATGATTAAAGAATATAATATTTTCTTGATTATTTTTTTTGGTTTTATTTTTGAAAATTGTTAGGATCTTTCTATTATTGTTAAATTTCAAAAATTAAAGATGGAATGACTTTTAAGTCCTTTTATTTTTTTGAGTATTGAAATTACAAAATAATAAGAGGTCATATTAAAAAAATTAGCTTAAGGCTTCAAATACTCTAAAGCCGACCATGGATTAAGGTTGTTCTAAGACTGGATAAGCTCATAAGAAAACCTGAAGGCTACCATAGGTACAATAGAGGGAGTAGTACCTTTATTTATGTTATACATCTCAAATTTTTTATTTTAAAAATCTACTCAAATTACATATCATTGATTATTTGGTTTATGAGATAATATAATTAATTCACTAGAATCTTATAAAAAATTACCAATTACTCAATAAATGACATATTATTTAAAATAAAATATTGTTAGAAATAGCACCCATGATAGGCTGCACCGGCCCAACAAAAAGAAACATCTAGAAAAATTTTTTAGATTGAGTTATATATGACTATTATAAGTCTAATTGGACTTTGAGAATTATGAAGTCTTTTGGTTGGCTTCAATTACTCTTATTAGCTTATATATAAAGATATCTATTATATCTGAAATACAAGGGTTAAAAGATAAAGAAAATACGTAGATCGTATTAGAAAATGCATAGAGTGAAAACGAGAGAAAAAGTAGTTGGTTCTTGCAATATGATATGAGGGGATCTTCTTTAATTATGATTATCCTCTGACCACATGCAACAGTGGTATGAGAATTTTCTATGAGATTATTCTCTATCTCTATAGTAGCGTAACCTCGTTGTGATCCACTTCCGCATTTAGGATTCAAAAGATACGCTTTTGGATCTCCTGTGTAGGTTATGTTATGTTTTGATGTATTTGTATAAAATATGCTATGTTATTTGATGATTTATGCGTTTTCGCATCTAAAACACACTTTAATGGTACATAATATATCACTCACTGTAAGGCCTTAATTTTTGGTTTAAAATCACATGAATATCTATAGAATAAATCTAGAATTTTATGTGAATTTATATAGCCTAAGTTATGAGATAACAAAAATCCTTGAACCCGTATGATTGTTTCACTTGTCTCTAAAACCTTGAAAGATAATTCAAAGAGCTTTCCAATGATATATCATATACATAATTCTAAGTTATAGGGAGAGAGAATAAGCCAATCACAGTTCTGGTTCAATATCTGGAAATTTGGTTAATATAGAAGATGATGAACAACATAACTATTGCGACTCCACTCTCAGAAATAGCATGCATACTTCACCTCTACACTGTATCAGAAACCTAATTACATATTCAAAGTCAGCGTAAAATTTGGATTCGAACAATTTAGTTTATCACCAAAAAGTGAAGCAAAGTTCACGCATGACTTACACTCTTCGTCCGTGCACGTGGGCAAGGCGAAATGCAAAACAAGCTAGCTCAAGCTACTAAGCTAGCTTGTGAGTGTGAGTCGTTTGAGCCGGCTCGCTAGCTCGTGGTCAACATGCCAATGATTGGCAGTGTTTGACCACTTGCGCCCCCAAAGCGTGAGATGCATGTGCCGCCTTCCCAACCTCTGATTGAGGCACAATTTGAAATGGCTGACTCAAAATTTTATCCTCTTTTATTTTATGATTTAAAATAATTTTTTATTTATATTAATTATTTATTCTAAATTAAATATTTTTGAAGAAGTTTTAAATATAATAAATAATTTAAAAGAGGGATAAAATTAGGGAAAATACTTTTTAAATATTTTAAGATGCGCTTGATGGTGTTGTGCTTCTAAGGGAGCTGTTTCAATATATTTATTGAAGATAATATATGCTATTTGTTTGAAATTAAGCATGATATGATTGTTCTTAATAATTTATGTGATAATCTTGACGAATTGATCTATCAGTTATATTCGTATGTCATATGTAATTATTTTAATGAGAACACAATAAGATTTTACAATATAATAGGATTATTAAAGTCTGGCATAGTAATGAGAATGTATATATGTCTATGAAAATTCTATCAAAAGGAAGTGAAGAGTCTAAGAAAATTTGGTACTTAAGTGGGACTCTTAGTCCCCACCTCTTTCTAGAAAATTTTCCAGGTGTATTATTCATGTGAACAGATGCATAAAGGCTGCTTTACTTCCATTATATTTATAAACTCTTAGTGGGAGTTCTAATATTATTAAAATTCTGAGAATAAATAATAACATAACTAAATATTTTGCACAATACGATAAAATTATGTTAATTTAATGTTTGGAAAGGATGATGATTGGAGGCATCGATGACCTTTTTTTATTTCAATCCTTATATTAAATTTTCATTAATTTGATTTATGGTTGCAGAAAAATATACTAAATATGTGTGAATTAAATGAAGATTATGCTAGCATTGATTAAATTTATTTTATGTTTTGGAATAATTATTTACAAATTAAATCATGAGATTCCAAACAAACACCAATTTAGAGCTAGAGCATACCACTTCTAAAAATAAGGAGCATTTTTTAGACTTTACAAAAGCCTAGCATACTCATATCATGTTGCTGAGTAATATGCATCATGTCGTTATTAATGAGTTCAAGAAATATGGCGTTGCTTATATCTGAGAGCTCAAATATGCTGGACACATTGTAATTGATAATGTTAGGTCTAAGTAATAAAATGTCCAACCCCAATAGTTAGGACTATATAAGAGCTTATTTAGCACATATCCTTAGGGATTTGAAGGCTAGCGCCAAGTGGCTAATAAAACTTCTAATCAAATATGTGTTGCTTAGATTTGGAAGATGAGCGCCCAGATGCAACTAATGCTTCTAATTAACTTCATATTACTAAGTCTAACTATAAAAGATGAGCACCTAGTAGCGGTTAATGCTTCTCGCAAATTCCATATAATTGATTCTAATTTAAGAAGATTAGCACTCGGAAGTAGCTAATACTTCTAAAATTAACTTAGCACGAAGGAGTTTGGTTGCATAAAGCTTCAAGCTTTGAGCATAAATGATGGGGTAATTCTCTCCAAGTGAGAGTTCAGGACTTGATCCTAATATAAGTGACCAAATACAAAGAAATTCCAAATGGGGTAAGTATGTTTAAGAAATAGAAGGATAGTGGATAGATGGCTACTTACAATAAGTTGGAGTTATTTCGCTTATAATTGCATTAAGCTGAAATATACTAAATAGCCATACCTTTTAACTGAAGATCAAAAAAAGGTTTTGATATTCTTCATTTTCAAAGGAAAAGACAAATACATATGAAGAAATCCTTGTTGTAAAGTTCAAGAGTATAAGCACTTGCAAGTTGGTATTGTGTGGTCCTTATTTTTCTAATGACAAATATACATAAAAAAATTTATTAAAAGTTTAAGTCTTTATTATTGACCTTCTATGATTGGGATATTTATTTCTTGGGTGTTTGTTTATCCATTTTTCAAAAAACGTTTTATGAAAAGTTGTTCAGTATGCAATATTTTATGGTAATGATGTACATGCTGAGTCATATCGCTAAATTGGCTATAGAAAACATTTTGGGTACACTCGACAAAATGATAAAGCATATGTGTGAAAACGTTTAATATATAACAATAGCTTGGAAAACCACCTAACAAAGAAACTAGAGCCAAATATTTATTACAAGTCTTCCATTTTGACACTTGTGGTAAAATGAATGTAAACGCTAAGTCTGAAGCCTATGGTGATTACATTTATAAATCCATTCATTTTAGTCCAATCTATTTGATCTCCTATAAATCAGTTGTACTAAGTTACTTCAGATTACTCTTGGATGTGATAGAGATCAAATTTGGATAAACTAATATATCTTTATAAATAATTACAGGGATTGAATATGATAAAGATATAGATAGATAACCAATTATTTCTAAATTACGCACTATTTGGAGTAGCGGAGATTGAGGAAAATATATATTATGAGAATTGATAAAGTAATAGTAGCACATGAGCTTCTCTAATACATTGTTTTGGAAATACTTTATTTGATTGCTACTTAAATACTTAATTAATCTCTCATATAGTGAGTCATTTATACACCATTTGAAGTGATAGGTAACGAACCTAACATAACTTATGTGCAACCTGGGGTCTGCAGCAAGATATATTTAACAAGCAAATAAGACATATGTTCAATTGTAAATGAATGGTTAAGATAGTGACTGAATAAAATACCACAAATGTCAAAATCTTGAATTCCTAAGCATTATAGAAGTTGATAAGGATATATCCAAAATTATGATTTGGATTATCCTCTTCATTATATCACTTCTAAATTGAGAATTGAGTATATATAAGATTTACTTAGAAATCTTGATGAGCAAACACCTAATGAGGTGGCTCTACAAGATAATTTAGTTTAATGAAATAATTGAAAAAGAATTATATGTCGTCTTTCAGAGACTGAAAGAATTTTTTTCATAATATGGTAATGAGCTAATATTATATCTGCTCAGGATTGGCCTTAATTCCTCTCTGGATTACCAGAGACCCTAGGAATGAAACTTCTGATAGCCTCATGCACATTTCTTCAGGTTCAAGAGCATCTTAGACTCTCTAAGCCGAGCAAAGGTTGCCCCTAAATAATCCAAATGCTACTCTCGCTTAATAGATAGAGTCATTAAATGACAACTATATCTAGGACATGGTTGGTCAATTGCCAAATAAACCATTGCAAACAATAAAGTTGTGCATGTATAAGGAAAAAATCATAAGTACGATCATAAGTCTTGATTAATTGTTCAAAGTTATGCCCAAGGAGTGCAAACTAGTAAAAAACTCTTGACTAACAGGTTTCTCTAAGGCAGTTATTTCTAGTCAATGTTGCACATGCATTTGTATTCATATCAATGGTTGCAACAAATACGTCTCAATAGAAAATTAGAGGAAGAAATATACATGTGGAACAAATACTATGTGTTTTTGCTAGATTTTTTAAGAGCATAGTTTGCTTCCTCAAAGTAACCTTTCTAAAGACCTTACGCACATAGTCTACTTGCTTTAAAACATGAAATATGTCTATGACATCCTCCTAATAATGTTATCTTAAATATCATCAAGTTGTATTTCGTTACAAGACTGGGATGATTGAAGCCATTGCATTTATGCATGTGGACGATATTTTTGGATAACTAGAAATAAAGAAATTTTTGTCAAAAACTATTGGCATTGATCATCCAATGAAGTATGGGCAAAGTTGCCTATGTTTTAGGAGTTTAAATTCAAATAGAATCGTTTAATAATATTTATAACTCTGTCACAAGATTTATATTTATCATAGAAATATTCTTAAAATGATTCGAAAAATGACAAATTGAATGTCAAATAGATACTTCTCTCGATAATGACAAATTCGTAGCTTGGACGTGCTTATTGAACTCTAGAAAAGAGGAAATATATGGATAATGTTTCTTGTTAAAATGCTAATAAGAGTTCTAATATACATTGGGATGTACAACACTTGATATATACTATGAGATTAGTAAGAGTTACCAATCTAATCCTAGAAAATGTGTTGCTTATAATATGTGATTCATAACGCACGTGCTTTTTTGTGATCAATAAGGAAAAAGAATGAAGAAAAGAATTAATAAATCACTACTTCCTCATTGTGTAAGTTCCTTCGAGGTATGATGAGGCCTCAACTAGTATCCTTAGTCACGATTGACTATATTTTAAAGTGAAGGATTAATGTTTGCTACTTTATCATGTCATCTATGGCTATGACGTTATGTAGCTTATGAAACATGTCTAAGAAAGTATTTAGTCTAAAATTTTTAAAATATGAGTAGCAAGGGAAGATTTATCTCTTACATTTGACTTATGTATTCACTGGTCGATCAATTGTATAACCCACATGGGGATAGTTACAATTGTGGATACATAGAGCTCATAGAGTCAAACATATCTTTTATTAAGGGATAAAGTATGCATGAAACGAAGTAATGAAAATAGAATCTAGGATACATGATGAACAAATATCTAATCTCTTGTATATGTTTCAATGATTTCTTATATTTAAGCTCCAACTTATTGTTCATGGCTCATATGATACTGCATTTAGGCTTTAGGCCGAATCACTTTCGTTACTCTGTATATGATGTTATCTCATTACGTGTGAGTGGGAGATGTTGGAATTAGCCCCCATTATGGGCTGCACAAACCCAACAAAAACAAATATCTAGAAATTTATTGTAGATAGAGTTCCATATGACTATTATAAGTCTAATATGACTCTGAGAGTTATGAAGTCTTTTGGTTGGCTTCAATTACTCTTATTAGCTTCCATATAAAGATACATATTGCATTTGAGATACAAGCAGTAAGAGATAAAGAAAATACATTGATCGTATTAGAAAATACAGAGAGTGAAAATGCGAGAAAAAATAGTGGGTTCTTACAATATGATCTGAGGGGATCTTCTTTAATTATGATTATCCTCCGACCATATGCATACAGTGGTATGAGAATTTTCCATGAGATTATCCTCTGTCTCTATAGTAACGTAATATCATTGTAATCCACTTCTACATTTAGGAATTAAAAGGTATGCTTTTGGATCTTCTATTAATTGTATGTTGAGATATACACGAAATTCCCGAAGATTTCACATAGTACTTGTGATCTAAAAATCAATATTCTTTATTTCGTACCTTTTGCTCAATGAGAAAATAGGCCAGATTCTACAAGATCAAACCTATGGGACGTAAGAAATGATGGAAGGGAATAAAAAAAGAAATCAAAAAAGAAAAAAGAGGGAAAATTAATATAAAAAAAATGCATTTGCAATGGTGGGACTATGACCTAAATGCCTAAAAATTGCCTGACAATTTGCATACTACAAATTATGGTCAAAAGATTGGTGTTTAGTTCCAGGGCACTTTTTAAGGTTTTTATCTTTATTTGTATTTTTTATAAGTGCACAAGTGGGCGTGGTTAATGTCAATTTAATTTGTCAACTTGAAACCTTTTATTTGATTTTCCTATACTTAAGCTTGAGTTTTATTTGAACCTTTTTAATTTTGGGCCTTTCGACTATCACTTATCATATGATATTTGTGGGAATAAGTTAGATTATATTTTGCAACTTCATCTCATTTTTATATTAACAAAAGGAAATTCTCGCATATATTCCTGACAAAACGGAATCGTAAAAGGTTGTTGATAGAGAAACAAAAGTTTCTGAATAATATAAATTTTATTAAAAGTCGGAATGAATTAAAACTAGAGTTTTAAGACCATTTTATAAAAAAGTTTAGATATTATGAATTTATCAAAATAAGCAAACCTGAAATATTATTTTATAATAAAATTCTCCCATCCGATATAAGAAAAGGAAAAAAAAAATCCAAACTTGAGTTGCAGAAAAAAAATATAAAAATCTTAGAAGAATCAGAAAAAATAAGAAAAAAATCTTAAAACTTAAAACTGATCAAGAAAGAAAATAAATTTTCGAGCTCGAGTATGGACTAGAATGACCGTGCTATTTTGAATTTTGTTCATTTTGTCGCAAGCTTCGAAATGATATATTATACGCCTAAAATAAATATCTGTAGCCAAAGTTATGCTATTCAAAAGGTACCATACTCGCAATACACAACACCTTACATTAATTTCCTTTTATCACAATTGCATGTTTAGTAAAACCATGGGATAATGAGTATTTTAAAACTGGGGGTTTTATGTGCCAAAAGGCTCAAAACATATACAATTGCATTAGTAGTATTTGGGAACCACAAATTAAGACATTGTCAATATAATGTGAAGCCTCACTTCTAAAAGCTTTAATCTTTGTTGGTTTGTTCTCTTTTTCCCTTTTACCTCTTCCTCTTCATTTCCTTAACTGAAGAAAACTTGTAGATTTATTTTTGCTCTTGTTTGGGAGTTGACCTGATGAGATTGCTTTATATACTAGGTGAATATATGGATAATATGAATTGTGGAATTATGGAGCCATTGAAATTCATAAGAAGGACATTTATAGGTGCAATGACGTATTAGACCTCTGAAAATCCTTCCCTATACAAGCATAATTGTTATTAACTTATTTAAAATTGTCAATTAAGCATGCATTCATTAATGCTTTGTGTAGAATGCTTTCAAAAGATTTGTGCAGTGATATAGGTCAATCATTTATTGGACAATGAATTTTATAACTTATAATACGATATTTTGACTTATGAAAATTAGAATCCTTGCTTAAGTCATTCTTTATGAAGATTTATGAATTTTTTTTTAAATAAACTAAATATTTATTGAAAATAAATAATCATGTTCTCTGAGTCTGGAGAGACATTGAGAGTATTACCCCTCAATATAACTAGAAAATTACAATAATAGAAGAAAAACTTAAAATGTAGACAGCCTAATAAAAAAAGAAGTATAAAGAACAATTTTAAGAGAAATGATAAGTTAGAAATCTATTAGCATCATTAGAAAGAAATTTAAAAATCTCATATGATGACTTATTTCACCAAGTGAAATCCGAGCACCCTAATCATAAGTTTGCCAAGAAATTTGCCACATAATTAATTTCATGAAAAAGTGTCACTAATTCTGATGTCCATTTGGTTGAGGAAATGAAAATCAACCAATGGTTTCATAAAGTTCAAGGAGGCTGAAGTAACCTACTTTGATGAAGATTTATACATAATGCTTTCTTAAGAAAATTGAAAACTTTAAATAGCTTTAATTGATCTTATTGGGGAAGAAGCCAGTGAAAAGTTTAGTTGTGAACTTTACTATCCCTAAGAATTTATAAAACTTCAATTTTCAGTTTTGGTATTTGGTAGAATATTTTCGACACTGAATCACTTTTCTATCTAATATATTTCTCTAATTATCTATTAAACATGATCTCAAAACTGAAGCGTGTCGTCTTAGAGCAGCTTAAATACAATGTGAAAAGCACGTGAGGAAATGAATCCCATTTACACAAAACGAATAGAGTTTTCACGTCAGTTATCTTATTTTAATGGACTAAAGTAACAAGTCCATAAACACCTCCGCAGTTCTGCGGTACGGCCCAATTCTAAAGTAATACAAGAAAAAAAGGATAAAAGTTGAATTAATTCATATATTTTAAAGTTAATATTTATTTAGTCCGTATATTTTTAAAATTATATTATTTAGTCCTTGTTTTTAAATTATTAACACTCTTAATATTATTTTTACTTATTTTGGTTTGCTTTTACAATATTATCCATCTTACAATAATTTTTCCTTTTTTAGACATTAATAAAAAGAAAAAAATTCAATTACCAATTTAATCCAAAAATAAAATAGAAACAAAAAGATATAAATTAACTTTTCTGGAAGCTCACGTATGTCCAAACAAATTAAATTACTAATATTTTTGAATATTAATAAAAGAATTAATATATTAACTCATCAACAGAGTATTCCACAATAATTAGTATATTTTCTTTTTGTTTTATTTTATTTTTTGGGGTAAAATTGATAATTTAATTTTTTCTTTTTATTGATAAAAAAAAAAGAAACATTATTGTAAAAGGTTAGTATTATAAAAGCAAGTCAAAAAAAACAAAAAGTAACAGCATGGGTGTTAATAATTTAATAGCATGGACTAAATGAGATATTTTAAAAACTATAAAGATTAAACAAGACTAATGTCAAAATATATGGACAAAACAAGTTTTTATACTAGGAGTGAGGATATTTCTACCTCATTAATTGTGTAAACACATCCCACTTATAAAAAATATTTACAATAGATTCTCAATATTTTTAATAAATATAAATCAACAAAAATATTTGTATATTTAATCAATTAAATTATTTTTTAACTTAATTTTTTTTACCATTAAGGTTGATTTAATATAAGTTTTATTTAATTTTTTTGCCTTTATGACGTAAGGTGACCCAATTGCCTAAAGAAATATGTGTTTTTGTATTTAATATTTCAAGCACTTAATTTTAAGACTTATAATCTAACTTTTTAAATGAAGTCTAATATTTTTCAATATTTTAGAGGTAATGACATAAATTTGATAGCCTAATAATATACATGAGTATTGTTTTATGAAGACATTATATTAGTTTAATTAAAGGTTGATAAAATAACAGAAAATGTTGAAGTTAAAGCAAATTTTTGGTATTTTTAACTTTTAAGGGTAGTATTATCAATTTAAATTTAGACTAAAGCAACATTAGTACTCAAATATAATAAAAAATCTAAGTCACAAAAAAATAAATTAAAATGTCATAAAATAAATTAAAATAGATTTAATTAATTAATTCTTCATATTTCTTCTTTATTTGAAATTTTTAAAAATAATGTGAACTTTCTATAATTATTTATTAAAAGTTTGGTGGATTTACGAAATTTATGGGGTGTGAATATCACCACCCTTACCTTAAGGAAAAAAAAAAGGGAGCCATAAATATAACCACACCTCACATGGATATAATTATGACAATCGAGATATCGAACTGCAAAAATTTGCATTTTAGGTGAAAGGGCTCGTTTTATATATAAACTCATGTATCAGTCTTCTGCTAGCAATCAACTTAACAATTCCATTCAACTGAAGAGAGGAGTTAAGAATCAAAAAAACTAAATTTTGGTTATTTAAATCGCTGATATACCATTATTTATATTTCATAAGTTTTCATCAACATAACATAAATCAAATTGCTATTTTTTGTACGATTGAGATGTGGTAGGCAGATTATTTATAACCATATTAAAACAAATATATTATAAACTATTCCCTTCCATAATAATTAATGCAAGGCAACACTGTATTGCTCTGTCATTGTCACAATAAGTTGACACTATATAGCAACATATCTCCCATTATCATCAATATAGGTAAACGAATTTGAAAATCTGAATTAAATTAGAAAAAACTTTAAAAAAAAAAAAGTCATAAAAGGATAATAAATTGAATTGATCAGACTGACTGTACATGCAGGTATTGAATCGTACAAGAGGAGTTGAAAGTGGGTGTTGGAAAGAAGCTAAAAATAATAAGGCAATGATGAAAAAATTATCACAGTATATTAAATGCAAACTGTCTCATGCACTTCAAGCGTATTTTTTTCTTTAAAAAATATATATATAAATTGTACAAGCTTGACTTTTGTATATGGAGTTGACTGGGAAAAAGTAGATTATGTTATCATTAGATAATGACTGATCACCAAAGCAATTTTTTATTTACAAATGCAAAAGAAGATAATTTCCATGATTTGGCGAGGTGGGTACTGGGCAGAAGTGCTTTTAGGCTTTATCTCACAATTCAAAACTTCCATTTTGCATAACCTAATTTAGAAAAATATCTTAAAAGGGCTTTTAGTTATAAGTAAATGTTTTATAATTACTAATATTTTTTATTTTAATTTCTCTCTCTCTCTCTCTCTCTCTCTGTCACACTCACTCTCTATATATACTTGAGCTAGCTTGGCTAGGGTTTTGAAGATGAGAAAAATGTGTTGGAGTTGAGAGGAATGGTGGCTGGTTCAAGGCTTCAGAAGAGAGTTTCTTAAGAAATAAGAAACAATTATGAATCTCTCTCTAAAGATAGCTTTGGCCCAGGCTTCATTCCTCTCAAAACTAAACACCTATCTATTATTAAATAGTTCTTTTTCATTTTGTTAATTTTTTTGCTTTTGATTGATCTCATAAAATATTGTGGGCGAGCAAATTTGTTTTATTGAGTTATTGTGAGGGTTAGGTTGAGAGGAATGTTGTCTGGCTCAAGATCATGGAGGAAGAATAAACATATGAACCCTAAATGATTCTTGGACCAGGCTTCATTCCACTCAACCAACCCCTCTTTGCTAATTTTTCTCTTTTTTTTTTCTTTTTGGCTATACTTGATCAAATTCTTATGCTTCTTCATCTCCCTTTCCATTCAGTTAAAAAATAATCAGAAGAAATGAGAATCTTTGAGGTAAGTTTTCTATAAATGGAGAATTGTTAATTTCTCTTGCTTATTTGTGAATAAACTCATTACTTGTTTACATTTTATAAGATTTTTTTAATTTTTATTTTTAACTATATATATTATTCTCAATACCTTATAATTTTTCTATGCGAATGTATAAATTCCGTAATTAATATCGATGAAGACTCATTCATGATTTATTCATGATTCATGCATACCTTTTTTAACAGCCAAATTGCTTCAACTCATTGTTAAGTTACCATATATAAATTATAACTTTATTTAATTAAGACTAAATTTTGTGTAAAAAATAAATGTAAAAACCTGGATGTGTTGAATGCCGTTTACTTGATACAACAATATTAATTCTTCACTATATCGTCTGTGTGCTTTCTTTTGGGTGCTTTTCCTTAATCTCTAAGATTACATTTCAACACATTAGAACAAAGCAATCTCAGCTTTGAAGAAAGAAAAAAGGCTCTCTTTAATTACAAGTCTTCAAAATGGCTTCTTTTGTTCCTCAAAAATTCCTAAAGCTACTAATATATAGTGATCTCTCTATTCCAAATCTCTATAGCTGCAAATGGGGCAGCACAAAAGTCGCAGCAGCAGCAGCCTGATCAGCTCTTGCAATACCACAATAGGGCTCATCTTTCAGGCAAAATTTCAATCAATCTCATTTGGTATGGCAAGCTCAAGCCTAAGCAACAAGCCATTATTTCAGATTTTATCACCTCTCTGTCCTCATCTTCTGCCCAATCAAACGCCAACCAATCATCGGTTGCCACGTGGTCGAAAACAACCGAGAAATACTACCACCTCACCTCCGAAAAATCGACCCTTTCCTTCTCTTTGGGAAAGCAAATTTCCGACGAGACCTGATCACTTGGCAAGTCACTCAAAAACGGCGATATTTCAACAACAAATTAGAGAGATAATTTCTTATCACTTCAAAGCTTAATAATTCACCTGGAGAAGATAGAATATTACTCTTTGAACTACTTAAACTAATGTTTGTAAAAAGCTTGATGCATGGTATATACAAGGTTTCTATTTGTTATTTTAAATTGGACGTGACAAAAATCTTGAATCATTTCTTTAATATTCTCCATTTTAAAAAAAAAAAAAGACATTCAACAAGCACATATAGATGACAGGCAACATCTCGATTTTATTGATTAGTAATAAAAATTGAATTAAACTAGATATCAGAAATTATTGTTCATTGACAAAAAGTGACTTTAAGTATAGGTAAATAAGGCAGTCGCTTAAGGTCTTATATTTTAAGAAGGCCTTTTTATTTTGAGTATTTCTTTAATAATTCTCTAATTAATAAAGTTTTTTTTAAAAAAATACATATTGTAGGAAAGCTTTTCTATATTTGTTAACCTAGTGTTAAACAGAGATAATTAATAATATTGTCTAACCATTAATTCATTGATTATTAGTCTTTGCAAAAAAAAAAATTAAATTCTTCACCTTTTCAATTTCCTAAGAAAATTTAATATTTGAATCTTTGACTTTTAGCACTCCTTTTAATTTTATTAAAAACCTTATAATCTCAAAAATCAAGGGATTAAAAAAAAATTCTTGATATCTCATCTATAAATAAAATTATTATATTTATTGGTTCATTTAAAAATGATAAAATTAATTTCTTAAAATACAAAGTTCATATCTAAGATCAATTCATTATCTCAATTTTCTATGAACTACACTTCTAAATATTCAATTGGAAAATAGTATTGTTCTTATTTATTTGTAATGGTTCATAAAAAGTAATAAATATATTTTCTTCGCTACTTTTTAGTTTTAGTTTTTGAAAATTTTTAAGATCTTTTTTTATCATTATTGAAATTTAAAAATTAAATATATAATAAATTTTATTATATTTATTTAAGTATTGAAATCGTACATTTAAAAACAAATCATAAAAATAATCAGCCTAAGCCCTAACTTCTATAAAGCCGGCCCTGACAAAGAGAAAGTTTAATAATTTCTCATCACTCAGGATGTTCATTCCGCAAATTCACTAGGAAATGACACTATTTTACTGTGACCTATTGATTAATTAGATGTGAATGTTTCATGTATTGCCAGCCACTAGCCAGCTAGCTAGGTCTACATTTCTCTTGGTTCCAAATCACCCACACAACTAGGGTGGCCTAAAATAACAACGATGCACCAAATTTATTCATCATGCTAATTGATATTTTTTAACCAACACGGTAAAACTGTCTGGAGTATTTTAAACAAATATTTTTTTATCTAAATATCATTGCTCCTCGTTATTACGTTTGGGATTTGGATAATCGATTTGACAATTGTGCGGGATCTTCATGTTGGTTCAAATTTTACACAGGGGCATGAATAAAACACGAAACACGAACCAAATTACTAGCTCTGAACACAACCAACGAGAAAAATTCGTCTCTATTTTCTCTTAATTATTACAATCTAAACTTGCATGTTAACAGAGTTTGTCTTAAAACTTTCTGGAGAAAATGTGATGTGGGTTTTCACTGAAAGGTGACTTTTCTACGTTATTGCATGTACCTTTATTTTTGTCATGAAAATGCTCACTGAAGAGCTGAAAAACAAGAAAGAGAGAATGAAAAGATGCCATACGTAAATTAAATTTTTTGAACAGTTAACGAGAAATTTTTACACGGCCGGCGTGTTTATCGGTTAATAGATTTTTCTTGGATACGAAATCCATCATATATAAATGTATCAAAATACCTGCAAATATGCTTCCAAGAAATTAATAGAAAGTGGGCATCAATTATGAAGCTTTTGAAATTGTTGAAAAAACTATTGCTGTTGTGGGAAAAAGTGCTTAGCTCAGCAGCAGAAGCCAGAAGCAATTTCCTGCATTTCTTGTGGAGTTGTAGTACGTTGTTACAGGTTTCTTTATGGCTTTTTTGTGTGTTTATGTGAAGAGTAAATGACGATTGATGATCTGACAATTCTTGGGAAATGAAACTTAGGGCAGATTTTTGCTACGTTTGTCATTCATTGCTAATTTGTATAACTTGGTTGCTTTTGGAGTCAAATTTACTGAAACTGATTTACAAAGTGTACATAGACATAGTAGCTAGGTTAATAAATGACATATTCACTTCAACTCTATTAGTGAATAAATGACACAAAACGAAAGTAAAGGAGAACAAATCTTTTTAAAAGAATTTTTATTATCAATCAATGATGATTTAATTTTTTTTTTATTTTAAAACTCTATGAATCTGGAAAAAGTTAATATAATTATCTTACTTGTCTCCTAAGAAATATCTAGATCATTAATAAATTTTTTAAATAAATCCTATACATCAATTATAGAATCTCTTCATTAATTGACTTTTAAATTAGATTTCAAATTAAACTAGGACATAAATATTTCTAATAAATCAAATATTTTATTAAACTAGAAAATAAATATTCATAATAAATTAGACATCTAATTAATTCAGGAAACAAATATTCCTAATCTGACTCTGCTTGTCCTACATTATTAATACTATATCATATGTATATCATGAAAGTTTAATCTTTATATTCTTTTTATTTGGAAGTAGTTCTAACCTTTCATTTTTCAGAGTAGATTTTTATGTAGAGCTTCAAACGAGCTACTTCAAAGCAAATTCACATTATATTCTATGAGTGAGTTTTAAGGAATTACTTAGTTGATATATTTTATCAAAGCATAATCGCATATTCATACTATTATAAAAAAATTAGTTTAGAAATATATATTTATTCCATTAAAAAGAATTGTTGAAATCATATATGTACAACGTAGATTTAGCTATAGATATAATAGAGTTCATCGTATTTAAAAATTATTTAAAATGGCGAATCACATTTGGTTGAGTAGTAGACACTTCTAGTCTGCTCCTCTCATACTCTAGATGTCGAGAATTCAATTTTCTAGAGGTTAATTTTCCTCTAAATATTTAAAGTAAATCCAGTCGATTGAGGCTCAAATTTCGAACTGTGTGATAATCAACTTTTAATTATAAACATCAATTGACCAGTAAATTGTAATGTAATTTTTTTAAAAAAAATAATTGATACAATCGTCGTCTTCTCACCTTCTTATCGAGATTGAGGATTCAAATTTCTCTATACGTTTGTAGAAGCTGATTTCACCTTAGTCCATACATTTGGAATAGAGCTCTCTTCTTCTTTGGAAGAAACCATTTGGGCTCAATTTTTATCTTTCTTAGAAATGAGAATATCCAAATGTTAAAGGACAGAGAATAATAAAAGAAATTTTTTGAATTGTTTAAGAAATGAATGGTGATATTTTACCCCATAATTATATCTCATCAACCCTTATTTTTTAATTAACCTCATTAAAAATTTTAAACTAACATTTATCTCTCAATATACCTCACTTAATTCTAAATTTAGCTTTATTATAATTTTTTTTTCTAAGCACCCACCATAAAAACCTAAAAAATCTATTTTAAAATGGGAAAAAAATCTCATAATCACTATAATCTCTCTCTCTCTCTCTCTTTTTTAAGGTTTTATCCATTATTCTCATAACCATAAAAAAAGATTTGATAATTCTTCGCCATTCTCTATTGAGGGTTGTAAATTAATTTCTTCCATGATTACAAAAGTAAAGTATACAATATTTGAGAAGAGATGATTATTTAAAAAGTTAAAAAAATTAAGATTTAAGAAATTAGATTAGCTAAATTAGATATTAATATAAATTATAATGTGTGTACATTTAAAAGCTATATACCCTTTTAAATTATTTCATATAAGGGTAAAATAAATATTAGTATAAAAGTGATTATTAGGTGGCAGTGAGAAGACATAATAAAGGGATCAAACATCACAACTTTTAAGAAATATTTATATAGTAGAGTTTAGCATAATAAAATTTAACAGCTTTTTGTATTGGCTCAATAAAATAGATTGAATGATTGAAAATTTATATCAATATTTAAATACTGTCTATATAATACAAGAATAAATTTGATACACCAATAGGTCTTTAGCTTAGTGAGAGAGCTCTTACTCTCACAATATAAGGGTTTGAGCCTCCAGAAAAGTAAGTATAGAGATTTAATAGTCTTCCTTAATTATGAGTTCATAATTGAGTGGAAATAGTCTTTTTCCTTACAAAATATGAGTGGAGTAGGTAAAAAGGCCAGTACCTTCTTGAAATACTAGGGCTCAACAAACCACTAATTGTGTAGACGTGTCTGTTTTTCCACTCAGAAAGGATGAGATTTAATTCATTGTCAAACAAACTATTCTTGCTTAGCCATTCACCAACATCCTCCACTCTATCACTGAAATTCTAGACCGAAGAATAACTTTCTTGATCTATAAATTTAAAATTCTGCAGAATCAGAATATTCCTTTAAATATTGGATAAAGTAAAAATTTAAGCGGTATTATATATGATTTAATATATTAATTTATTTTAATAATTATTTGATTATAAATATTAATTATCTTATTTAATATGAGTTATAATCATATAATTAAAAGAAAAAAAAAGCGCAAGTTTGATTTGACCTTATATTGAATCGGGTCGGATCCTATGCTTTATTAGGCAACAACGGCCCGATTCAGGCCCATGTTTTAAAAGTTTCCAAAATTCTGTTACCCACATCAACGCCTCTATCCTCCGAATTTGGCGGGACAATACATAAATAAAGAAACCGAACGAAAAGCAAAAAGGGTTAATAACAGTCAATCAATGGCGTCTTCGAATTCAAAGGTAGACAGAGAAGGCGGAGGAGGTGGGCCCGCGGCCACTGCGCGGCCCAGGAAGGGATTGGGACTGAGGGCATGGCTGGTGGTTTCGGAATCCGGGCAGTCACGGGTTGAGGAGGTGGGAAAGCACGTGATCATGCGGCGTACTGGGTTGCCGGCACGTGACCTCAGGGTGCTGGATCCTTTGCTGTCTTACCCATCTTCGATTCTGGGGCGTGAGCGCGCCATTGTGATTAATTTGGAGCACATCAAGGCTATTGTGACGGCCAAGGAGGTGCTGATGCTCAATTCTACAAACCCTTTGGTTGTTCAGTTCGTTCAGGATTTGCAGCATCGTATTTCTTCTCTTCAAGCTTTGTCCACACAACAGGTGTTTGATTGTATTCATTTCATTTATTTCTGCGAAGTTTTTGGTACCTTGTTTTGAGTTCGTATTGATCATACCTTGTAACTCATAAAATTTATTGCCAAAAAATTCCTTAAATTTTTTTAAATATTGTAGAAGAGATCAACAAAGGGTTTGTTCAATTTAACTAAATCTTAAGGAGGTGAATGGGATTAATCCTTTTGAAGCTTAATTTCTTGAATATAGGAAAATTGGTTTGTTTTATTTTATTGCGGACTTTCTTGTAAATTAGGGAATATTGTATGATATGAGCCTCTGACCCTGTGAAATATGAACTGGTTTAAAGGCAGGGGAGAGAGATGAAATGGAAATGGAACATAAAGCTGAGACTAATTTGACTGGTCCCTCACAAGATGGTCTTCGCAGGAGGGCTTCTAGAAGCTCTAATGAGAGGACAGATGATGTTCCAGAGACACCAGTGGTAGCGGGTCCTAAGGTTTTGGCATTTGAGTTTAGAGCACTTGAGTCTTGTCTTGAATCTGCATGTGGATGCCTTGATTCTGAGGTATGCGTTCAATTTCTTCTTAATATGTGCTATTGCATTAGTAAACTTTAATCATCTTTTCTTGTAAGTAGTTGTGCAGTTGATGTGGATTAAAATGTTATGGACATGCAGAGTTTGTTTGCAATTAAAGAAATTATTTTTGTTTGTTCCATGTAAGTAATAAAGGTTGCGCTTAGGAAAATCAAATAAAAGAATCACAATGTTAAATTTTGTAAATTATTGTTTGCCAGAAAGAATATCTTTTGTTTCTCAGTAATGGCTAAGAAAGTTATGTACTCTTGTGCTAGGTAGGTGCCTGTGGTTCATACAGTGACAAGGACTTATTCATATATTCACCTATATGATTTTGTCATTTTAGTTCTGTGATGAACCAGAGGTTGTTGTTTAGTTAGGAGACATCACATGAACAATTTTGGTGATGATGGAATTAGCTGTTGGAGGATGGGTGATTTTAATGCAATTTCTAGCGCTGGTCAACTGCACATGTGCTCTTGTTCATGCTGTGGAAACTGCATTGGTTGTGTAACCATAATTTGCTGGTCATATTTTGAACAATATTCGAACAAAGTTATTCATTTTTGTTTTAAATCCTTTAAATATCAATTTGCTTGCCTAAGTTACTCAAAACTTTACTATGTCACAGTTTCCTCATTGCAAAACTAGAAAAATGTGATTGAGAAAGTAAACTAGCATTTTCAGAAAGTAACCCATTTGACTTTTCTGGATAAAAAATGCTTAGCTAAAGATGGATGCCAAACAAAATTAATTTGCAGCTGCAAGGAGTGAAAATAAAAGAGGCAGAATTATTTAAGAACACATGCTCTAGAAGCTCAAAGAATTTATTGCCTCTGGCTCTTAGCAATATTGTTTTCCTCCATGGAATTAAATTTGTGGTCCATGCCAAATCTATCACCTTTCTAACTAACTTTCAAATTCCCAAGAAAAACCGCCATTTCTGAAGCCAAACATGTTATTGCTTTTCCTATCAAATTGTGTTCTGCATTTCCTGTTTAAATTTATGATTGGTGCAAATGATCTTATACTATGTCCCGTATGGGCTGGATATGATGTTTAAATTTATCAGACTCGAACACTAGAGGAAGAGGCTTATCCAGCATTGGATGAACTTACTACAAAAATCAGCACTCTAAATCTTGAGCGTGTTAGACAGATAAAGAGTCGCCTAGTTGCAATAACCGGTCGTGTTCAAAAGGTAAGATAATATATTGGTTAGCTTTTTCCATTTGTTGTCTTTAATATCGTGTATATTTTCTTTATGTGCAGAGTAGGTTGTTGTTTAGGAAGTACTGAATTTCAGATGAGTGATTATATTTTTAGAATGTCTGAACTTAAAAATTTATTTTGAGTCAAGAGACCTCTCTCTTCCCCAAAAATGTCTTTTTGCTTGTCTTTCTATCCCAACATTTCTACATTTCCTCTAGATGCTTCTCACCATTGCCTGCGGACATCTAATCACCTAATGAAGTTGGCACCTTTGTTCTTGAGCGTCTAAATTGACAAGGCATCCTGCAACTAAAGAGTGTTTAAGGGCTCCTCTCACCAGCAAGCAGGAAATACCAACCGTGTGTGTGAAAATGGGATGCAGCTCCTTATCTAAGTTGTGTGAGTCCAGTGCATTAATACGCATATGGTTGGATATCAATGAGGGCATAGCAGCTTAGCATCTGGAAGTGCTCCTTGTGCAGGAATATTTGTTAAAAAAATTTTACATGCAAATGTAGTTTAATTTTACTGGGCAATGGAACGTGTTAGAATGATAAATCCAGAGCATTCACTTGCCACAGGTGACTGGAGATGGCTTGAGATACTATGGACTAATAGATTAGGAACAGATGAGGTTGTCTCTCTTTACTGAAATTGCTCAAATTTTGAAGTCAAAAACATTAATTTTAGTATCTCTCTATCATGTGATAAGTTATCCACTATGTCATCATAAGATGACAGTGTCAGCACTTAAACAACAGTGTGATCAGTCACAACTAACCGTCGAATAAGTTTGTCTATGATGAAGTTAGACACACCTAGCAATAAGTTCGTCTCATAATTTATCTTTGCAACATGTCTATTAAGTAAGTGAGATTATAACGGATGCCAAAACGTTTCTTCTCCAGATTTTATAAAATTTACTTTTGGCTTGGACACTGTGAAATGTTAAAACCTTCCAAACGATTTTACAAGCAGCAAGGTTTTTTTTCTTTAAGCCTGTTATATAGTTTCTAATTTTGTGATCATCTTGTAACTTGTAGGTGAGAGATGAAATCGAGCATTTGCTGGATGATGACAATGATATGGCTGAAATGTATTTGACAGAAAAGCTTAATGCATTGGACCATGCATCATCAAAAGAGGAAGTAAATGATGAAGATGATGACAGGTAATAACTGAATCCTTCTTCTCAATAACAAGATAAAGTTGCTTTTACCTACTCTGGGTTCACATACCAAAACTTCCCAAAACATATATTCTAGGCTCTTGGAGTTTCATTAGCTGTTCGTTTATTTAATTTTATCATAAATGGGTTGATAACAAAAATGTTTGAAGTTATTTCAATTTTAATCAGATGTTGTCTTAAACACAAAAAGTTGTGTTGTTCAGGATTATAAAAATATTATCCTCTTAGTGCTGATGTCTTCATTTTTCTGTTTTCCCAATTGGTTTACTTGAAAACAAAAATGATTTTAAATTCATAGTAGAGATGTGAAGGGATTGACTTTAAATGAAAAACGTGTGCCCAACATTTTGTAGTCGTAAGGGACTCATTGAGCTCGATTTACTTGATTTAGAAGTAAACCAAAAAGAAGGGCCTAAAATTTTACTTATGAAGAAGAATTATATGTCTCTCTCTTAGAGATGGGTGCTATAAAATAATTACCCTTAGTTACAGCTAAAGCTGCCCAATTAGGGCTTGTTCAGCTTATAGTGTATATCCAAAACGCTTCTCTATCTACCCCTTGGTTGATTTGATTAATCTTGCTGTTTTTCATGACTTGTGCTAATTAAAAGCTAATTTTTTTTCTGTTTTTATTTGTGTCAAAGCTTTTATAAATTGTCAAATTGTTCCATTTAAATGGATTTTGATACTTTTATAAATTGTCAAATTGTTCCATTTAAATGGATTTTGATACAGTTTTATATCAAATTTGAGAAATTCCTAATCTGGGAAGTTGCATTAGGCAGCTGAATCATAAGTTTTCACTCACATAGTAGTCTATTTTTACTATATTTGTTTTTATTCTCTTTCCTAGAATTTCTTGGTCCAACTGAGAATCTTGCAAGGTCCACAAACGAGGCCAGAAAGAGGTAACCAAATTTAAAACCCTCTTTTTGATCAAAATATAAAAAGCTCCCACGAGCTTAGTCAGATTAATAACCAATAAATAATGAATAGTTGGTCAGTTGGATTTGGTTCTTGAAGGAGGTAAAGGAAAAATAAAAAATTATTTAAATTTTATCCGACCTTTTAAAAAAAATAATAATAAACACAGAAACATGAGCATTCTTTACAAACTTGGCTCTGATACCTCTTTAGGAAAATATATTTATCGCAATCTAATAAAATATCTAAGTAGAGGAACAAAATTCTTCAATATGGGAACTTAGGCTACAAGCAAGTACACTGAAGTTTGCTCTTTCCTTGCTCCCTCCCCCTAATATTTACATTTTTCAATCTACTTAATTTAAAATATGATACTTTTGACTTTAGTTCAATGAAGATTATCAAGCTTGTTTAGTTATTCCCTTTCTTCGACTTACAGTGTTATTTCACCTCAGGTCGGAAAATAACTCCGAAAACTTCACCACCTTTAAGCCCAATGTGGAGGAGCTAGAGATGCTGTTAGAAGCCTATTTCGCACAAATAGACGGCATCTTACAAAAATTATCTGATGTATGTATCCATTCGCTTCTGCTCATCTAGTATTTAATTTATGTAAATTCTTTACACAGTTCTATGCAATTTAGCTGTGTTGGCTTCTCATCTTGTTACGTATGAGTCTGGTGAAAAGAATGAAATTATTTGCAGATTATGATTAAGCTATAGCTAGACATGCTGTTATAACTATACAATGTTTAAATACTCGATCTCTCTCTCTCTCTCTTTTTAACATTTTCAGACAAACTTCACATACACTATTCATATGTCTATTGTTTTGCTAAGATGAGCGAATATGTAGACGACACAGAAGACTGTATCAACATCATGTTGGATGACACACAGAATCAACTGCTGCAGATGGGAGTGATGCTAAGTGCTGCAAACATGATACTCAACGCTGGTATTGTTGTTGTAGGTTTATTTGGCATGAACATTCATATTACTCTCTTTGATGCACCAACTATAAAGTTTTGGCAAACCACATGTGGTACCGTAGGAGGTTGTCTTGCTTTATATCTAATTGCAGTTGGTTGGGGCAAAAAAAAGATTCTGTTGTCTACATAGACTTGTTTGTGGAAAAAAAAAAAGCTCTTGTGCTTATTACACATGAAACACTGAAACTTCATTATTCTCTGCAAGTGTACGTGAACCATGAATATACTTTCCACATGAGATATGGTTTTATAATGGAGATGGCAGAGATTTTCTTTTTCTATTTTCTGTACATTTTATATTTGTAAATTATGCTGTAAAAAACAATTATCTATAATTAATTCATTCATTTCAGGAGCTTACTATGTTTACATTCTTTCTTGAAAATACAAGCCAAGAACTACAAATGAAGTTTGGTACTCTTATTCTGCAAATTTTCTATTTTACTGTCCATGGATATTGACAATTGAACAGCAAACTAACAGATGATTTCACTTATATTCCGATCAATAATTGAAATTTAATCGCTAATCTTCTGATGATTACTGGCATTTCAGATCCAGATCCGGTTTCATTGTAAAACTAAACAAAAATCAGCTCTGGGATTACCAGAAAATGATTGAAAGTTCTAACTTCTGTAGAACTCTCTTCCAACTATCTATAGCCATTAAACAACATAACTAAATTCTAAATCAATATTTTCATCATTTTTTCTTCTGTATATCCATAAATTCTTATTTGAGATCTCTTTTTTCTTTATAAAATTGACAATATAAAAGAAAGTACTACCAATCGTACAAACTCATACTAATTGAAACTAAAAGCAAAAATATCTTGAGTTGAAAGGGGAAATAGAGGATACTGTTACTGCTGAAAATTGCACCACCATCACTTGGAAAATTTAGTATCCATCAATTTCTATGAAGGAAAACTAAACATAAGTATAGTTTCCAAAGTAGGTCAATGCCAGTTACATTATTACAAATGCATTTGCCATGCAGAACCAGAAATGCAAATCAAGTCCGAGAGTTTTACACATTACTGACTCAATAAGATTAAATCTACCAAACAATTAAACAGAAAAAAATGCTTTCCCGCACACACTGTTCCACTCCATGCTGACATATGGAGACCAGTTTACCATAGGACTCATGCTTCTGGCGTATCGGAACGAATAGCTGATAACAAAACCAATAAAGTCATCAGAATCCTTGTCCTGAAATAGCGAGACTGAGAAGATGTATAAAGATAAAAAGAGCAACATGAAACCAAGCCAGAGATAGGATATAGTTTTTCCTTCAAATTTTTAATAACGCAAAGCACCATATATTCAGGCATGTTGATTAAAACAACCATAATTTTTTATTTTTCTTCAATTGGCATCCCAACGGCCATATACAACCTCAAGGTTCTGGCCATGCAACCACAAGAATTGACAAATGACTAATAAATCATATGTGCAGGCAGACCAGCACACTAAAACTAACTCAGTTGTACCATAACCATTTTTCATGCAGGCAAAATTACTGAAGAAGCTCAATGCCCATACAAATCTACTGTCCTCATATGGCATGCATCCTCACGTGATCCAAATAATACGGTGAGAAAAAATCCAGTAATCTAAAAGTATCCACTTCCTTCATGAAACTAAGATCATGACTACAAAAGAGTTTCTTCTAATACAGGATTATAAAAAATAAAGGATCACTGACAGAAGAGAAAAGGTAGTTTCCAACAAAGTGACTCAGATGAATTGGCAATTTAGAAGTAAAATGCAGTTACAACTAGAGATTGTCAAAGAGGAAAAGAGCAGAAGCGTTGCTGCTGAAATTATTAATTAAGGCATCTACCAAGAAAAAAAAAATGAGCAAGAAAGTGACAAATTAATGCTGCAAAATACCAGGCCCATTATCAGTCTGCTTGACTTCTCAATCACCGCAGTCAAAATAATTTGAAAAAACTGCATACAAATGTCATCTATACAAGTGCATGAAACCCGTCTATCCAAGAAAGAAGACATGCAACAGCATATAATGCAAAAAAAGACACCATCTAACAATATCATAGCAAACCTAAACTGCACCCAATTTGAGAGACAGTTGTCTGAATCTTTCATAAGCTATCTAGAAGAAGAATGAAGTGGGATGAAAATTCACCATACTCAGATGGTTAAGAGATGGATCAAAACATTCTATCTACACTGTTTTCTAAAAGAAAAAAAGAAAAACTATTTTAAACCATCCAATAATAAACCACTAATGCAGTACACCATCCCGCCCAAAACTCTGAAAGAAGTCCTACAAAGAAGAGAACCCACGATTAAGCACCATCCTTGCATTTGATCCAGCTAATCTATGCCCGGGAACCAAAAGAAACTAAAGCCGGCTGACTGTTTCAAATAGATTCTATAGGTTTATTTTATACATAACTAACAGCTGAGCCAAATGTTCAACCAGAACAAATGCCATCAAGGTAAAAAAACATGAGCAGCTTAAGCTCCTTCCAATCAAATAGCACATTAAAGAATATAATGTGGACGTATACAGGCGAAATAGCAGACTTGTAAGGCCTAACAGCACTTGTACAACCAAAGCACAAGGTACTTCTAAAGCTCCACACAGAACTCGCAAAGACCAACTATAGATAAGTAACCCACATAACAAATCAAATGAAGATAACAATAAACCAATAAAAGCAGAAACCAAATGAAATCCACCACAAAATTTACAAAGAAGCCAAAGCCAAATCATCATTAATTCACACCTGAGATTAGATAATGCTCAAAGTTTCATTTTTCACTCCCACAATTAGCGAAAATTTTGATTTTTTTTCCAAAACCCAGAATTGAAACCAAGAAATTAATGCAAGAATCAATCAATAGGAATTCCAGATTTTCATACAAAACAAATAGAGCAAATGCCATATGAAAGCAGATCTAAATAAATCGAAAAAAAGAGACTAAAAAAACAAAAAAAAATACTTACTCGGTTTCTGGGGTTTGCCATCGGTCCATTTAGAGATAGAGAAGTGAACCTTCTCGCGAGTGAGGGCCTCGGTTTTGTGAGGTTCCTTGAGACAATTCCTCACCAGATTCGCACAGATGTTCGAGTACGTTATGTATGTCATCCCTGCTGCTCTCCAAAACGGCACCGCTGCGTTTGACGCCATTTGCCTTTTTTTCCCTTTCTTCTTTCTCTCTTGCTCTCTAGTTGTGGGTTGTCCTCAGCTAGCGATAGAAAACGATGATGATGAAGAAGACTAAAAGCCACCTGGAAGAGTGAGACCTACGGAGGAAATTCACTTGTGGACCTCTAAATGGGCTGGGCTAAGCTATGTTATACTCAAACTGGGCTTCTACTTTGGCCCAAATTAATAGATTTAATTTTAATAGAGTTGATTAATTTTCTTCATCTTAAATCTACATTGAATTTTTTTTAAATTAGTACTCAATAAATTAATAATATCTATTATATAATAAATTTTTGCAATCTCAACTTAGACCAGTAGATTAAATGAATAATTTTGATAAAATAATAAGATAATATTTTTCTACAAAAACTCATAACTTTGTAGTCTCATTTAAATCATAAATTAATAATTTATTGAACTTACAAATATAGTTAACTATGATATTTTAATTATATAAAATAGGATTCTATTTTTACTTATTTACATAAAATATAACTTTATTATTACTTTTTTTTCTTAAAATTTAAATCTGATCAAATCTTACTTTTTAATTTTCTTATCATATCTTAAAACTTTAGAGTTGATTTCTCGAATCCTCATAAGAAATTATAAAGTATTGTTGATAATTTGAGTGCTTCTTGCACAGATTTCAAAACTATTGTATCATCTTCAACTTCTCCTTCAATAAAAATTTCATTTATTTTAACAATAATTTTTTTTAATATCTTTTTTAATTAATAAAATATTAATTTATCAATTATTTAATATCTTATATCACACGCATATGACTATGCGAGATTATACTCAATAGCTAGTACATTGACGCATTCATCATTAGTCTATTTCATTTACATTACTCTTAATATAAGATTATAAATTGACTAGTAAATACATAAATAGATAAAGAAACTTGAACGTTACCAATCCGCCTTTGGCTGCTCTCACTAGTAAGTCAGAGTGTGAGTTCCAAACTTCCAATCCTTATATTGTAATATGAGAATTTTAATTTTCTTTCTCAGTTATAATCTCTTATATTGTAATATAACTTATATAAGGTTAATGACTTATTTTTTTTATTATATAATATTAGAGAGGATAAAAAGTAAGTAAAAGTTTAGAAAGTACTGTAGACTCTCCAAATATTTTAAATTTTAAAGTAGAAGTGAAAACTTATGTATTATCAAAATTGGAAAAAAAAAAAAAATCAAACATATGACAAACACCCTTAAAATTACAGTTATTTTAAATTACAGTTACTCAAAATAAGTAGTTTAACATTAGCCCCAGAACCCCAAACTTGAAAATTTACCACCTGAGACTGAAGCTCCGAGGAGGCGGTGAAAGATGAGCTCAATCACTTGCAACCGACATCCGCTTCCAAATCTGCACACGCCGCGGCGACAGACACCCTTTTCCTGCCAAACCCTCTTTGCCCTGCCACGTGTCGGGTTCACAATTTTCCCAGGTACGCATTTTGTTTCTCTATTTTGTAGGTAGCCCACCAAAAAATTTATATATTTAAGTGGCTAGAAAATTATTTATTCTATATTTCTAGGAAGATGATTGATTATTGATTAAAAATGCATTGATATGAATTGGAGTTGCATGCAATATGTATAAAAGTTTTGGGTGAGTCTTTGTGATTCTTATCTTTCGAGCTGATTAAATTAAAACTTCGAATTTTATCTCTGCGTTTTTCTTGTCGCCTGTTTTCATTGATCATTAAATAGTTATTGATATAGGACAAGGTGGTTTCAAAGAGTAACTTACTAACTTGTACATGCTGGACGGCTAAAGATGAGTTCATTGTATGTGAAAAACTTTTTAAAAATCATTAGCAGATTGATTGTGTGTTGTATTTTAAAGGACAAGTTAAGAAACAGCGAGAATGTTGTTAGCATATCATCTACTCTTTCTGATTAGGTGAGGCCAGTATTGTGATGTTTAATCCGTTTTGCTAAGTGTTGTATTCCTGAACTTTAGTGGAGGTTAAAGCATTTAACCTACTTTATAAAAAGAGCAAGAATTGCTTAATGCTTTTCTGAGGGCACTGTAACTAATTAATTTATGTTTAAATTTAGGTTTGAAATCATATAATCAGAGACTTGCTTGCAACTTCAGTGTTGTAAAAGTGCATTTATCAGCTTGGGATGAGAAACCCTATGAAATTCTACCCACTGGAAAAATAAGTTACCTGGATGAACAAGATGTAGTCACATTTCTTGATCCGCCAAAGGAGTTGATTCCTCTAGACCCTATTTCTTATAATCCTGCCGCTTATCTTTGGTAAGTAACAATATACTTGACACTCAAGACATTTTTAAATGACTTGTAGATATGCTGGATTTTTCTGACTATATTTTTCGTGCTCTTTGTTTCTGTTTGGAAATTTAATGGTGTAAAATCAATGTGTTTCATCATGTATTGGAATGAAAACTCGCCGCATAGGCTATTAATTGTGTGCATTTTAGTAATTGAGAATTAGAAAAACTACTTGGGTAGGGTAGTAATGACTATAAAGTTTTTTCTGAATAAAGTAAGAGATGAACATCACTTTGAGCTCGTGGGTTTTCTCATATGCATTGAAATAATGTGTTTTATCACTAATGATTCCCTTTGAACCTGCACTTATGGCATATAGTTGTAAACTTTGGTGATTAACAGGAAAAAGATTGAAGACATTCCGGAAGAAAGGCGACTTCGGCTGCTACGACTGCTAAACCCTAGGTCATCCCCATGAAGCTTTTCAATTTATTCATGTGTAAACATAATGATTAGCTTCTCATAAAAGCTTTCCCTGGCTCATATGTTAGTCCAGATCTCTATCTAATTCTATGTTTTTTTGTGCTTCTTCTTCTCTAATCTGTGCATTGTGAACTATGCACCAAAAGCTCTCAAGTAACATCTTTGAAGTCACCTGTTTATGGTCTCAATGTATTCCTTGATATACATTGACAAATTCTAATGCAGGCTTATTTCAAGAGCGTGGGAAATAGCTGGCACACGATATGGTGATCCTAAGTTTGCAAAGAAAGTTGCATCAAATGTGCTATGTAAGGAAGATGGTCAAATGCCACTCGAATTATACAATTGCCAAACAAGTGGAGGTAAGTCCTTTTTTTTTTCTTTTTATTGTTATTATTTTATCTGTTAATGTTTTATGTGAAATGAGGGCATATTCCCCCACTTCCACCTCCTACTGTAAGATTGCAAGTTATCTTATTATTATTATTATTTTTTAAAAAACAAAAATTTATTAGATGCTTATTTGGGTACTGATTTATAGACATTTTGTTTGTATGATATTGATGTTCAAAACTGTTAACAGGTCCATGGCATATTGCTTGGATGAATTTCTTTAAGAAGGTTTGTTCTAGACTTCCTCGTATAACTCCACAACATTTACCATATTCTTTCATTCCTAATGAAATATGGTAATAGATGTCTGATTCAATTGTTTCACTCCTCAGGCAATCTTTTGTAGTGATGATGGGAATACATATGGTCGATTTATTGGTAAGCTTGTGTATAAATTGGGCTCCTTTTTAACTCTTGGTTGCTTCTAATTATTCATGTTTTTTTTTTTTTTTTTTTCTGTATCATATGTTTACGAGCTCATTTGATATCAAAAAATTACTGGATTATCCAATAGTCACTGGATTTGAAACAATACAATATCATTCAGGTGGATCTGTTGTGGGTCAATTGGCGAATTCCTTCAGTCCACTGTACTTTGTGGTCAGTCAACTCAAGGAAGTAATGTCAACAGAACAGCCATGTGATTTGGCTTATGAATTTGGTGATGGATTATTTGGTCTCCATCAATACCCACAAGGCTTTCCAAGACCAGGTTGGAATCACTCTTTAACACTTAATACAGTAAAAATAAAAATTGAGCCTCTGATTCTTTTGATGAAAATTTATTTACCATTTTTTGTTGAATTTGCTTTATCATCAAATGACAATGTTTCTCTTTCTTCACTTTTTTGGCTTCACGAATTATTCTCAGATCTGCAGATGCATTGTATAAGTCATGATGTTCTGTTGCATAATTTTGTTGTTTTATGCTTATGTGGCAGATTAAAGAATCTATAAGCAAATTCTAAAAATCTTAACATCAAATAAGTTTGCAAAATACTAAGGATAGAATTATTTAACAAGATTTTGTGAATGTCATTGAGGTGCTTCCTTGGAATTTTATAATAAGAAGTCCCTGAAAGCCGTTTGATTAAATAAGAAAAACATGGCATCTATGGACATTTTATTCAACTTGTATCATTGCCCTATAGTTCCTAGGATACTAGTGCTAAAATTGGCAACTTGGTTTAGGAATTGATGTAAATGGGTTCTCATGAGATGTATAGAAGATCTATCGAGTTGGTTAAGTTATGATTGTTTAGCCATTCTTGTGGAGTTTGGGTAAGATTGTGAGGTTCACTAAATTAAAAATTTACATTTTCGTTTGGCAAAGGGTAAGAAGTAAGAGAAAAAGGAAAATGGGTAGACATTATAAAAAGAAGTGAAAGAGTTAGAGAACAACAAGGTGAACCCTAGTAGTCTATAATTTTTTATTGGGTCAGATTTAATAATATGTTTTTCATCCCCATAACTCCAAAAAAATCAATAACCTTTTCTATTGACTCTAAATCCAAAGAGAAATTAAATTCCAAGTAAAAGACAAAACTAACTTGTTATTTGTTGAACTTTAAATGATGTGTGTGGAAAATAACATATGAAAGTAAATAGTAGACATAAAATACGTAAAATCTCATTACTACTACAAGCCGCTATTGGACCAACAAGTTCTCTTGTTGAGTTTTTATTTCTTGGAGAAGATAATAATCCTCTAACCAGATATGTTTGTTGCAATAGTTTTGCCGTATTTAATAAACTAACTGTGTGTTGCTATAATTTCGTCCCGTCTTTGATAAACTGACTGTGGGATGGACTTTATTATGCTTTGACAAAATGATCAGCTCACAGGATAAGAAAGGACCTAGCAATTTTCTTTAACCTTGTTTTGTTATTGGCAGATCTCCAGTGAGAAGAATAACTCTGTAATAGGTATGATTTTGCGCATCTTAATAGAATTGGAATTCAACAATTTGAGCAATGACATTATGGTGGACCTTAGTAATTTGTCCCCCAATGAAATAACTTAGGGATCAACTGTAGCTAATCCTAGGATTATTTAGTTTTCTCATGGAAAAACTGAGGATTTGATGGCAACAAATAATTTATGTTCATCTTTCAAGTTGTGGAAGTGAGTTGTATATCGATTGCTCCTTGAGCATCTCCATGCAGAAAGCCAGAAAGGTTGAGGGGCTGGATTGAATTGTATGGACTTTGAAGAACAGTAGTTGATAGCTTCTCTTATTTTTACTCTTACCTGAATTGGACTCACCTTAGTGTGAGTCTTCTGGTCTTGAAAAGAGTTGGAAGTCACCTAATGTCACTGTAGAATTGCAGGATTTATGATCATGTATCTTTAGGGGAAAAAACATTAGGTAATCCATTGTAGTTGGATCTTTGGGACTTTGACACCTGTTAACTAGTAGATCTCAAAATATCAATACTAAAATTCAGATTAGTGTTGTGATTAGTGTATTTCATATATTAATGAATAGGGATCTGGTGATACCATTAACTATCATATCGTGTTAGATTTCTGTTTTTCAGCTACAGAAAGGTGTAACCAGTCTTACCAATGCGTATGTCTTCTGTACCTTTTGCAGTAAAGCATCCTTACCCTTTTGATGACCAAGTTGTGATCTATATCCGGCATGTTGGCCCAGGAGTTTTAGTAGGGCAAGCATGGCAAGAAGGGAAAGAACTACAACAAGTGCCTCAGAAATTATGTGGAGAGATTTTAATGGTGAAAGATCATTCTGCATCCTCAGATATTTGCTGAGAAAATGTTGTCTTTTCATACATATGTAAATGTAGATTTGCTCTATATTTTATCCTTTTACTAATTGCTTACGGAGAAGAGGGATTTGCACTAAGTATGAGTTAATAGTACTTAAATGCAAGGAATTCCTAATTGATATTGAAGTTGAGAAGTTACAATACTAAAATGTTTAATAAACACTAATTGATTGTTATGGCTTGAAAGTTATGTAGATATGATTAATAATTTGTACTCATCATCGTCAAGATTCAAGAGCAATCTTTCGCTCTGTAAAGTACGAATATTTCTCTACAAAAATCTTAACATCTCTCTACTAAATGTCCTAAAGCAATTTAAAAATTAGAGTCACTTCTACAAGCTACATTTTTTCATCAACGTTTATCACAAGATATGTTTTTTAAGTTTTTTGATTTGTTACTACAACTATATAAAAGGAAGAGTTGAATTTAGCTGCTGAGAAGTTTACTTAGCTTCTGTTGTGACTTAGATTTCCGGGTTTTTGGTCCAGATTTTTTACAAACGGGCATTAGTTGAATAGTAGATGATCTCTTGTTTATTATGGAACTTAGTTAACAGGTAATGCAAGTAGGAACAGAATATGTTTATGAGCCAGGATTCAAGAAGACAAGAATCATCGAACAATTGAATGGTATTTGTTAAGTATGTAACAAGCTAAAGTAACATTTACTTTGTTAAGTTTTATTGAAAACCTTTTAATAATTATAAGAAAATACATAAAATATTAACAGGGGAAGGATATTCATTTAATTACTAATATACAAAAATAATAATCTTTGTATATACCTTTTTTATTCTATTCCTGGATTATCTCAGTTTTTTTTTTTTTCTTAAAGTTGTCATTTATACAAATTAACAGATTTTAGAAAGAAATGGCTGATAAACTCATAAATTAACTCCAGCTTTTGGCTTTAGCGACATTCAAGGTTTGTACATTTGATACACTAGCTGCGATTCTCTAAACTGTTAATTAAAATGTGAAAAACTGATACACTCGGTAAATTTCGGATGAATCACTAAACAAATTCAAACATGGATGAAAACCCACATCTCAAATATTCATTCTTTTTACTGAATCATACATAACTTGTGACCAACTAAATGCTCGTTCAAGTGCAATCTTTAATAAGCCAATTTCACCCTCTCTAATTGATTCCCTTCAAACCAATCAGGTCATCACCAAAGCGCAAATTTCATTCCCTTTAAATAAACCCCATTTCGAATATGCTCATCTTCATTTTAACATTCTATTTAGATGATTTTATAAGGGATCATTCGTTTCTTGCTTTCTGACAATGTAGCATACGCTCACCACTCCATGAGAGTCACCATTCACCTCCCTCATAATAGTTTATTTTACATATAAATTTCTTGGGCATGTTAGATTTAGTTAGAGAATTTCCTTGCTTCTATGACTTTTTTAATTAACATATCATCTTTGTTAAGAGATTTCGCATTGGAAATCTAGCAATGTCTTAAAATGAATTAGATTGCTGATGGTTGATAAACTGCCAAAACTGCAACTAAAGTTAAGGGCATTTGTATTTTTTACTTTTAGTCTTTTAATTTAACAGCCATATATTTACCTGGCTTTAAACAGTGTTGATTAATGATTCCTGTAACATCCTGGAGAACTTATTTCAGCTGTTTCACTGTGTTGTAGACCAGGATAAGAAGCTGAGGATTTAACTTCAACTAAATTAAGGGCAGAAAAATTTAGTCAAGAACTCATACATTTCCTTGGCTGTGGATTAATATTCTCCTGTGCTGCCTATTGGAACCATTTCAGGATGGCATCTTATTATAGAAATGTATGCCCAGACCAACTGAGAGACTTTGCACAAAAGATCGTTAATAAGAATAATATGGAGGATTTTTACCGCTTTTGCAGCATGTATGTTGATCTGGATTGCCAGGTTTGCAGCCAGTACAAAATTTCAGGCTGACGCAACTTCACTTCCTCTAAAAAACGATATATCAACAAAACAAGAAAATACTTCATTCCGATAGAATTGAATGATAACACAGACCCTTGGCAGTTACAGGACCATGAAACCAAGCATGAGGAACACATCGTTATTGATAGAATGTTTTATACAACATGTTTGCTCAGTGCCCGAAGGTACTTTATTACACATTCTTAGTGACCACACCAAAGTGAGGGAAGAAATAAAATAACAACAGTACGGAGGCTGTTACATGTACAAAATAAGACAAACAAAAAGCCATAGTTTATTCTCAAGTCTGAGGTTTCTGTGATTACTGCATGGAATTAAAAGTTGAAACTGCTGGGTACGTCTTGTAATCCAAGCTATGGTTTGAGTGAAGAACGAACTCATCATCCACTTTAGCTGTTGCTGCTGCTCGCCATATCCGCAGGGCTGCCCATCATTGTTTCCCTAGTTCCATTAAGTTAAAAATGAATATACCTGCTAGTGGGATGGTGAGAGGATGTCGACACAGAAATAAAACCTCAAATATTAACAACTAGAATGAACATGTATGAGACGAGAACACATTGATGCAGTTTGGTAATATTTCTTTTACAGGTCTATCCTCTTTCCCAGTTTCATTTCAGCCTAGAGGAGTACACATTTCAGCCTGACGATGGCGGCCTCACATGTCCATGTTTATGCCATCTGGCAGCCTTAGCCAAGGTTTATGGTCATTCCTTGGTGAGACTTGAACCCTAGACCTTGGGGGTCTTGTCACGCACCAAAGGTTCCATCATTGCAAAATGGACACAGTATTGTTGTCAGTTGGTAGGACCAATGACAGTGAGCACTTGAAGTAGCAAGTTCTCCGGTCAAGACAACTAATATAAGTATGCTAATCAAAGAAAATGCTATAGAATGTGTACAATTACATAACATACCTGGAAATCAATTCTTCTGGTGGAGGTACTTCAATGAAAATTTCCTGAATGATCTCTGCTGCATGCCGTGTCCCTTGTAGACTTCCGAAGAAAGATTTGTCCCCCCTGACTTCTTTCAAGCTCAATGGGGACATCAATTTTCCTGCGTAATAATCAATTCCCAAAAAGATGGGAAATCTCTCCAGGTTGTGGCAATCCCAAATTCCAATTGCTTCCATGGCATCACTGCCTGTTAAACCAGAGAACATGAACCGTAATTTAGGTAGTTTATACAATGTCAGCTTCTGTAGACTCTTCCAGTTGGCTTGGGGACTAGATTTCTCATCATCTTTATCAATTATTTTCTCCAAATTTGGACAGTTTGCAATTACCATCTCTCGAAGGCCTCCAAGATAATTCCATACCTCATATTTGAAGAGATACTTTAAGCCCTTGCAGTTAGAGATTTCCAAGAATTTCAAGTACACAAGATTCGGTATTGTCAACTGAGTCACAGCACTACAATTCATGAGCAGCAGTTCTGATGCTGTCCATGGAATCCACGAAGGATCATCAGGGAACTCCTTCATGAACGCTATGCTGTTGTTCCTCAATATGCCATTGTACAAGGCACCCACACAAAATTTGAAACTCTGGAGCCGAAGCCATTGTTGAGAACTGATGTAAACATGGAAAATTTGCAAACTTGCGAAAGAAATCTCAAGAACACTCATATCTCCGCATTGTTGGACATCCTCTACATATGCTGCACTGTCTTCTTGCTTAAGAGACCGTGACAGCCATAGCAAGTTACATCCAATCATCAAAAGTTCTTGTAACCTGCAGAGACTGGTTTCAAGCTGATGCAGAGGAAATTTACTTACTCCAGTTCTGGACAGGTTCAGGTGAAGGAGTTTAGTCAACTGACCAAATCCATGTGGCAATTCTCCTATTGGGCTACCAGAAAGGTCCAGAAACATCAGTTCTACGAGCATTGCTAATGATGGAAGAGAAGTCAAGCCCCAGCAATCTCGTAAAATCAGAATCGTTAGATGCTGTAAACCAGAAAGGGACCTGGGCAAACTGCTCACACCAGTATTCTGTATGTACAGAGTTTTAAGGTTTGGGAAGCTATTGAATAAGTCGTCATCGAGTTGACTGTCAAGAGGGTTGTCTCTCACGAACAATGCTGATAACTTGGGACAATTTTCTCCAGTACTTGGCAGCTTCTTCAAATCATTTTTCATTAGAGAGATTCTTTCAACATCGCTCCAATCTTCAAATCTAATCCTTCCAATACGCCCAATCTCATTGACAAATCGAGGATTTGCTTTTGCTTTCTTCAGTGTAATATCCCAAATTAGAGAAGACATCTTGATCCTCTCCACCCAGCCATCCTCAGTCAACTTCACCAAAAAGGAAGCATCTAATAACTCATCCAACAACCCCTCCGCTTCTCTCAAATTTTCTTCCATGCGTTCTACTTCACCCAATAAACCTCCCCCAAAAAAATACTGTATTAATCTCCTTCTTGAAAATGAAGTGTTGATTGGATACATTGTGAAGTAAAGAACACATTCTTCAGCGTAGCTGTAACTGCTGCGCTCCAAATATTGCTGAAAGCAAAATTCCAAATCATGAAATACTTTCTCTTCTATGCATTTGGAGATGCTAAAAACGTCCAACTCCTTTCTCAAATCTCTTTCCATAGAGTCAAACTCTTTCCATGAAAACTTGCGAAGGTGCTTTGCTACCGCTACAATTACTAGTGGCAGACCACCACATTTTTGCGCTATCTGTTTCAAAACTGACAATATTTCATCTGGTAACTTTTCATGACCACTTAACCCAGCTTCTTTTATGAGCAATTGATTGGCATCTATGTCTGACAGTATCCCCAATGGAAATGTAGAATAGCACCACATCTGACTGGACATGGAAGAAAATCGAGAAGTTATTATTATTCTATGGGAAATTGATATTGGAAATCCAATTTCGTCAAGAGAAAAGGCCTTGCTAATGTTATCTATAACTAACAAAATCTTTCCCTTCTGCCGCAAGGCGTTCTCTAACGTAATTGCGTCATCCCGGCTATTGTCACCTGAAAGATCAGTCAAACCAATCTTATTGGCTATTTTCATCTGCAGCTTCTTAGTATCATCTTCAAGTGATGCTTCAACCCAAATATAAGTGTTGAAACGACTTCGATTCTGAAGTAATATTCTGTTATAGACACATGCCACAGTCTCCGTCTTACCTACACCACTGGCTCCACAAACACAAAATGTTGGTGTATATCCGTAACTTGAGGATATGTCTTCCAGTGCTTCCAAAATTATTGTTTCAATGACTTGAGCTCTCTCGCGGCCCTCTAAAGAACTTCTAGCGTATCTGAACAGTTCCGCATACTCATTTTCATGATCACCAGTGCTGCTTCTTTGATTCCCCTTAAGATCTTTTGCCAACTTGTTTACTTTTGCCGTAATCAGAGAAATATTTTTTCCCGTTTGGTACCTTGTGTAATAATCTTTCATACAAGGGCACCAGCTCAACATTCTGCCAGGCTCTGCATCGCGACACACTCGAATTTCCTCCAGTATTGTGCGAGCATTTATCATCCATGGATCATCCTCGGCAAGCTCAAAGCTAGTTCTGCGTCTAATGCGTATCAAATTTTCTAATTCTTCCTGTAGGCTCTGAAGCTTCAGCAATTTCTCTCCGTGATTCTTCATATAGCCATAGCATTCTTCAAGAGCTAGGCGTACACAAGGTGATGCGCTCAGGACTGCAGTTATGCAGCCAACTACGCCCGAAACAATAGCAATAATTTCTGTGACTGCAGTTAACAGATTTAAGTAATGAATGACTAAATAGCAGCCATCATATGGATAATAATAGTTAGCTGAGGAATTCTTTTTATTACATAATTGAAGAACAAAGTTTTTGAGCTTTTTTTTTTTAAATTAATACAGAAATTGACAATAAATTTATAAAATTTATTTATAAGGAATTGACAATAAATTTAAACTAATACAGAAATTGATAATAAATTTATAAAATTTAAAATCCTCCGTTTTGTAGATTGGATGTGGATTTTAAAATTTTCCATAGTAATCTAGTTTATAAAGTAATTAATTAAAAAATATAATTTAAAATAATTTTATTGCCGATCATTCAAATTAAACTAGATCTATAATAACCCAACACTTTCATAGGCAAATGGCTGAAGATTGCTGCTGTGGGCAGTCAATGTTTGCCAACCGAGAAGCACACTTTTAAGTACAATTAGGATAGCAAGTAAGCTAGTTGCAGCACAAAAGATAGGTGGCAGAAATGTCATGGCAAAACAGCTGAATGGAACAGTTTTTTTTTTTTTTTTTCCAAAAAAGTAGGAGGGTCGATAAGCCCATTTTTTTTTTTTTTCAACCTTTGCCTCCTTCCTTCCCTCTTATACAACGTCAGTAATAGACATAATTTATCTACATATTTTATTATTTATTATATATTTATTAATCATTTTTAGTTAATTAAATTATTTTATAGAACAAGATAATAAATTAAAGATTGAGAAATAAAATGCATAAAAAATTCAAAAATTAAAAAATTAATAATGCTATATATTCTAAATTTTTTATTTCAAATGACGTGACATTCATCAATTAGTTGGTAAAATTAAAGTGAATTAATTATATTATCTTACCAACTAATTGATAAGTGCCACATCATTTGAAATAGTTATTTAAAATAAAAAATTTAGAATATATAACATTACTCTTTAAAAAATTAGAGATTATTATTTTCTAATTAAGGCTTGACGGTGGCTGCAAAACCACTTTGTTCAATAATTTATTCTTGCATAAGGACACAAAAGTGTGGGCAAAGAATTATGTTGCCTTTTTTGTCACGTAAAGAAAAGGGAAACATAGAATTTAAAAGGAAAAAAAGATTTCAGCCTTTACAACTTAAAATCGGTGCTTAGCTTATAAAGATTGTAAATAGACATCAACAAGGAATTTAAGCTTCGGAGGCAGTCATGTGTATTATGAAAAGGCAAGCAAGCTACATAATTGGGAAGGAGCCGAATAAAGAGGACGGGAGAGGAGCCGAAAGAGAAGAATTGGAGACAGCGGCAGCCATGGGTTCTATATTGATTTTATTATTCTCAGTCTCCTTATATCTTTCTAATCTTTTATATGGGGTTAAGGATGAAGTCATGGTCAATGAAATAAATTACTTTTTTTTCAATTAATTTTAAACTTGTGTACTTTAAAGTTTATAGTTTTTGTTTCATATATTTGGTTAAATATTATTAAATCTTTTTATTAATTCTATCATGTATTATTAATTGTAATATATTTGACTAAACATATACATGGATTTATAAGGTTTATAAGTGATTATCTTTGATTATGTGTCTTTCGTTAAATTATTTACACAGAGTGCTTAAGAAAACTTTGACATTTTTATTATTCAATATTGTTTACATGAGATATTTAGATATCATACTATTAAGTAGAAAAACAACCTATATAAGATTAATTTAATTGAGCTTAATTGTTATATTTATGAGTATATATAGATTGATTTCGAGTTGTCGCGTTAAAATTGGTAATTCATTGTAATTAGACAATTAGTAAGTTCAATTGTGGTGGATTCTGAAACCTTGGTAGCTTTAATCATTTGAGTTATTGTGTTAATTTACTTGTTTTTATTTTAATTGCATCTTTAGTTTAAATCTTTTCAAACAAAATATTTTTATTTCAATTAGGATAGAGTTATAATTAGCTTAGATTAAATTTTTCAAACTTTGGCATAACTTTGGCATGCATAGCACGGAGTTATAGATTCTTTAATTCAAACTAATTTTGATGTTGCTATGAAAGACAAAAGACACAAGTATGATAAAGACATTTTAGGATTGTATGAATGAGATGAGAGTTTTATCAGATTAAGTCTTACTTGTTCAAAGAAGTGATATACATGGTTCAATATGATGAGTGCGTGATTGCTCTGTGGCATACTTTAAAGGAAAAGTATTTATAAGATGCCAAAAAATTACATTCATACAATGAGCCAGGTGTATGACTTTTGAATGAAGCCTAAGGTATCAATGCAAGACTATTTTGAAGAATCTTGACGAAAAGATCAGGGATGAAGTCAATGTTAAGATTCTTCTGCAACACTTCTAGAAGAATACAACCACTTTATAACTATACTATTGTATTAAAGAGTATGATTATCTTCAAGGATGTCGGCACAACACTGGCCAATTTAGAGACTTGAAATAATGATAAGTATTTTGAATGAGCATCATCTAAAGCTTTGATGAGTAGATGATGAACGATGAAAAAAAAAGATGAAGCACTGAATTGAGAGGTAAAAAAGCTCGAGATGAGTATGTCTTTTGATATAAAAAAAAAAAGGGTTATTAAAGGAAAGATTACTTAAAAGCTTAGAAGAAAGATGAGATGAAACCAGTAGCAGTAAATAAGGCATGTGACATTGACTATTCATTGAGAGTTACACTTATGGCATATGTGACAAGTTTTAAAAAATGGATACTTGATATTAGAGCAACTTATCATTAGTGTCCCAATAAAAAATTATTTATGAATTTTTGTGAATTAAAATCCAATATAGTTATGATGAAGAATGATCAACCATGTCATAAAAATGAGGATGGGAATTATTTGGCTCAGGATGTTCGACAAAGTGGTTAGAAAATTAAAAGAAGCTAGATATATTCTTGTTATATATATATAAAAAATTTAATTTCGTAGGTGCTTTGAAAGTTAAGGCTACAAGATTACTATTAAAGATAACACAATGAAGTTCACACATAAGGTTATATAGATTTTAAAAAGGGGTACAACATCACAACTTGTATTATTTGAAGGGAAGTACAAGTGATTATGTGAACATTTTTTGGCCCACAATGACACTATCGAGCTATAACATATACGATTAGGGACGTACATGAGATGCAAATTGATATGAGCATTATTTAGTAGACAATAAAAAAAAAGGGTCAAGTTTAGCACGACTAATCACAATACTCATAATATTCTTAGATGTTCACAATAATGTTTGAGAACCAACCAAGACTACATCAATTGGCGGTAACCATATTTAAGTCTCATTTTTTTATCTAAACATGTATGAGTGTATAGCATACGAGCATAGGATAAGGTTTTAGATATGTTCGTGAAATGAAAAAAATTAGTGGAGGCTTAACCTGACAGAAAGATCAAAGTATTGTGTACTGATATGGAATGATATATCTGTGAGATATTTTTACAAGTATGCCAAAATAAAAGTCTAAAATTAGCATTTTACGATGAGATTTACAGGTGTAGTTGAACGTATAGATTGTACTTTACTAAATAAAATACGGTGTATCTTATCTAATGTTGGTATATATAAAAGATTTTAGATTGAGGCTATAAGTTACACAAGTCACTTAAAAAACTGGATTTACATTTCTATTGTAATTGGACGTAAAACTCTTTTAGATATATGTGCTGAAAAAAATGTACAAGGCTATAATTCTTTTCGTATGTTATATTTGTAAGATTCAAAAGTGGAGTTTCGAGATCTTGAAGAAAATAAGTTTGTTTATTGCAGATATGTCACTTTTAATGAAGCTTCGATGTGGAAGGCTTTTAATTCTCAGTAGATGGAGAACAAGACCAATAAGATATTCTAACAAGTGGAGTTTGATGCAACTCCATATAACTAGATAGTTCTACATCAGATGAGAGTTCAACTTTGGAGGTGATACCAATAGTTGAAAAACAAGTTAAGATTGATATCCGACAAGAAAAAGAAAACAATTAATAATGTAAATAAATATGAGAGCAACAAGGAGATTAAAAAGAGAAACTAGAATGGCTTCCATAATGGTAGCCTATACAAATTCTCATTATTGATGATGACATCTCTAACACTTTTAGTAAAATAGTATAGAATAGTGAAAGTGGTTGGTGAAAGTTAGTTATAGAAGAAGAGGTGAAGTCTTTTCATCAAAATTAAACTTGGGAACTTCTACAGTTAAATAAGGGATTAAGAGCTATTGGTAATAAATGGAGCAATACTAAGAAGCAAGGATCTCTAAAACAAGAAATCTATGTTATAAGGCAAGGCACGAGCTAAAGGTTTTGCTCAGAAGAATTACATTTTTTCTCCAGTTGTAAAAAATACTTCCATTAGTCTCTGAATTGTCTTATTTTTAGAATATGAGTTAGAGTTAGTTCAATTGGATATTAAAACGACATTCTTACTTGGGGATTTGGAAGAGGAGATCTAAATGACTCAGTTTTAAAGTTTTAAAGTTAGTGAAAAGAGAATCATGTGTGATGGATAGTTAAATATTTTTATAGACTCAAACAATCGTGAGACAAGGATATAAGAGATTTTATTTATGATAGAATTCACTAGAAGTGATCATAATCACTACGTTTATTTTAGAAGACTACAAAATATAGCTTTCATTTATTTGTTACTCTAATGAAAGACTTATAAATTCAAAGAATAGAGATGAAATTAAAGAAGTGAATGGCTTCTAAGTTTGAGATGAAAGATTTAAGTGATGTACAGAAAATACTTAGGTTTGAGATTTTGTAGAGACAGGGAGAATTAGATTATATTGTTGACTCAAGGGTCTATTTTAAAGAATGTGCTAGAAAAGTTTGGTAAAAATGACAAAAACTAAACTAATTTGTACTCTTCTAGCTTGTAAGCTCTTTTTCATGTCATTCTCCTCAAGTGAAGCACATGGATATGATTTAAGTTTTGTAAGCTTGTGCTATGTGTATTCTTATGGATGTGATGGTATATAGAAGGCCTAATATTTCTTAAGCAGTGAGCATGGTAAGTAGATCCTAGTAAAATTAATTAGCTTACAATGATGTGGATTCTTCGATAAGCGTATAGGATAATTTCTTAAGGCATTTCCTTTAAGAATTGTGAACTATGGTTGGCTTGATTTTAATACCTAGGTATATAGGTATTCGAAGTGATAGGTCATTTTGGATCCTATTTAGGATCACTTGAGATGAATATTATGGTCCGTTTTTAATAGTATTCAAGTTAAAGTGGAGATTTGTTAAAAAATTGACTTGACTATAAAAAAGAAAATTAAAGACAATTCAACAAAGTAATTACATGGTAAAAGCATGAAAATGAAATAGCAAAATTTTTGACAATTGTGTTCATGCAATTAAATGCCAATTGGTTAGTTTGGTAACCATGGAAGAAGTTAGCAATTATACATGCAAAATTGTTAAAAAAGTGTGCATGGCTTTAATGTATACAAATAAAATTTGGTTGTAAAGTTTGACGTGGTCTTTAATATTTGCACATGAAAATGACGACTGTTACATCGAATTAAAAATTATTGAAGCTCAAGGCCACTCTTACACTATAAGTAGAGTTTCATTTTGAGAGAGTAAAGCATCCCAAAAAATGTGAGAGCTTAGGTGATGAAAGAGAGTATTTGTAAGTGAGCTACTAGAAAGTTTGAGAGAGCATTTCCTTGAGTGTTCAATTAGATTCTACATTATTTGTAGAAATGTGACAGAATGTGCGTCTTGGAGAAAATGTTTCCTTCAAGAATGTATGAGATTACTAAGTGTATTTAGGTATTTGAAAAGTGAAGTTTTGATAGTTAAATTTATACTATGTTAATTATAAGTAAAATAATTATTTTCTTTTGTCTCCGTGAACTTAGACTTTATTGCTAAACCACGTTAAATTATATGTATTTATTACTTGTGAATACTTTGTGCATACTGATTCAGCATTTACTCACAAGTACTATTAGATCACAATAAATTATGCTTGCACAATATGAATGATGCCCAATTTTAAATTGACTTACAAAAAACATTAATTGCGATAATGTCGGTAGACAAAGTATCCATGCATGTTAGCACTATATGTTTTTCAGTGCAAATATAAACAAACTTTGTAATCGTCTTCTTCATTTAAGATAGTAGTAGCATCAATGAAACATTTAGATTTACTTTTACATTTCTGCCTTATATATTTAGTCAAGTCAAATAATTTAATAGTTTAAATAATACTACGCAATATTCAAAGTTTTAAATTTTAACACACAGATATTTCCAACCATGTAAAGCCACCTTATTTCTAAAAGTTATTTACCAAAAACAAAAGGTACATGTTGTTTTTTAAATTTTTAAATAGAGAGAAAATTTAATAATAAGATCCTTTCTTCTTCTTCTTCTTTTTCCTCAATTGATCATTATGACCACTACCATGATTTAAATTTAAAAATTTTATCCTTATAATATAAAATAACCAAATTATCCAAAAAAAAAAATGCTATTGTTCCCAGGGATGGCAAAAAATCTATGTGGGACATAAGCCTCTTATGTTAGTGTTGGGTACTAGGTCTAATTTTACCTCTATTTTATGAAAAGGGATCGGGTATGGGTATAACTTTTTATACCAATTGATTGGGATGGTCAAGTACAGTTATAAAACATTAATACCAATATCCACTCACTGAACTCATTTGACTATTGACTATTTATTTATTTCTAATGTTTTAAAAGTTAAAATATCAGCTAAATCAAATACATTTTAAATTTTTTAAAAAAAAACCATAAAACTTAAACATTAGCACTTAGCAACTCAGTCATGGGTATGATCATCTAATATGATAATGTTTTAGACATTTACTTGGAGATTTTAGTACATTTACAAAACCATCTAAAATCTTGTCTTAATCAGAAACAAATAATAGTAGAGCAACATTCACGTGAGGATCAGTTGAAAGGAGTGATGGACAAGGAAATTACAAAGTTTAGACTTTTGTTTTCAATCCAAATATTTAGTAGTACATTGATTAAAATTGAATTTAACAAATCAAATTATGATAGATATTTACCTAAAATTGAAAATAATTTTTTAAAAATATTTTAGAATAAAGTGCTGCATATTCATCTTGAGCTAATATCTAAGATATCATGTTTTTTTTTCTTTTTAAATATATGAAGATGTTAAAAAATAAAAGGGGATACAGGGGATAAGGTATTGAGAAAGAGGACATGTATCTCTAGTTTTTAATTAGAACCCCTTACCTGCATCCATTCAAACCACAATGAGTAAGAGTTGTTGACCAAGATATCCTCTACCAACTGGGTATGGCCGTATGGGCAGTACAGATATTAACATCCTCACAATATTTGCTTAAATAATCACACACCCCCCTTAGTTTTGCAAATAGTCAAACCTACCCTCTTAATTTTATGAATGACTATTATATTCTTTGATTATAACAACCTAAATAAATATAGATATAATAATAAGATAAAAATGATAAATAAATATCATATGATACAAATAAATATATAATAAGTATAATTAATAAAATAATGTATATAATGAAAATTATTTTTAGTATTAAGTTATTATTAGTCTATCCCAATAGATTTTATAAACACTAAAATATATTAATCTAAAAATTGACTTTAAGATTTATACTAATATAAACATAATTAAAAAAGATATTGTAAATAAAATAATATAGATTTTATAAATTATTTTGAATGTTAGGTATAATTATTTTAATATTATTAATATGTCAAATAGATTTTGTTATTAAAATAATATGATATATTAATAATGTTAAAATAACTTTTCTAATATTCAAAATAATTTAAAAATTTTATATTATTTTTTATATTATATCATTTTAATTTATATTTATTATAAAAATTTATTTAAGTTAATTATTGGATTGTTATCTTCAATGATATAATAATTAAAAAAGGGTCTGTGTAACTATTTATAAAATTATCAGGTTTATGTGATCATCCAAGCAAACCTTAGATATATAGGTATGTTTTTCCTTGAAAATTATTGAGTTTAGGCAATTTGAGTTGGTGAAATATCAACACCCTTATTCAATTTTAGTATCTTTATTTAATCCATATTTTTCATCAAAATTATAAAACAATTTAACTCCACCACAAGTTAAATTATGTGCTTATTGAAAACAACTATATCAAGTACCAAGAAACAAGGAAATAAAACTCCGTAAATATATAAATCAAAGAAGCAGTCAATAACAAATAAGACTTAACAAGGCAAAGAAAAGAAAAGAAAAATAACAGGTAAAATAAAAAGGCTAGCAAGGTAACTAATCAACTCGACCCGAATTTTAAGTTTGAATTAAAAAAATATTTGTATTTAAATTATATGCATATATACGCATTTACCTGGCATATTCGTCGATCAGGTCGAAAATAAATACTTGGTCCCGAGTTTTGAATTCTCGTTTTACAGGCTCTGACAAAAGTTTATGATTTCTTACTGAAATTCTCCACTGTAAGTCGAGAATCAAAATGAAATGAATTAATCTGATAAGGGATTAAAAAAAAAAAAGGAAAAGAAAGTCTTCGCATCAGTAAATTGATCTCTCAAAAACACACACTATAGGAACAAACATATTAAAAAGCACTTCCCAGCTGCGTGCCACCAGCTACAAAATGAGGTTATTAATTAAATTAAGAAAGCTTGACGTGCGTGCTCAATAATAAATTAAATGTGTCATTTTTTCCTGTGCTTCTGTTACAATCATTATTTGTTTTTTAGTTAATTAGAATTAATCCACAAACTGTTCAACTATTTGAAACGTTTTTTTTTTTTTCAGATTATTCTCTCTTTCCTTCCTTCCAAAATTTTGTATTTAGGGTTCTTTTTGTTTTTATCCCCAAGTCAACGTGAAATTTAAGATGACAAGGAATAGATGATGCCACTCAAAAATTGCATTATAATAATCTAAACTGCCCTCGTAGAATTATAAAGGGGTTATGGATACGTCATAGCTACTAAAAGAAAAACGATTGGGAAAATAAAGCGTAATAAAAGATTGACAAAAATACATTTAAAATGACGTTGTTGTGGGCGCTGTTTGAAAATAAATAAATAAATAAACACACCAATTCTTTATTTCTATTGTTATAAAATTCCAATTATCATCCCTGAAAAGGTCTGATATTTGTATTGTGGTCATCAACTGCTAGAAACAAACAACATGGTAAGCAAACTTAAATTACATGAAATACAGCAATTAAACAGAAACTATAAATAAATATAAAATTTCGATTTTTTTATATTATTCTCTCTTCCCTTCCTTTTCTTTTTAATAATATAAAAAGGCAATGAAAAATTTATTAATTTACTATATATTGAGGACATTGCAATTTGCAAGCCATGAAATTATGTGTATGATGACGTTTCCGGATGATAAATTATATCTGTTATATTTGCTGGGCTGTCTCTATTAATTTATTTAAGTTACAATCAAGAGATCCAAACTCTAATAAACATATTTTATTATTATTATTATTATTATTAAGATTACTTTCTCTGTTCTTTATGTTTGGGTAATATCAGGCAGGTCTCCTCGAGGCCCTTCTAGCTCGAATAAAATACTCCGAGGACAACTCAGTTCGAGCAGAAGTCCCGACCACTGGCACAAAGACGATCTCACTAGACGTCAAAGCTGGTCAAGGTCAAGGACTTCAAAGCGGTCCGAGCTCCGAGCTCTCTTGCCTGCTCGAGGTCATCAGGTCCGGCCAAGGCTGGACAAGGACGGAAAGCTCAAAGACTGATCCAGACCCGAGCTCTCCTTTCTGCTCGCTGCAGTCAAATTCTCGAGCACAACTGGGCTACGCCAATCATAGGACAAATGGAACGTAAGACCTGGCTCAGGTCGATCCGACCCGTTCCCTCAAAATCTAGCACACCTTTTTTATGTTAGATTGGGCCCCACAAGGAATGGTGGTGGTACTGTTGCCGATGGTCGGTACATGCCCCCACGGTGTCATCATTCCTTGCGCACATGCCCGACATGGTGATCTGGCCATGTGAACCGGGTTAAGGAGATAGCTGCGCATTCCTGGGAATATTACGCCAATCTCGGTTGTCAGAGGGACCCAGACACCACCAACGTGGGAATGGATAGCCTGGAAATGAAAAGAGCGGGAAAAACAGAGAATAGAAGAAAACGGATGGGCAAGTTGCAAGGGTTCCGATTTTTCACACAGGTTCTTCTAACTCTCATTCTCCTGGACCTTGATATGGGATTCTTTCCAGAATTCCCTTGATCCAGAAAGAAAAGCAAAATATATATATATTTTTTCCATTCATCTGGTCTCTCTAACTAAGAGGGATACAAAAAGAACAACCCGATTACTGACTTGAACGTCGGAGGGTTTTAGCTGGAACAACACCCGGCGACCCCTGACATTGTTTCTGTGAGTACAGGTCCAAGAGATTTCCGTTCTGGAAAAGACAGGAACAAGAAGAAGGAGACAGTCCTACTCGAGCTCGAGCTAGCCGTGAGCAGAAGATTCTAGCACTGTTTGAAGGAACGCGGGAAAAACTGCATCAACATCTTTTGGCGCCATATGTGGGGATCGGCACGAAAAGCCTGATTTCCTAATACGTTCAAGATACACAACGCAACGATGAGGGGAAACACCCGAAGAGGAGTGAGTCCAGAAGAATCAGTAACTTTGAGAGAAGTGGCCAATGAGACCCAGAATAGGGAGATCCAAGAAAGAATGGATCGGATGGAGAAACAGATGGAGACTCTGACCTCCCTATTGCAAGAACTCAGGGAGAGACAGAGAAAAGCGTGTAATGATGTCCCAGAGTCCAGCCGTGGGAACGCTCCCGTTCGAGAAAATATGGGAGACGAAGCCCAGAGACCTAGGGCACCAAATGCTGCAGTGAGGGAGGAAAGGGGGTCCCGTCAGCACTTACAGGATACAGCCCCGACCTCTCGCGAGGAAGAGTTGGAGGGAGAGGTGCGCAGATTAGCACAAGTTGTGGAGGACCTCCGGGGAAACGGAAAGAACCCAAGTTGGAGAATAATGCTGGATAACGAATCCCCACTCTTCGCGGAGATCATGGGTGTCACGATCCCATGTGACTTCCGCTTCCCGGATCTGAAGTTCTCAGGAACAAGAAGAAGGAGACAGTCCTGCTCGAGCTCGAGCTAGCCGCGAGCAGAAGATTCTAGCACTGTTTGAAGGAACGCGGGAAAAGCTGCATCAACACTTCCTTTCACATAATTACAGTAAAATTTAGACTTCTTTTTGTTCTTTTTCACCAAATTTATGAGACAGTTGAGCTGAGAAGGAAGAACTTGATTTAAGTTGCGCTACATTAACAAATAGATTAAACATATAATGGACTACTTAAATCAAGTTGCATTATTAGATATAAAATAAACCTCCACGTGAGTAACCTAATATTCATGCATCAAGCTTGTTGCGAAAGTGCAAGTTAAACAATAACCAATATTATGGTGACTGTAAATTCTGACGAAATATAAATATGGTGTAAAAAAATGTAAAGAAAATATATTACAATAATTTACGTGATTCGGAGTAAAATCTTTGTCCATGGACAAAAACTAGAAGGTAATTTTATTAACAAATGAGAGTTACCAAAATAAAAAATAAAAAAAACTCTTAAAACCCAAAACTCCAATGCACCCAAATTCCTTAATACTCAAGGAAAGGCTCTTCTCTCACAAATGCTTTTACTCAATGGATTTTGGGATGCTTGAAGCTGTTCATTTGCTTCTCTATGTATAGTAGAGCTTCACCACTTATGGCATGTTTGGTTTGAAGAAATATAAGGAGAGGAGACGAAAGAAATAATAGAGAAAGATAAAATTCATGCCCCAACCAAATAATGAGAATTATATTAACTCTCATTTTTTACAAATTTTCTCTCCTCCTATTTCCTTTCCATTCTTTTCCTCTCTTACCATTTCTTCCAACCAAACATGGACTTAATGTTATTTAAGTCTTCAAAAATTGGCAAGCAAAGTCTTTAAAATCTGCACCGATAGCTTGATATAAACACATGCAATTTGAAGTCAAAAAATTGCCTGCCATATGTTCAACAAAGTTGGCTTTGGTGCTGACTTTTTAATAATTCTCTATCTCGATGAAGATTTGTCCAAATGTGAGCCAACTTAACTTGAATAGTATTCAACTCCCTGTATATCAAATCATCATCTAGTCTTTGCTTTCCTTACTATTTTAAACTTGTAGGATATTGATCAAATTTAAATAATGCTTAAATTTGATTGTCGTCACTATTTTGGTCAACGTATCTGCTGGATTATTTGCAGTCTTGATTTTCTAAAGAAGAATCTTCCATTCATTAATAATTTTCCGTACAAAGTGAAATCGTACGTCGATATGCTTTGTACATGCATTATATACTTGGTTCTGTACTAAGTGTATAACACTTTGATTGTCGCAATACACATTAACATGTTCCTATATTAATCAGAAGTTTTCAAGCAAGCCTTGTAACCAAATAGCCTCTTTAATAGCTTCTGTAATTGCTATGTACTCAGCCTTTGTGGTCGACAGTGCAATTAGATATTATAGTGGGCTTTCAACAAATTGGCCCTCTAGCAAAAGTAGGGGTGGCAAAACGAATAAACGAATCGAATTCGAATCGAATCGTAAACGAATTAGGTCAAAATTCTATAGATTCGGATTGAAATTTTAGGATTCGGATTCGATTCGTTTATTAAACAAATATTCGGTTCGATTCGTTTAATTCGTTTAATAAAATTGATAAACGAATCGAATCGAATTCGGATTCGTTTATTATTCGTTTATCTTTTACGAATTCATAACGAATCGAATCCAAATTCGTTTAGAAAAATATAATTAATAAAAAAAAATTAAACAAAAAAAACACAAATTTAATATCCCACAACAAAATACAAATAATTCAAATCATATTATACTGATCATCCAAATACCAAATCCTTAATATTAAAAATAACAATAATTATTATGCGTCTTTATCACTCGGAATTGTCTTTTCTATTACCATTTTCGAGTGCCTTTACAGGAATAATCTGCAAGTAACTCTTCTCAATCGGATCAACGGTTTTCAAGGCGGGTAAAGCGGCCATCGGTTATATGATTGTTGCACTTAACACAAAGATCCAACACTTGCACACATATCTTCCCCATTTTGATAAGCGCCAGGTGACATTCTTTTTAATCGCATAAGATTCAGAAGCTCCTCAAGTTTGATCGATAAAGCACTCCCAACCTCTTGCAACCTATAATTATCACTTGAGAGATCATTTTCAGTTCTTCGAGCATCAACTAACACACCTCGAAGCTCATCAACTGCGAGAATAAATTCCTCGTAGTGAGTCTTACAAAGCTCCTCAATCTCGACTTCCTTCTTCCTAACAACATTTTTGAGCTGTTGAAGCGGTGCTCAGGACGCCCATTTCAAATGCATGCCTCACAATAGGCCCCAAATCATCTCCATTTCCAATCAAAGTTGCAAGGACCAAGTCCTCCCTGTTGTATCCCCATTCTCCGTCACAATTCTCCTCTTGGTTTTACCATCCATTATCCAATCAAACACCTTCAACGAAGAAACAAAACACAATTACTTAACCACACTCACCTAAAAAATAAATAAATAAAAGAGGCAAAATTTTATCTTTACATCCAAAACAGGCACTCCTTTAATGATCTATATACACATACGGATATTGGGCTACTAATGCGTTATATGTTTTCATTTCTAGCGAGATACCAGTAAAAACAATGTCCACAAACAACAATTTGTTGAGATAAAAAAATGATCTTATGCAAATGGTATCATCAAATAAATAAATCAATCACAGATATACATCCAACATAACCAAGAAAAAAAAAAAGAATCCTTATTTTAACAAAACCACAATTTACCAAAGGCGACAAATCAGCTGCACACAAAATCCCAAATGAAAATAATGATCATAACAAATAAAATGAAATAAAAGCAAACGAAAACAAAAGTATTAATGGTGATAGGGAGTCGGACTTACAGGTGACAGAAAGAGGGGGAGTGAGAGAGAGAGAGAGAGGGCGTTGCTCAACTCAGGCGAGGCATCCAGCGTTCGATGACTGCGATTGCGAGGCGGACGGCGTTCAACGGTTAGGGATTTGGGGTGGCCTTCGATTTCAGTCGCTTTGAGGGGGGTGGAGAACAGGGGAGGCGTGAATGGTTTAGAGAATTAGGGCTGCACCTGTTGTTTTTTTTTTCAATTTTAACTTATATATTTTTTAATACAAATTTATTAAATTAATAATATAATTAAAAATTAATATATTTTTTAATACAAATTTATTAAATAAATAATAAACGAATTTTAAATGAATCGACCCGTATTCGATTCGTTTATGACCCATTTATTAAACGAATTCTAAACGAATAAACGAATCAAAATTTTCAAACCCGTATTCGATTCGTTTAATTAACGAATCGAATCGAATTCACCCATTTATTAAACGAATCAATTTTTTCAAACCCAAACTCATTTAATTCGCATCGAATCGAATCGAATAAACGAATCATGACCCATATTGCCACCCCTAATTGCAAAAGTAAATACATACTCGATGGTTGATCGTCGTTTATCCAAATCATCAGCATAATCAGAATCAACGTACCCAATCACACCTTAACCATGTGTGTCATCGCGCTCAAATAGTAAATCGGCATCCTCAGTCTTCTGAATGTACTGTAGGATCTATTCACAGCATGCCAATGTCCTTTACTAGGATTATGCATATACTTGCTCACTATACTAACTACTTATGAAATGTCAGACCTTGTACACACCATTGCATACATGAAGCTACTAACTACATTTAAATACCATACTTGCAATATTTATTGTTGTTTTGCATATGTCGAAGGAGATAATTGTGCAAAAATCTTGAAATAAGACACCAACAAGGTACCCACAGGTTTTGTCTGCTCAGTCATGTCAAACTGCTGTAGTACCTTCTTCAGATATTACTTTTGAGACAAGCTAACTTTTCCACGAGCTTTATCTCTGCATATGTTCATGCTAAGAATCTTCTTAACTTCACTCAAGTCTTTCATCTTAAACTCTTGATTGAGTTGAGTCTTTAACTTTTCAATCTCATCTTTACTCTTGGATGCTATTAGCATATATATATGAAAGATTTCTTTTGTAGCTTGTAAAAATACACACAATGATCAAATTTATTTCTTATGTACCTTTCTCTTTTCATAATTTGATCGAATCACTTGTAACAATGCCTTAGAGATTGTTTTAATAAAGCAACTTTTTCAGTTTGCAAACCCACTTTTCTTTTCTAGTAACCATGAATCCATCTGACTGAGTAATGTAGATTTCCTCTTCCAAATCACCGTGTAACAACTCAGTTTTCACATCAAGTTGAACTAGTTTAAGATTAAATTCCACAACCATGGCTAGCAAAATCCGAATAGACGAGTGTGTCACAACTGGAGAAAATACCTCATTGTAGTCTATTCCTTCCACTTGAGCGTAACATTTCGCTACCAATCTAGTCTTGTATTGAATTTCATTCTTATAAGGAAATCCTTTTTTTTTTTACATACACTCATTTGCACCCAATTGGCTTCTTTTCCTTAGGTAGTGTAACTAACTCCGGAGTTCCATTTTATGAAGAGACTGCATTTCTTCATCTATTATTTGCTTTCAACTGTATACTTTCAGGGTTACTTACTATTTTTCTGTAAGTGGAAGGAATATTATCATTTACAACTTAAAGTGTATAGGCCACCATATCAATAAAGCGAGCAGGTTTACAAATCTCTCTTCGTAGCCTTCTACATGCAATTCAATCTTGTTGTTGTGAAGGTTCTTAGACTAGAACCTCTTATTTATCCTTGGTTGATAGAGATTCATTATCGATCTCATCAACACTAGCTAGATCAACTATAAAATTTTCAAAGTCCACCTACTGCAAAGTACTATTAAACTTGTCTTCCTTTTGAGAATATTTTATTTCAGTATAGTAGATTTATCAAAAGTCACATCTTTGCTGAAAATAATATTCCTTATAACTGGACACTATAGACTAGTTTCTTTGTTCTTAGTTCTAACTCAGGTTCCTTTATATGATAATAAGCAGTAGAACCAAAAGCATGTAAAAATCATAATTAGTAGCAAGTTTAATAGTCCACATTTCCATAGGTGTTTTGTCCTTAATTACAGCTGATGGTAAATAAGTAATTAGATGGCACACATATACAACTGTCTCGACTTAAAACTTCTTGCCCAATCTAGCATTGGACAACATTTACCGAACTTTCTCCAATATAGTCCGGTTTACGCATTCTGCCACCCCTATTCTGCTGTGGTGTATCTCAAACTGTGAAGTATCGTACAATATCCTCATCTCGGCATACTTGTAGAAACATATCATTCTTATACTCACTACTATTATCTAAGCGATGTCTTTAGACTTTTCGACCAGTCTAAGTCTCAACCATCTTTTACCATTTTAAAAATATGCTTAAAAATTTATTTTTGTTCTTCATCAAATACACACATTTTTCATGAATACTCATTAACAAAAGTAACAAAATAATGCATACCTTCCAAAGAAACTACTTTGGTAGGTCCCCACACATCACTGTGAACATAGTCCAAATTTTTTTTTTTATTGTAAATTGCTAAACTAAACTTCACCCTTGTCTGCTAACCTAGAACACAATGCCACAACTTAGTTACATCTGATTCTGCATTATTTCCAGAAACTGTTAATGCTAATCTAATAATTATACTCCCTTATTTTTTCTTGTGCCTTTCATCACCGTCAGATAGATGACAAGGAATGGACAAAGATTAATAGACAAGCATATGATACTATTTTTCTTCAAGTTTGGTACATAGCAAATGTTCGTCAAGACTTAAATTGAACTATTATAATTCTTTAATTGGATTGAACTTATTCGCATAGTTTTACAAGAATTGTCATTGCCCATAAAAATAACTCCACTGTCTAACTCTTAAGGCTAGAGAACCAACCCTTGCTTGAACACATATGATTAATACAACTCAAATCCAAAATCCACTTATCTAAGTCAAATATCAACGTAATGCCATTTGAATTAAAGTCTGACTCCTCATCATGCTCTGCTACACATGTATCAAAACTAGCCTTGTCCTTTTGTAACTTAAGAAAATTCTTTTTTCAATTCCCTTTCTTATGACAAAAAGCATATTCATCTTTAGCATACCTCCCTTTAGACTTGCCTCCTTTTCTAGCTTTACGGTTTTGTGAATGACCTCTTTCCGTTAATATATCTACAAATGTATCTCTTTGATTATTTCTATCTTTATTTTTGGTCTCAAATTTATGCAATGCACTGTATACAAAATAGAATGTAACCAGAAATAAAGATATAAATAATCAAAGTAGTAGTGTATACGTGAATCGATAGAGTTTCTTTTTCATATAAAGCTTATTTTTAAGTCTTTTCTTCATATACTTTTCTTTCAGTATCTCATATAATTTCTTTGCTGATGTCTCCCTCATGACAGAGTACTTTTGATCTTTAACTAGACATAGGTGAATAATATTATATGCTTGTCTATTGATCTTTGTTCATTCCTTATCATCCATCTTGTCATGCTTTTCTTTCAGAACGAGCTCTAATTTTTGCTGACATAAAACATCCAACACATCACATTGCCACAAACTAAAATTATTTGTATTATCAAATTTTTCCACTTCAAACTTTGTATTAGTCACAATAGTCCTTACTGATGACGATGACAATGATGCCTCTGTCATCTTTTGCAACCCCAAATGATCAGTGCCTTTAACAATTATTCACACTTGAAAGAACAATTTCTATGATGTTTATTTCGTGTAAATAAATGCACCAGAAAAGTGGATACAATGATCCCACTTAAAAACCAGACTCCTTAGACTTTTATCATCTTGTTAACAAAGCTTTTCTAGACATGTAAAAATACACACTACTTATAATAGATTGTATCCCAAGCACAAATGAATATATCCACTACTGTGAACAGTATCGCATACGTGAACAATATCATATTAGTTAATAGTATTGTATATGTAAACAGTAATGCATACCCCAAGTACGAACCTTTGACTCTGATACCAATTGTTATGAAAGCACGGGTTAAGCAATAATCACTATTATAGTAAGTGTTACTTACGGAGAAATATAAATGTGGCATAAACAAATATAAAGAAAATAGGAAACAATAGTTTATATGGTTCGGCGTAAAACCTATGTCTACGGATAAAAACTATAAGATAATTTTACTAACAATTGGGAGTTAAAAAAGTCAGAAAAACTCTCAAAACCCAGAACTCTAATCCACTCAAATTCCTTAATACTCAAGGAAATGCTCTTCTCTCATAAATGCTTTTATTCAATAGATTTTGGGATGTTTGAAGCTCTTCATTTGCTTTTCTATTTATAATGGAGCTTCACTACTTATTGCTATTAAATTCTTCAAAAATTGGCAAGTAAAATCTTTAAAATCTGCACCAAAAGCTTGATACAAATATATATAATTTGAAGTCAAAAAGTTGCCAGCTATATGCTCAACAAAATTGGCTTCGATGCTGACTTTTTAATAATTCTCTACCTTGGTGAAGATTTATGGAAAACTGAGTTGATTTAATTTAAATACTACTAAGCTCTATGTATATCAAATCATCCTCCAGTCTTTGCTTTCCTCACTATTTTAAACATGCAGGATATTGATCAAGTTTAAAGAATGTTTAAACTTGATCGTTGTTACCACCTTGATCAATATATCTGTTGGATTCTATACGGTCTTAAATTTTTTAAGAATAATCTTCTCCTCATCAATAATATCCCATATAAAATGAAATAGTACGTCAATATGCTTCGTACGTGCATTATAAACTTGGTCTTTGCTAAGTGTATATAACACTTTGACTGTCACAATACACATTAACATATTCTTGTATTAACCCTAAGTTTTTAAACAAGCCTTATAACCAAATAGCCTCTTTAATGGCCTCTATAATTGCCATGTAACTCAGCCTTTATGGTCAATGGTGCAACTGGAGACTGTAGTTGTAGGTTTTCAACTAATTGGCCCTCTAGCAAAAGTAAATACATACCCGGTGGTTGATCGTCGTTTATCTAAATCACTAGCATAATCAGAATCAACGTACCCAATCATACCTTGACCAATTGTGTCATCTCACTCAAATAGTAAACCAACATCTACGATCTTTTGAATGTACTGTAGAATCCACTTCATAGCTTGTCAATGTCCTTTACCAGGATTATGCATATACTTGCTCACTATACTAACTGGTTATGAAATGTGAAATAAAAATAAAATTAAAGCAAATTAAGTAGATATAACAATGCATTTAAAGAAAAAAGAAAAAAAAAGTGTAACTAACTACTTTAAATTATAATACAATAGTCTAAACCCCGAATGACGCGACATTTATAATTATCACTCTCTAAATTACTTAAAAATATTTTTTAGTTGTTGTATGAGTAGTATGATACCACAGAGGTATTTTAGAATTTCTCGTTGTTCAAATCCTCTCTTAATCTAATTTTCGCTAATATTTGTTTGATATTTTGATATTTGGCATTCATATAATTATACCAACAAGATTTATTTTACTCAGAACATCTTTTATTAAATACATAAAGGCACATCAATCGTTTTGCTAATTGTCTAAAATTCTAAAAGTAATCTCTTCTTTCTTCTATAGTTTTTAAATTTGTTTTTTTTTTATCTCCTTCTCCACCAACCAACCTTATTATTATTATTATTATTATTATATTTTAATCCAATCATAGTGGTATAAAGCTTGGGGATCATATGTTCAATAATAAATCATATGCTATTTTCTCACAATTATTATATTTTTTTCCTTAATTTTTATTATTGATCTTTGTTTTGATTATTTTTCTCCAAGTTAATCAGAAAAGCCGCAGAGGACCTGTGATTTCTAAAGTGAAAACAAAATAGTACAAAAAGCCCATATTTAAACCCAAAACAAATATATGGATAAGTGATGTAGGATCAGATTAGAAAGTCATATAATTTAATTTTAATTTTAATTTTTTCTTATTTTAATTAATTTGTCTTAATTAGTTTTTTTTTTTGAGTCTCATTGCTCTTTTAAGTTGTTAGCTAGAATCTTTAATATAGAACGGATGGAAGAGTAAATGGACAATTTGGCCATACTGTTACAGGAACTAATAGAAGGGCAAAGGAGGTTGAACAAAAGAAATTCTTCTGGAAGTACAAATGCACCAGAGTCGAGCAATATGACACATGTACCATAAAGACCAAGAAATATTATACCAATACCATTAAGAATGAATTTTACCTCCAGAATAGCCCAAATCTTTCCAAAAAGGAACGAAAGGAGAGGAATATTGAGGAAAGAGAGCTGAGACAATGTTTGTTAGATACAAAACATGAATGCCAGCAGATAGCAATACAAAATCCAAATCACAAAAGCGAACTGGAAATTGAGGAACAAAGGCTAGTATGAATCATTGAGGAGATGTAAAGTCAAGGAAGAACTCAGAGTTAGAGAATTATATTAGATAATGAGTCCCCACTATCAGCAAAAATCATCAACACTATGATTTCGAGGGACTTTCACTTCCTGAACCTTCATTATTCTGGTAAAAGTGACCTATTGATGCATATAGAGTTGTTTAATAAGGTGACATGAGTGTAAGACTTAACATCATTATAGAGGTGCAGAGCATTACCTTTGACATTAAAGGGGAGCACATGACAAGTATACAAAACTGCTTCGGGGACGTATTAGAACCTTTGATAAGTTCCGAAGATATTTTGCAGAACAATTTAAGGGCTTCATGACTCCAGAAAATGATATAATAGAGGTAATAAGTCCCAAGTAGGGCGAGAATGAAACCTTAGGAATTTTGTGAAAAAGTACCATAGAAATGTCTTGGAGCTTAGTGCTTTTAATTATCTGCAAGCTTTGAGGGAGTTAAAAGATAGAGTGAAGATAGGTAGACCATGATATAACCTAAAAGATAGGCACATAAATCGAAGAAAAGAAAGTATATAGAGTCAAAGGCGAGTAGTTAGAAGAGATGATAATATGGGAAAAGAAAGCTCATAGGAGTGTTATGCGATCAATTATCATGATAAAACATCGGCGAGCAAAAGCAATACCACAAAACAACACCTTACTCATGTTGTTAAAAGTATAAGTAACCTTTGAATTTAAATATTCTTAAAGGTAGGTAAAGGTTCCAAGTCTTAAAACCTATTTAAAGTGAGCTAGGAAGCCTAAACTTGCTAATTTAACTCGTCAAGACTAGGCAAAAATCAGTAGAAATCATCAAGACTAAGCAAGAACTCTGAGAACCTATAAAACTCATTAAGATTAGATGAAAGAACCTATAGAACTTGTCAAGACTAAATGAAATTTTATAAAACTCGCCAGGATTAGGTGAGAACTTATAAAACTTGTCAAAGTCAAGCAATGACCTATAAAACCCATCAAAAGTAGGTAAAAAGTTATAAAACTCATCAGAACTATGCAGAACTTATTAAACTCTACCATGGGTGTGAGATAAATTATTAAGATCTGCCACATCTAAGCGAAAATATCCTAACTTTGCCACGAATAGCCAGACAGAAAAATAAGAAACATAAAGTATCTCTAAGGCAAGTAAAGATCTCAAATCTCAAAACTTGATTAAAGTAAAAAAAGGCCTAAACCCACTAACTAAATTGGACTATGAATAAGCAAGCAACATAAGGATCATCTTCAATCCAATCATCAGTAGTAGCAGTAGGTTCAATATGGGTTTGATCTCCTTTGTCATCTTGCTCCTTCACATAAATGACAACAGATCCAGCAAGATTATCTATTTTTAACTTATGATGGCTTTCTTTTCTCAAGAAAAGCAAACGATAATGTAATAATCGAGGCCAGCATTGTAACTAACATCAGCCTCATGCCTCAAGACCTTCTTTTAAATCAGCAACCGTTTCTTGAGAACGAAATTCAAGGGACTTCATCCTATGCTCAAATAAAGACTTCTGGTTGCCTAGTTGAGTTCTTGGGTCCTTTAATTCTTTCTAGAACTTGGCAATTTTGACCTTAAGCTTAACTTCTTCAACACTCTTAGTCCTCTTCTTCCAAGTCTAGTATCATCCTTTATTTTATTGCCATATCTTGTTATCATCTCCTTATAGTTGGTTATCATGCAACCCGACTACAGAACTTGAACTCTGGTGAGGAAGAGACATAGGGATAACACATAAGGGTTGCTGAAATGGAGGACTAGTGTTTGGGTGATAAAATAAGGCAATCATAATAAGGCTTAACTCAAAACCTCAGTATGTTCGCCTTGCTATTAGGTGATACAATAGGAGGCCTTAATAAAGTTACACTTAAAGCCTTATTATTACTCACACAGCCAGGGAGAAATCAAAGAGTAGAATTTAGGTGAAAATATGGTTAAACTTATGATAAACCTAGTCAAATCCACTCCCCTTATCTTCTCCCAAAAATTAAATATTAAACCTCATCTATAAACCCATAACTTTAGAATCCATGGGAGAGAGGGAAATTAAACCCTATCCTAAATACACATAATCCTTTAATTCGAGAGGAAATTGAGATAAAACTCTATCCTTAAACCCCACAAAGCCGCAATCAAAGGAAAGGAATTTTGATCCTTATAAAACTCCCAAGAATGCCAATTATTAGGGGCTTTTTTTAAAAAAAACTACATCATATTCCATTCTTTACATTATTTCAGGGGGCTGAATCTTGAAAAATATTCTTCATTACTTATTTCTTTCCTAACTTATCTTTATTTTCCTTACTTAAAGGGAGAATTTCTTCTTACATTTTTTATTTTTGGTTTATTTTTTTATACAAAAAATCACACACCCTGTTTTTCCTACGAAAATTCATGATACTGACTTGAGCATCGAAAAAACTTTTAGCGACCATGACCATTTTTTAGTTGTAAGTGCTTGCTAGGGTCAAATTGTGATCGCCAATTTCTACTAAGACTTCTCTGTAAAGGCATAAAACCATCTCTCCTCATAAATAATTTTAAATACTGGCATTAAGATTAGTAGGTAGCCACACTGACACGACAAGATTTTAGCATCAACAATCATAGAATATTATATAGTGTTAGGGTGGAATTCTCCTAAGATCAAAGTTTTGATACTAAAATTTCAGCTTACTCTTAGAAGTTTTGGTCAACAATCACAATTTGAATTACAACAAAATCATACTCAAAATTGACAAACGACTAAGAATTTGACTCAGTAAGAAAAAATATATGAAATATTCTTAAACAAAAAGATCAAAACGTTAAAAAAAAAAAAAAAGATGGCACCAAGAATCTTCTCGTCTCTTCTCTCAAACCTCCCATTTGAAACTTAATAATAGGACCTATAAAAATAAACACAAGAGTTTGGTCCACCGGTGATTTCACTGGCGAAAATCTTCTGACGCCCAAGTTAGAGAAAGAGAGAAACTTTTAAAAGGAGGATACTAAAATAGTAATTTTATGCTATATAAAAAGTAAGTTATCCCCTTACAGTTAGCACTTCCTCTGTTTATAGGTGAAAGGGAAGAAGAATACCACATCCACCTTATATATGCATTAGTTAGGCATTGTTCTCATAATCCTCATGTTTTTTAACTATTAGACTCTTGATACATAGATTTTCATATTGATTTTCTTTTCGCATGCATTTTGATTAGTCACCTAACCACCCTCATTCCTAGGATCTTGATCTTATGCCAACTAACGTTGTGCCTACTATTTGTCATCTAACATTACATCTAATACCTTGATCTAATGCCAAATAATGTTGCATTTATTCCTATAACATTTAATGCTATGTCTATTATCTTTGTCATATGCCAATGATGCACCTATATCATCGAACACTGACTCTCCATGTTTAACCTTGGATTAAGCATTGATATACATTTATTGTGGACAATGATCATTTTATCTCATTAAAATACCTTTCAAACAAGTGCTAAGATGACACATTAATTACCTAGTGACATTTTTGGGACACATTTTAGGGATGCTAAGAGTATGAGCAAGCACAAAGTGGTAAGTCAAAAAATAAGACAAATATTTGTGTGCCTTTATTGTCGTTGTACTATTATTGAGTATGTATGTGATTTTGAGGTCTTGCATGTAGGGACAGCAATAAAATCCAGATTTGGTCCGCATCCACAAAGATCCAAAACATCTATATATGTATATTAAAAAATGTATATTCCGATGTTGAAAAGTAGGTCAATCCAAAAAACCAGATATCTAGATTCGGTTAAATTTTATATTAAATTAAAAAATGTAAATTAAATAAAATTATAAAATATATATATATATATATAGCCTAAGTCCCTAACCCTAAAACAATATTTCATTCACACACACACATACTCACTAACTCACTATTTGCCTCACCTGATGGCCTAAGCCTCGCATTCAAGCCTTACCTGAGCACACAACTGTCTTTGTATATTGCACACCTCACTATCACCAAAACCTCACCTCAACATGACACTAATGCTGAACACTCCGCCGGCGTCTAAGCCTCACCTGATTGGGACTTTTTTACTTGCCAGTAATTTTCTCTTTTGTTTCAATTGTTCTAGTATTAATAATTACATGGCATTTTTTCTGATTAATGACTTGGTTGATTGTGTTAACCCATATGCCTGCATAATATATTGATTTTTATTATAAAAAAACACACATTTTGAATAAAAAAAGAAATGCACTTTATGGTTTTATAAAAAAAGAAAATAAGTTTGTTTGAAAAAAAAAAATGCAAATCTGGTACTAACCGAGTAACTAGATAAAATAAGCGACAAACTAAAAGTTATGAAGTTATATTTTGGAGACAAATAGGATAACCAAACAAGCTGAACGGTAAACTAGATATAACAAGGATACATTATGGAAATCAATCAACTAAGTGGATGAAAAAGCAGCAGATTGGTTATCTAGCAAAAGCTTTCTGGAAAACAAACAGTTAACCAGATAATGAAAAATGGCTAATCGGATAATAAAAAGTGGCAAACCAATTATGCAAAAATTTAAATCTTTCTCTAATAGTAACTATAAGCGGCAAGCCGGTTAGCATAAATGACAAGCTTGTTATTACCAAAAAGTAATGGCTAGTTTTCTGTTCCAACTATAAAATAGTTCAAACAAATTTAAATAAGAGTTATACAATTACTGATATAATTTAGCATTCTTCTGTGATTTGTGCTTAGATTTTTGTATTCATTTTATTTATTCACACATTGAGCTTTTATTTGTGATCAAACAAATTGTGTAACGGAAATCAATTTGTAATATTTTTTTATAAAATCAAGTTGAGTAGTTGTAAATGTTGGGATACACTTGTGTTAAGAGATTGTGGATAATCTCTTATTGTAAAGGTTCATTGATGTCTTGGAAGTCAATTGTAATTGTTGTTGAAGCATTGAAGGATGACTTAGTAAAATTCTCAATTCCGGCGTGGATGTAGGCACGATTAGTCCAACCACATAAAAATCTCATGTTTGCATCTCTCTAACACTTATCCTTTTTATATTTACTGCATTTTAAATTTAATTATTTTGAATTTATTTGTTTTGTTGAGATTGGATTAAGTTTTAATTGCTTAAATTTCTAGAAACCCAATTCACCCCCTCTTGAGTTGTTTAGTTAGTATTTCATTTAGTATCAAAGCTTGGTGCTATTATTTTAGACTTAATCATCTTGAGTTTAAGATCAATGGCAACCAAAATGGTTACACGTTTAAGGAAAGGCAATTTACTACTACACCACTATTCTTTGATGGAAATGATTACCCTTATTACAAAACTAAGATGAGAATTTACCTGCAGGCCTTAGATTATGAAATTTAGGAAATGGTTAATGATGGTCCATTCGTTCTCATTACCAAAAATGAAAAAGAAGAGGATATCCTAAAATCATGAAGTCAATGGAGTCAGGCAAAAAAGAAAAAGTTATCTCTAAACTCCAAATCTATGAATGATTTGTTTTCTGCACTTGATAAAAAAGAGTTCTATAGAGTGTCTAGTTGTGAAAGTGCCTTAGAAATTTTGAACAAACTTGAAGTTGTTTATGAGAGTACTAATTAGGTTAAAGAGTCTAAGATTAATAGATACACTAGACAATATGAATTCCTTCAAATGAAATGAAATTATTTATTCTATGTACACTAGGTTTACGGATATTGTTAACATATTAGAAGCCCTAGGAAAAACTTTCTCAAAACAATAAAAATGTTAGAAAATTATCATGTACCCACAGAATGGAGACTTAAGAGAACTGTCATATAAGAAACTCGAGATTTAAACATCTTACGGATTATCATACGGATTGATAATTTGATTGGTTATTTTATTTTTTATGAGGAAGATTTAGTAGCATAAAAAATGCAATAAGGAGAAGAAGAGGAAAAATATTGCACTCAAAGCATTAAAAAAATAAGAGTGAGGAGGAAAATGAGCTTGATGATGAAGACATGGTAATGATGGCCAGGAGATTCAGAAAATTCTTCAAAAAAACAAGTGAGCAGAGAAAATTAGAAACTACAAAACCAAAAGGAGAAGAAAGATCAAATCATTTGTTTTGAATACAAGAAGCCTAGACACATATGATTGGAATGTCCTCTTCTCAATAAGCTCAAGAAGAATACTATGGAAGCAACATGGGATGGCATCAATTAGGAAATAAGTGAAGATGAAGATCAACAAGAAATTTCAAAATTAGCTCTCATGGCATTTGAAGATGAATCGTTTGATCAACTTGATAAGGTAAGTGATCCTACTTATAATGAATTATATGATGCTTTTAAAGAATTACATAATGATTGGATGATAATTGATAAAAAAAATACATATCTTAAAAAAGAAATTGGTAGAGCTCACAAATGAAAATGAATCTCTAAATGCAAAGATTACATGCCTAGAATTAAAGAATAAAACATTGCATGATAGAGTTTCATTATCAAATGAGAAACCTAGCACTTCAAATATTCAGCTGTTTGAAAAAGAAAATGAGATGATCAAGAAAAGAATATTGAACTTAGTTATGTCATCCTAAAGTTCACAAATGGGCAAAAAATATTGGACAACTAGTTTGGTTCACAAAAATATGTATTTGACGAGGGAGATATTGACTATAAGTCAAATTTAAAACAAAAGTACTATAAAAATTACTTTTTAAAGAGTACTTCCATTAATAATCAAGTTGTATATCATTATTATAATCAAGATTATTACATGAAATATAGATGCCCAGTAAAAAAAAAAAATGCATATTATGGAGTAAAATGTCTTTGGGTTCCAAAAGGAAGCATTGCTAACACTCAAGAACCTAAAAAAGTTTAGGTACCTAAGATTTGAGATTTTCTCTATTGGTAAGGAGAATAATAGTAAATAGTACCAAGACAATGGTTGCTTAAGGCATATGATAGGGAATTATACTTGGTTCTCAAGTTTTACTAAGATCGATAATGGTGGAAATGTTTTCTTTAGAAACAATTCTAAATGAAAGATTCTATGAATTGGTAGTTTCGATAAAGTTTCATTTACTCTCATCGAAAATGTATGTTTAGTTGAAAATTTGAAACACAACTTAATTAGTATTAGTCAATTATGTGATAAATGTTATAAAATTATTTTTTATAAAATTAGATGTGTTTTTTAGAATGCTTGTGATAGCAAATTTTTGTGTGTTGGAAATAGATGTGGAAATGTTTATACCATTGACATAAAATGTACATCTACCCATGATAAATATTTTTTCACATTACATGATGATGGCTGACTATAGTATAGAAGACTAGGACATGCAAGGATGAATTTAATTTCAAATATTTTCAAAAATGATTTGGTTAAAGGTCTTCAAAAATTAGTTTTAAAAAAGATAGGATTTATAAAGCATGCAAATTTGGTAAACAAATCAAAACCTCATTAAAAAATAAAAATTATATTTCTACTTCAAAACTATTTTAACTACATCATATATACTTATTTGGACATTCTAAACATGCTAGCTTGAGTGGAAAGTATTATGCATTTGTAATTGTAGATGATTTTTCTAGATACACATGGAAATTATTCTTAGTAAATAAGAACGGTGTCTTTGATGCCTTTAAAGTGTTTTGTAAAAATGTTCAAAATGAAAACAAGTTATGGTATTGCATGTATTAGAAGTGATCAAGAAGCTGAATTTAAAAATCATGTCTTTGAATGTTTTTGTAATGAGTTTGGCATTGAACATTAATTCTCTTCACATAGGACACCTTAACAAAAAAGGGTTGTTGAGAGAAAAAATAGTTTTATTTAAAAAATAGCTAGGACCATGTTAAATAAAAATATCTTACCAAAATATTATTGGGTTGAAGCCGTCAACACCGCATCCTATATTTTAAATCATGTGTTAATAAGAACTACTTTCAATAAAACTTTCTATGAGCTTTGGAATAATAGAAAACCCAACATTGGATATTTCAAAGTTTTTTTATGCAAATGTTTTATTTTGAATACACAAGATAATCTTGCTAAATTTGATCCAAAATATAATGTTGGCATCTTTCTTTGGTATTTCAAACTTAAGTAAAGCTTATAGAGTATACAATAAAAGAACTTAAATTGTGGAAGAATCTATGCATGTTACTTTTGATTACTTTAATCACTTATCTGTGGAGAAAATTGTTATTGATGATGATGCAGATGGAGAATTACAAGAAAATTTATCAAAGGATAGTTAAAAGGATATACCACTTAGAAATCAATAAGAGAAACATTAAGAAACATATATAAAACAAAATGATGTTACTTTACAAATACGCTTCAAAGAATTAAGGTATGTTTCTTCTCACCCAAAAGATTTGATCTTACATGATCTATCTAGATTAATAAGTAATAGATCATCATTTAGAAATACTTGTGAGCATGCTGCAACCATTTCTCAAATTAAACCAAAATCCTTTTCAAATGCAGAAAACTATGAATCTTGGATTATAGCACTACAAGAAGAGTTAAATCAATTTGAGAGAAACAATGTATGAGAATTAGTTCTTAAAATGGAACACCAATCCGTCATAGGCAAAAAATGAGTATTTAGGAATCAGATGGACGAATCTAGTGCGGTTGTAAAGAATAAAGCTATATTAGTGGCTCAATGTTACAACTAAGAAAAATGAATTGATTCTAATAAGATATTTGCACTTGTAGCTAGATTAGAGTCCACTAGGATGTTATTAGCATTTGTATGTCATAAGGATTTCATCTTATATCAAATTAATGTTAAGAGTGCATTTTTAAATGGTTATACTATGGAGAAAGTTTATATGAAACAACTTCCTGGTTTTGAAAATTAGAAATTTTCAGATCATGTTTATAAGTTAATAAAAGCATTGTATGATTTAAAACAAGCATCTAGCTCATGGTATGATGGATTTAAAAATTTTTGTTGGATAATGGTTTTTCAATGAGACAGGCTGACAGAACTCTTTTCATTAAGCATAAAAACAAAGATATATTTGTAGTTCAAATTTATGTTGATGATATTATCTTTGGTTCTATTAATGAGCTATTATGTAAAGAGTTTTCACCTTATATTAGTAAAGAATTTGAGATGAGCATGATGGGAGAGCTTAAGTACTTCTTTAGACTACAAATAAAACAAAATGAAAAGGAATTTTCATAAATCAAGCTAAGTACGTGAAAGATCTACTCAAAAGGTTTGGCTATGAAAATAGAACGAAAAAAAAAAGCACTCCAATAAGTACAACCATCAAGCTGGACAAAGATGAGAAGGGTAAGGAAGTTGACATCAAGACATATCAAGGTATGATCGGATCCTTACCCTACTTGACTGTTAGTAGGCCTGATATTATATTTAATGTGTGCTTGTGTGCTAAATTTCAAGCTTGCTATTAAATAAACTTTATAATATTTGATTGGCACCATTGATCTTGGACTTTGGTATCCTAGGGCAACTCATATAGATTTAATATGCTTTTCATATGTCAACTTCTCTAATCTCATATTTTAACAAGAAACAAAATTTGGTTGCACTTTTTACCACTGAGGCAGAATATATTGCAGCTGAAAGTTATTATGCATAAGCATTATGGATGAAACTAGGGGTAGACATTCGGTTCAATTTTTTTTTAACTGAACTAAATTGAACCGAACTGAAATTATTGAATTCACTTTAGTTTATTTTAAAGAGAAAAAACCAAACGGTTTGAAAATTAAAGAACCGATGGTTCTTATTTGGTTTGGTTTAAAACTAGAATAACCGAATGAACCAATCGGTTCATGAATTAAAAATTAAAATATATATATATACAGACAAATTTTTCCCTAATCAAACCGACACCCTCAACAAAATGAAACAACCCTAGACAGCCACCACTCCAGCCCACCACACACACTGCAACCACCACAGCCAACACAACGTCCAGCGTCTTCTGCCTTACATCCTCGCGTCCTCGTGTGCAGAATGCTCTCATCTAGCATCCTCGGTACAAGAGTCCAATGTCGTTGACAGCGCCAGCATCCAACATCCTCCATCTTGAAGGGAAAATAAACTAGGTTTTTCAATTTTTCAATTAAAACCTTTTAGGACCGATCTCATACAACATATAAGAATTAAGTAATCTAGAAATTCATACCTTAATGTTTTGAGAAGATGAACAATTGAGAGTTGTAGATCCGCCTCCAAACGATCTTCCAAGCTATGACTCAAGTTTGATCAACACTGGACGTGTGGGCGTCTGTTTCACCACTCCCCAATTGCAACTGGCTCCTCTTAGATGCCTTCTTTATTTTTCTTAGAATCCCTGGGTTCTTCTCCTCCTCCTCAATTTAAGAGTATAAAGCCCTTTTATAATATCTTATGAAAACCCTAGTATGTTAGGATTAGGATTTCTATTTAAAATAGAATTCCTCTTTAACTATCTCTCCACTTACCTAAAAGTGGAAGGAATGTGTAACAAACTAGGAGACCACCTTGTAAAACATTACAAGCCCCCCATTTACACTTTAATATAACATACTAGGCCTTAACAAATATTATAATTATAATTTTCATCTAATATGCCAGTTTTTCTTGCTTTTGGGTCCAGATGATGGTGTTGTCAATTAAATGAGCTAACCCGGGATCATTTGGGAACATACAATAGTGGCTACAATAATTAAATTTGTAATTAAACAAATATAATTATTTAATTCCAATTCTATCCACTATAAGATTGAACCGACCTCCATAATTGTATGCTCGAATATAATTCGCCTAAGCCACATTGATTTCTTTCATCGCACAATCCTTTGTACCACATCGTTAATTTAAATTGATATCTCAACCGTCCAATCAATTTAATTACATCTTTTCCTTGATACTTCATCGGTTTTCTCTAATCATCATTTTCAACATACTTATTTATGTTGAGACACTCGACCGGAGAATTTCTATGATCAATATCGAAAACCCATCAAGAGATGTGTCGTACAAATTCTATATTGTTAATCTACAATTTCAATATTTGTAATTGCTCCCACCAAGATACCGGGTAATCTAGACTACATGTGTATGTCATGCCCATTGGTAACTCAAATGAAATAACAACTACAATCATGAAATCATAACTAACTCAAGATTAAGATTACAAGAATCAATGCCTATGAGATTTAATAAGTCCGACAGCTTATTACTAGGTTAATTAAATCTCATATGTGATCCAGCTCAATGTAGACAAACTACATCAATAAATTCATATATGATTAAGACAAATCACTCAATGAATTTATTACGATCTATACCTAAATAAAGTGCCCAACTTTATTTATCAATCATGAACTTAACTTATTTAATCATAAGATAACTTGTATTTATGTCTTCTGCGAATCCACATGGTGATCGCATAAATACATATAATATGATTAAATGGACTTTGCTCAAAATATTAATGCAATTCAAAATATCCGAATAAATATTTGAAATATTTTATTAATCAGAAAATCAATATGCTTTAAAGAGCACATAATCCCAACAATCTCCCACTAGCTCTCAAAGCATATCCGCAAATTGCACATGCTTGTAGGACTCTAAGTGTAGGTTATAACATTTCTACAAGTATATCCATATGAGATAATACTTCCTTTTAATGTGTTTTTATTTCTTGTGGTTTCTTAGTTCTTTGGATTGAGCCATCGCACCATTATTATCGAAAAATAATTTAAGTGGTGCACTTGCAGCAGATACCACCTCAAGATCTCGAAGGAACTTGCATGAGCCATACCGCTACTTTTGCAGCCTTAGATGCAGACCACATATTAAGCTTTTGTTGTGGAGTCTGCGATACGAGATTATTTCACACTCCTCCAACTAATAGCTCCACTTCCTATTGTAAACACATAGTCGAAGTAAACTTTTTAGAATCCTTATCCGACATAAAATCGTAATCAAGATAACCCACCTGAGTAAGTTCATCATCCGGATACACAAGCATATAATCCTTAGTTCTTTTCGGATACTTCATTATGTGCTTGACAAGAGTCCAGATGTTTAGGTCCGAGATTAGGTTGATATCTCGCTAACCATCCTAATTGCAAAATACGTGTCCGGGTCTAGTGCAAAGCATTGCATACATGAGACTTTCCACGACTTCGCGTAAGGAACTCGTCTCATGTTCTCTATCTCCTCGAAATTTTAGGTAATTAACCTTAGAGGATATAATTCCATGTCTCGAATGGTAACAAACCAATCTTGGAATTTACCATGCTAAATCTAGCCAATATCTTATCGATATAGACCACTTGAGATAAAGCTATCGCTTTATTCTTCCTGGCCTCGTAGCAACTCGATACCAAGAATATAACTAGCTTCTCCCGGATCTTTCATATCAAATTGTTTTGCTAGCCAACTCTTTTATAGTAGTCATTACTCCTACATCGCTTCCGATAAAGAGAATATCATCTACATAAAGATTTAGGAAGGCTACGCTTTTCCCTGAATTCTCTTGTACACACATGGTTCATCAATATTCCGAATGAATCCAAACGATTTTATCGCTTGATCAAATCGATGTTCCATGATCGGATGCTTGCTTTAATCCATAGATGGATCTTTGCAACTTGCATACCAAGTGTTCTTGGCATTTTGTATGAATCCATCCGGTTCGTTGCGATAAAGATGTCTTCTTCAAGATGCCTATTAAGAAAGGCAGTCTTGACATCCTTTTGCCAAATTTCATAATTTAGCACTGCAGCAATAGAGAGCAGAATTCTGATAGATTTAAGCATAGCAACCAGAGAAAACGTTTCTTCATAATCGATTCCCTCTTTTTGAGTGAACCTTTTAGCTACTAATCTTGCTTTAAATACTTCTATCCTTCTATTTACTCTTATTTTCCTCTTATAGATCCACTTGCATCCAATGGGTTTTACCTCATTTGGTGTCTCTACAAGTTTCCGGATTTTATTGGAATACATATATTCCATTTCTTGATTCATAGCCCTTTTCCAATGTTCAACATCACTATCTATTAGAGCTTCATTGTATCTAGTGGGATTTTATACATGTTCATATGAGACAGCCGTATAGGTTTCTCTCAATAATATGTATCTTGTTTGGTAATCTAGTTACCCTCCCACTACGATGAGGTTCTAAAAGTAATAATTTGTTCAGGGATAATCCTTTTGTTAATCATTCTTGCTTTTTTCTATAAATAGAAAACTGAGCATCAATATGATCTCCTTACTTATGATTTCTCTAGTTTTACCTCATAGGTTACAAGTCATTTATATAGTCTTCCTCAAGGAAAGTATAGCGTAGTTTACAAATACATTCCTATCTTGAGGTCTATAAATTAGACTTTCCTTTATTCCTTTAGAATACCTAAAACATGCATACTTTTGAACATGAATTCATCTTTTCTGCCTATAATTTTAGTATAAATACTAGTAAATCTCCAATTATAGATGCGTCACAATTTAAGTTCGTGACATATCCATAATTCTATGGAGAATTAGGCACTTATATAGATAAAACTAAGTTCAATAGTCTATGCAGTTTTTAAATCATCGGTATCTAGAATAAAAAGGTAAATGATAAATCGCTAAGTATACATCTTATTTTATCCAAAAGAATTTTGTTTGTCTATATAATGACACTATTATGTCATTTTACAACCAAATGGACTTTGAATTCTCTAGAGAGATATTCTTTACTTTGATTAGATCAAAGTTCTTTTATGTTCTTGTCTGATTGCTTCTTTGTCTTATCCATGTACTCTTTTGAATTTTCAAAAGCCATGGAATCATGACACATTTAGACAAACATAAATGATCTGAATATTTATCAATTGGATTGATAAAATACTCATAACCTCTTCTTACATGTAAACTAATTAGTCCACATACATTTGTATGTACTAATTTCATGCATACAATATTACGCTTTCTTTTAGCTCAAAATGAGCTACCTTGTCATCTTACTCTTCTAAATAAGATTTATAGAGTATCAATGATCAATCCTCAAATAGGTCGGGAAGGACCTATTATTAATTATTCTCATGAAATCTTATTATAGTTTATATGACTTAAGCATAAATATTAGAGGTGCCATTGGTTTTAGAAAACATTTCTTTTTCGGGATAAATAATATACTTTTATCATTATATCTTGCTTTGAACATATCAATAGACTTATATGATATTAATTGTCTTTGTAAAAAAAGAGTTATTAACATAGGATCAAAAAATAACAGTGTGCTTCTGTTTATTAAAAACAAGCCACCAAAATTAAATTCCTCTAATGTTTGGAATACAAAGACAAATATCTAAACTTAAAGTCTCATAAAATTGATCTATTCCTCTCAATTGATATAAACTAGTATCTTTTTTTACTGCTGTTTAAAGCTTTCTTCATTTAATCTCTTGGTTTCCTGAAAACCAAATAAATGAATTTACAAATAAAAATTAGTTATCTCAGAATTCACTATAGAAACTGAACTAATTAGGAAGCTTAAAGATTTCCTATACCTGATTTTAATAATCTTAGGACAATCTTTCTTCCGATGACCCTTCTGTCCACACTTGAAGCACTTGTCTTTCGACTTGCCATCTTTTCTGGTAGACAGATTCTTTATGTCAATTCTCTTTTGCCTACCCTTGTCTTTCGACTTAGGCTTTAAAGAGAATTCTTGTTTAGGAAGTGCTTTGCTATGATAATATTCTTCTATAGCATGTAGTTCGTACATCAATTGAACTAAGGTCATATTTCTATTGCTTAAGATATAGCTGACCTTAAACTCTCTGAATGTATCAGGTAAAGATTCAATCACCATGTTGATCTTTGTTTTATCATCAATCTCAACACCATGAATCTTAACTTCATTCAAATAGTCCATCGAGTTGAGGACATGATCACGAACTCTTGTACCCTCTACCATCTTGGTGTCGGTGACACGCTTTAACGCCGCTTCTCGGCGGAATCGATGATTCGCCCAAACATCTCATGGAGACTAGCCAATATTTCAGTGGTTGTTTCTATGCTCCGAAGTTTGTTCTGCAGTTCCATAGAAATCGAAGCCAATATATAGCGCTTAGCCATTTTGTTAGCCTCGCACCATTTCTCATAAGACTCCTTCTGATTTCTATAATCGTATAACGTTGGTACTGGAGGGCATTGCTGGGTTAGAACATATTTGTAGTCTTTAGCAGTGAGAATATTAAATAGATTGCGTTTCCAATCTAAGTAATTGTCACCAGTGAGTTCATTTTTAACCAGGATGATTAACAGTGGGTTGATTGAAGACATTTTCTGAAAAATAAAACATACATGCATAAATATATTATAACATTCACAATAAAATTCTAAAATGCAAAAAACCATAAATGCATTTTATTTTATTGTAACGATAATCTAGTACCGCTTTAGCAAGCTATCCGTTGGGAAGTCATGCCGCCACTTACTGCACCCAATTAACCATTGATTATTTACTTTCATGTCGTAACATGATAAATAACTATCGCTTATCTTTTAAGGCCAAAATTTTGTTAACGAGCTTCGTTGGGAAGGTTAATAAAAATTTTTGTTGAGTGTATAACCATTGTTTCAATCTACGTATTTCTCATATCATGTAGCCACCGTTGAGGTGATCAATGATTGAAAAATATTTCAATTTTATCTTTAAAGAAGTTCATCAAATAAAATGTCTAATATATATACCTCCGTAGGAGCATCACCGTATCATGAAGTCGAGGTATATATATAATTTTATTATTGAACTAATAATGGAGCCCGTGGGAAAATTATCTTGAATTTTCCCTCTCCCACTCAATATTTTAAAGTTTGGTTTTTCCTTTTAAATCATACATATATTGTTAATTGCATGCTTCCTATAATATTATCTAAGTGATATATCATATTATTAAGCATTTGCAAATCTCAAACAATATGCATGAATTCATGTTATATCAATGACATATATTATTATGCATAGAGTGAGCACTACCTATTCTATATGAAATGTTATCATGGTATGTTCACATCCAAACACAACATATAGAAAAATTAAATAATCTCAATTCATGGTTTTCCTAAAAAATATTAACCCTAAGCCTAATCTTCATTGGGCTTCATGTCAATATCTTCTTCTCTTAGATTATCTTTGGTGATGGCCTTACTAATATGGGCTTTAAATTTATTATCGATCCAAATTTTTAATTTTAAAGAAAATAAAATAAAATTTTAAGTAAAACTTTTGGACCAAAAATAAATTTAATTTGTTGAACTATATCCATGCATTTTACTCCATTAAGACCAAATTTTTATTGGACTTAAAACTAGGATTTACCAAGCCCAAAACCGTTTCGGACTTAAATGCATAATAGTTAAACTAATTTTTATCCAAGCGAAATTATACAGAACTAAAGGGATTCAAGCGATATTTGCCACTCAAAAACCCTAATCTGCATTTTTCTTTCCGCTTTCTTCCGCCGCCATCAGAAAGAAACCGCTGAGCTTCGCTCGTTCCTTTTCCGGTGGGCACCTCCACTGTCAGCCGGAGAAACGCTCTGACGGCGCCGGAAAACCGTCTGCTGTTGCCTTCCGCTTCCAGCTACGCGGCCTCGCCGCCACGTGAGCCGCATCTGCTCTGCACTGCGCAGCGAGCCGGTGCTGCGCGAGCAGCGTCCGGGAGCCAGCCGCTACGCAGCGTCCTGCTGCGAGAGCAGCTGGCGCGAAGCGTCTGCTTGGCCGCCTAACGCTGCGGTCTGCGCACTGCGGGTCGTCTTCCGCGGCTGGCTGCGTCTTGTCGCGTTGCCTTCCGCTGCTGGCTGCGTCTTGGTGTTGCCTTCCGCATGCGATGTCTGCTCTGGAAAATCCTTCTTTTTTTATTTTTTATTTTACAAATTTCAATCTAATGCTTTACAAAATAATAAAATTAAATCAAAGGGAAACATGGTGATAATAGACCACCCTTTTATTACAAATCCAAAAAAAAATACAAACAAATCTCTAACCATGAATTGAGACAATCCAAACATGCTTTATTCATATATTAACAAATAATATATATCTAAATAAATTGTGCCACTCTAATGCATAATTAACAAGATAGATTTCTTACATAATTCTTATATATTATTATGAGATGTCTCTGATACCAATTGAAGGAAAAATAAACTAGGTTTTTCAATTTTTCAATTAAAACCTTTTAGGACCGATCTCATACAACATATAAGAATTAAGTAATCTAGAAATTCATACCTTGATGTTTTGAGAAGATGAACAATTGAGAGTTGTAGATCCGCCTCCAAACGATCTTCCAAGCTATGACTCAAGTTTGATCAACACTCGGACGTGTGGGCTCTGCTTTCACCACTCCCCAATTGCAACCTGGCTCCTCTTAGATGCCTTCTTTATTTTTCTTAGAATCCTCGGGTTCTTCTCCTCCTCCTCAATTTAAGAGTATAAAGCCTCTTTTATAATATCTTATGAAAACCCTAGTATGTTAGGATTAGGATTTCTATTTAAAATAGAATTCCTCTTTAACTATCTCTCCACTTACCTAAAAGTGGAAGGAATGTGTAACAAACTAGGAGACCACCTGTAAAACATTACAAGCCCCCATTTACACTTTTAATATAACATACTAGGCCTTAACAAATATTATAATTATAATTTTCATCTAATATGCCGCTTTTTCTTGCTTTTGGGTCCAGATGATGGTGTTGTCAATTAAATGAGCTAACCCGGGATCATTTGGGAACATACAATAGTGGCTACAATAATTAAATTTGTAATTAAACAAATATAATTATTTAATTCCAATTCTATCCACTATAAGATTGAACCGACCTCCATAATTGTATGCTCGAATATAATTCGCCCAAGCCACATTGATTTCTTTATCGCACAATCCTTTGTACTACATCGTTAATTTAAATTGATATCTCAACTGTCCAATCAATTTAATTACATCTTTTCCTTGATACTTACTCGGTTTTCTCTAATCATCATTTTCAACATACTTATTTATGTTGAGACACTCTGCCGTAGAATTTCTATGATCATAATCGAAAACCCATCAAGAGATGTGTCGTACAAATTCTATATTGTTAATCTACAATTTCAATACTTGTAATTGCTCCCACCAAGATACTGGGTAATCTAGACTACATGTGTATGTCATGCCCATTGGTAACTCAAATGAAATAACAACTACAATCATGAAATCATAACTAACTCAAGATTAAGATTACAGTAAATCAATGCCTATGAGATTTAATAAGTCTGACAGTTATTACTAGGTTAATTAAATCTCATATGTGATCCAACTCAATGTAGACAAACTACATCAATAAATTCATATATGATTAAGACAAATCACTCAATGAATTTATTACAGTCTATACCTAAATAAAGTGCCCAACTTTATTTATCAACTGCGAACTTAACTTATTTAATCATAAGATAACTTGTATTTATGTCTTCTGCGAATCCACATGGTGATCGCATAAATACATATAATATGATTAAATGGACTTTGCTCAAAATATTAATGCAATTCAAAATATCTGAATAAATATTTGAAATATTTTATTAATCAGAAAATCAATATGCTTTAAAGAGAACATAATCCCAACACATCTAACACAGCATCCTCCTTCCTCGAGTTCAGCGTCATCTGCAGCACTAACGTCCAGCGTCCTAATGGCGTCATGCTGTCACCACAGCCAGCTAACCTCCTCGCGTCAATCTTGACTTGTTACAATGAGTCATGTCTTCAATTTTCTATTACTTTACCTGAATTATTTTTTATTTATCAAAGGTGTGTGAAGAAATAAAGCTTGATATTATTCATTTATCCGAAAATTTCTATTTTTTTTATTATGAATGCCCTGCCCTACTTTATTTATTTTTTATTTAGTGAGAATTATTTGCTATTAGTGTTTGATATTCCTTGATATTGCATATAAGTGTGTTTATTTGATGTGAATTGCATTTGGTATAATTTAAAGATGGATTGATGTGATTGATTATTTGATTTTGGTTCATACAGATGTCTAATTATTCAAGTGTTCAAGATAATATTGAATATGAATCTAATGAATTTCGCCTTGAAGTTGAAAGTGAATCGTTAACAGTAGCCACCGGTACCAAGGAAAAAAAAAATAGCTCCAAGATCAATTGTATAGTAGAATTTTGGTAAAATTTAGGATAGTAGAAAGTGTAAATGCAACTGTCGTGGGAACGAATCTGAATGTGGGACTGTAGGGTATAGTACTAGCACTTTGAAGACTCTTTATCAAGAAAGATATAAAAAGTACAAGAGCTTTCTGAATGCCTAAACAATTTTAACTAAAGATATAGGTGGACCTAATGGTTTTGGCGACGGGATTTAGCTAAGATGCTCGCCAATGATCGACCATTAAAATGATTGTTCTTGATGAATTACCATTTTTTGTTATGGGTAATCTAGGATTTAAGCACTTTTGCAGTGTGGTAGCTCCTAGATATGTTCTCCCATCACGGATAACCATTACTAGGGATTTGCTTGATTTTTTTTATAGTGGAAAACACTAAGTTAAAGAGCTTATTGATTAAGAATAATCAAAGAGTGTCTTTGATAACTGATATTTGGACTTCAATTACAACGACTAGCTATATGGTCATTACATCTCACTTTATTGAGACGAATTAGAATTTACATAGAAGGATAATTAGTTTCAACACTATTACTGATCATTCAGCAAAGATGATTGGCAAGCAACTTGAGAAATGTTTGGCTGATTAGGCATAGAATGAATGTTCGCAATAATTGTTGACAATGCAAGTCCAAATAAAGGTGCCCTTAATTATTTGAAGAATAAAATGAGGACTTGGAGAGATAAAGTCTCAGTACTGGATGGGGAGTACATGCATATTTGTTGTTGAGCACAGATTTTGAATTTGATTTTTAAAGTGGGGTTGAAAGATTCAGATGATTGTATAGTTAGCATCCGTAATACTGTGAAGTATGTGAGATCTTCTACTTTAAGGATGCAAGCATTTCAAATTCATGTGGCGCAAGAGAATATTAGTTGCAAAGGAAGTTTGATTTTGGATTGTCCTACTAGGTAGAATTCCACTTATTCTATGTTGAGTACAACATTGAAGTTTAAGCTGGCATTTGATCGAATGGCATATCAAGAAAAGCTTTATGATGCTTATTTTCATGAAAAAGTGAATGGTAATAAAATGGAGGCTCCACCGTCATTTAGTGATTGGGAGAATGCTCGTCATATATTCAAGTTCTTGAAGACATTTTATGATGCAACTTTACAATTTCCTCTTTTTCAAAAGGTAACATAAATTTAATTTTGTTATGATTCAATAATTAATATGTCAAATTGAATATATATTGGCTTTATCATCATATTTATTTTTCTTTTTATTTTGCAGGCAACTTCAAATCTTTATTACAATTTGATATATCAAATTAAATCTACCTTGGATTCGTTATGTAAAAGCCATGATTATCTTTTGATTGCGATGTCAACTGGAATGAAAGAAAAATTTGATAAGTCTTGGTAGTCTAAGGATAAGATAAACAAGTTATTGATTGTTGCTTGTGTACTTGATCAACGAGAAAAAATGAAATTTGTAACACATTGTTTTGCAGAATTATATGGAAAGGATAGTGCCAAATACGTTGAGCTTAAAGGAATGGTAAAAGACTTGTTGATTAAGCTTTATGAATCTTATAGTGCATGATACTTCAAACCAAGCGGAAGTGTAAGTGGAAGTGAAAATGTAAGTGAGACATTTTTATGTGGAAGTGATAGTCATTTGAATACTTGGGATTTAGATAATGATGATGATGATGTTGTTGCAATTGAGGACCCTTTTTCTCATTATAGTAAGGTTGTTGATATTAGTGAAGGTAGTGAAGAATTGTCAAGTGAGTTGGAAGTATACTTTATAGAAATGACTAAAATAATCACAACAAAAAATAAATTGGGCACTCAATTTGATATTTTCTTATGGTGGAGATTAAACAATACCAAATATCCTATCTTGGCAAATATAACAAGAGATGTCCTTGTTATTCCAGTGTCAACTATTTCATATGAGTCCGTCTTTAGCACTGGAGGTCGTAAACTAGATCAATATAGAAGTTCGATGACCCATGACATGGTTGAAGTGTTGATATTGACTTAAAATTGGTTGTGGTCTTCTTTTGTCTTAGATTTGACAACAAACATTCATAAATTAATCTAAGAAAATCAGTTTATGGATAAACTTTCATAAAGTAAATTTTATAACATTTAAATTTATGTTTGAATTTTGATATATAAAATTATAAATATCTATTCTTATTGCATGTTATTTTATGTTTTGTTGCATATGGTTTTCTTTATGACATAAAATGATTTGCACATATTTCAATTTAAATAACTTGTACAATTTTAATTTGTTCAATATTTTTTCCTGTAGAATTTTGTAAATCAACAACAGCAGAGCATCGTGATGTTTCAACATAAGGGCTTTGGTGGGCTAATTGTGGTGTTTCAACATGAAGACTTTAAATTGTATTGCTAGTTTAGGGTTTGGGGTTTATTTAAATTGTATTGCTTGTTTAATTTATTATGGATTAATATGTTTTGATTTGTAACGAATTAAATTATTCTACTTGATTTGTGATGAATTTATTGTAATGAATTTTATCATGCATAAATTATGTATTAAATGTAGTTGAATGTGAATATTATTGAGTAATACAGATGAAAAATATAATATATTTGTTTAATACAGAGTTTAGTTCATTTTGTCTTTGAACTGAATTGAACCGAATCGAACTGAAAAACCGAACCGAACTAAATCGAAATATTTCAATTCAGTTCAGTTCGATTTAAAAGTTTGGTTCGTGTTCAGCTCAATTTTTCATGAACTGAACTACTTTGGTTCAGTTCAGTTCTGACAATTAACCAAACCGAACCGATGAATGCCCACCCCTGATGAAATAAACACTTAGAGATTATGACATTAAATTGGATCATATTCCTATTAAATGTGACAACACAAGTGCTATCAATTTGTCAAAAAATTTTATTCAACATTCTAAGATAACCATACAGAAATTAGACATCATTTTCTAAGAGATCATGTTAAAAAAGGGATATGAAATTCAACACTTCACAAAGCCTCTTAGTAAAGATCAATTCATAAAAATAAAACATGAGCTTGGAATGATAAAAGTCATATCTTAGATTGTGATTCTTCTTTAAATGGCACTATTGATCGATATGTTTGCTCATATATGCATTCATGTTTCATGCATTAAATGGCTTATTAAAAAGTTTTAAATTATAAAATAATTTAAAATTGATCAAGTTTTAAGTAAAAAATAACTTAGTGTCCAAAATAAAAGTTGACTGGCTAACCGTTTAATGTAATCGGTTTACCATTTTAAAGGTAGAATAACTTCTGAATATAAACAGCATGCTACTTATGGCTATTGGCAAGTCTTTTCCTAGGATCTTACTCTCTGGACCGGTAAGTTGTTTTCACGATGGTACTCTTTGGAACACAACTGGTATATTATTTCTCTCTTTCTCTCAAAATTGTTTTCACTCTCTCTTATTCTCACCCTAGAATCCATTATTTTCATCTATTTTTACACTAAATTGAACCATAAAATCATTCCTCATCATTCGTTGTGCTCAAAATCATCTTCCAAACTCATTTTCACCATCAAAATCGCATAATCCTAAATCTAACCTAGGTTTTCACCTATTTCTTCTTCTCTTTAGATTTTTCAATTTTGGGTCAATTTTTACCCAAATTGAACCTAGACATCTCTTTCAAACACCATAATCTTACTTTTAATCGATTTATTCTCTCTTCAAATCGCTCTAAAATCATCATGTCTAGTTCGAGGCCAAGCAGAAAAGGGAAGGAACTTGATCCACCTAAACTACCACTCATGGAATGAAGCACTTCAGAAATGCCTGATTTCAAGATATGATGCTTCATGGACAAGTATTTTTGTCAAAAGTTCATGATCCGTACGATATTTCTTACCTTCTATTTTTTAACTGATTGGCTTTGTAGTCTTAGTATTAGTAATAGTAATTTGTTGCAATTTTTACTGGAGTTTGGTTAGATTAATGCACTTATGGTTTAGGAGAGTGTGTATCCTAACTTAGTGAGAGTATTTTACTCGAATATGGATACTATCATGGGGAAAGAAAATCGAGTAATCACTAATGTTGGAGGAGTTTTGATTGAATTTGATGATACAGAGTTGAAGTTTCTCTTAAGAAACCCCTATATGAATATATAATATATTGATTTTGATGATAACAAATCATATATTTTGGATAAACAAAGAATTGTACTTTATAGTTTTATAAAATAGGAAAATAAGTTTTTTTGAAACAAAAATGAAAATCTGGTACTAATCAAATAATCGGATAAAATAAACGACAAATCGAAAATTACAAAGTTGAGTTCTGGAGACAAACCGGATAATCAAACAAGCTAAATGGCAAAACCGATACAACAATGATACATTCTAGAAAGCAACCGATAAACTGGATGAAGAAGCAACAAACTGGTTATCAAGCACAAGCTTTCTGGAAAACGAAAGACTAACTGGATAATGAGAAATGGCAAACCAGCTTATGCAGAAATTCAAATCTTTGACTTTAACGGTAACTACAAGCGGTAAGTTGGTTAGCATAAACAGCAAACCGATTATCACAAAAAAGTTAATAATGGTTAGTTTTCTACTCCAACTATAAAATGGTTTAGAGAAATTTAAAGGAGAGTTGGACAACTACTGATATAACTAAGCATTCTTCTGCAATCTGAACTTAGATTTGTGTATTTATTTCATTTATTCAGACATTGAAATTTCATTTGTAATCAAACACATTGTGTGAGGGAAATTAATTTGTATTCATTTTTTGTAAAATCAAGTTAAGTTATTATAAGTCTTGGGATACACTTATGTTAAGAAATTATGGATAATCTCTTATTGTAAAGGTTCATTGACACTTTGAAAGTCAAATGTACGCATTATTGAAGCCTTCGAGGCTCGTTTAATGAAATCTTCAAGTCCAGTAAGCTTGAAGGCGTGGATATAAGTACGATTAACCAAACTATATAAAAATCTTATGTTTGCATTTTTTTAACCCTTATCCTTTTATATTTATTGCATTTTAAATTCAGTTATTTCGAATTTATTTACTTTGTGGAGATTACATTAAGTTTTAATTGCTTACATCTTTAGAAACCTAATTTACCCCCCTCTTGAGTTGCTTAGTTAGTATTTCAGATTGTTTGATTGTATTTAATGAGTTCAATCTAATGTAAACTTTCTTTTTTTATGTTTGACTTATGTTGTCGTATTTTTAATTACGCATTTATGATGTTATTGTATGCTATTCATGTTGAATTGTTAATTCTTAAATTATGAATGTACAATTGAATTTTATTTGATATTATTAGATAAATTATTGAATTTTTAAACTAAATTTTAAATTGTTGGATCTTAATTTTTGCAGATTTGGATATATGGGATACCCGCCTGCGATCTATGCAGATATTACCTATATTCGAATCAGCATATTTTTTTATGGATTTGGATATAAAAATATTATTCCAGATCCAAATTTAGCAAAAATCTGAAAGCAGCTAAATCCGAATTCGGATTCAGATTATTTTCAATATTTCATGGAGACGAGGCATATCATATGGGCGTAGAGCTTGAAATAACGTTGGTCAACTTGTAGTGATTTCGAGGAGACATGCTAACAAGGTTTTGTTTCCTTCTACTTGATTTTATAGGAAAATAATCAATATCATTGGTTAACACATCCAAGTCAATTCATGAACCACATTTTCTTCCCATTCCAACTTAGACATGTTAATATGAATAATTTGAGACATGGTACCACGGATCAATTCTTTATTTCTGTTCTTATATAATGGATCCCTCAAAAGTTCTGATAGTTGCATTGGGGTCATCAACTGATCTCCAATATCTTAAAGAAAATTCCCCATTTTAATTTGATCACGCTGTAAATTTTAATTTTCGTATTTATTTTTCGAACTATTTGAACTTCAAACAAATAAAAATTAACGTGGGAGATTGTTGATTAATAATTAAAAATAATTAATGAATAATAAATTTTACACATGCATTATACGAGTGGAGCGATTGGCAGCCCTCAACACATCTTATAAAACCCCTCTTCGTATTTACTATTTTAAAAGTACATCAAAGAACAACAATCATCTCTTTATTGCTGACTATATTTTTACAAGACCCAAGCTAAGAACATATAATAACTCACTGTAAAATCAATAATTTTACTCACTTCAATACCTAGTTCTTCGCTAATTGATTAACAATTTTCTTGTAACTACTCCACTTTTTATACTTCACTTTTTATCATTAGGAAAATTACTCATCAAAATTTCATAAAATAATATTTTTAAGAAAAAAATCATATGAATTTAAGTCATGAGAAATATAGAAAAAAATATAAATAATAATGTGGATTTTGTTTTAAAAATTTAATGAATATTTTCAATAAATAAAATCGCAAAGAAGAAAGGCCATACTCTAGTATTGTATTCTTGTGCAACGAAACTATGGGATTTTATCAGGCAAGAAGATGGAATCAAGGGTTTTTAAGAAGTAAAAATAGGTGTAAACAAAATGTTTAATTTATTTAATTATTAAATGGGGTGCTGACAGGAAAGGGGCATTAAGAGATTTTTAGAGGGGTGTCAATAGTTCAATTCTTAAAAACATATAATACAAGATTTTTTAAAAAATAAATAATGCCACATATATCACATAATTATCCCAAATAATGTAGTATTTATTAATTGATTGAATGAATCAAAATAAATTAATTATATTATCTTATCAATCAATCGATGAATGCCACATCATTTATGATGATTATTTAAAATAAAAAATTTAAAATATATAACATTATTATTAAAAAAAATTAGAGATGTCAGATTATAAGAGAATCTACTTTTACCTTAGCAAAATATATTACACAAATTAATGTTTTAGTAAAATTTTAACGTAAAAGTTGCCAGCTTAATTATTTCATAAGTTTTATACAAATAAAAAAATTGTTAATAATCAAGTTCATTTGTGGCAAGTTCAACCATGAATATTATTAATGCTCTCACGGCGGATCAAGTTTCAAGCTTTTTTTTTTTTTTTCAGTTGGCCACCTAAATTTGATTTAAGGGAAAAAATTTTTTAATTTTCTAAACTCTCAAAATTTTCTCAACAAAATTATTTTTTAATAAAAATTTACAATATAAATATAATTTATGCAATAAGGTGAGAATAAAAAGTTTGCAGAAATGAAAAATAATTTATTTAAAATTTTAAGTGAATTCACGTTCAAAATAAGAAATGAATTAATTTATATTTAATTATTTTAATAATTTCAATTAAAAACAGATTTTATGAAAATTTTTGAAGGATGTCAAAAGCCCTACTAAAAAATATTATGAGCAGTTGGATGAATATGTAGGCACTGGACGGTTGGGATTGCATTTGAGGTAAGAGAGATTTTTGATTGGCCACCCGATAAAAATATTAAAGTGAAAGCATGGCTTAAGAGAAATCACTCCAGTAAATTTGACTATCGACAAGACGACAGCCATACCAACAAAACAACACAATTTGTCGATCTTTTATCATTTTTTAAATCGACATGAACTATGCGCGACTACCCACTTGGCGAGCTCCCATTGCCGGGCTTTGAGCCCCACAATTATTGTATAAACACACGAAGGTGATAAAAATACAAACATAATTTATCATGAGCATGGCTCTATGTGGCACAATAAGAGAATGAGGGAGCTAATCCGCTTGCTTGTGCAGGCAAGGACCGCTCGGCTAGGGCGCGCCAGAGGAGCTTCGAGTCACTTGATTCTTTGCTCTTCGACAGCACTCGAAGCTCTGTAGTCATATCTTTGGGAGAGATATACAAAGTCACTCATAATTACCAAGGTTCTATACACTGTCCATCTTTGTCGGTGAGGACAGAGGAAGCATCTGCAGTCCATAATTCTCCATTCCCCCAATGATTCCCCAACGCGAAGCTCCCATCATCATCAAACTGATAATCAAGATCTGAATCTGATGACTCAAACAAATTCTCAAAACCATCATCATCATCATTATGATCGAGGTCATCAACTTCATCGTGGCCTCCATCACTACTACATTCATCAATATAATTTCCAAAAATGCTCTGCTTTCTCCTCTCTCGTCTCATCTTCTTCCCCTCCCTAATCAACTCCATGAACTTTTCTTTAATCAACAGACTTTCGTCTTTCTCTAAAAGCACACCCTTTTCATCAAATTCTTCCACCAACAGCACAGAGTTTCTTATGCCTTTTGGACTGACATAAAATAACTCTGGGTGCCTCAATATCATCGCCCTCAACTTATTTGATAGCCCGAAATCTTTCCTAAAATGAGTCAAATGGTCTATCAAAGTTTTCTTTTCCACCATCATCCCCAACACCTCTCTCACCAATGCACAAGCTCTCTTCTCCGCCTGAAGTGACTCTTTAGGAAATTCTTCACAAGAGGTGTTGTAAGGACACACATTAGGCAGCTCGCCAAACTTTATCAAAAAGTCCCGATGGCGTTTCTTCAAATTCAATCCCTTTCGGAGTCTCAAGTGCTTGAACTTCAGAGGCCTGTCAACAATCAATCCGAGTGATTTCATTTCAGCACAAGGCAAAGGAACTGCCAACTGAGGGTCAAATGACACAAGTTCAAGAGCTCGGCCATATGAGGTGTTAACGATCTTGAATTTGTCTGGATAGTCATTGCAGAGGCGGGAACGGAAATTAGGCAGCAGGCCAAGATCAGGAGCAAGATGAACCAGCTTTGAAAGCAGCAGCCGGCGATGAGAAGAGAGCATGAGAAGCTTCTGGAGCTTGTTGGCCAAAGTATTTGAGATGGCTGATTTGAGACTTATTTCCTGAGCAGCAAGGGCTGCTGCAGCAGGGGTCAATCGGACACATTGTTGATAGCCTGATTTAGTTGCATTCAATGGCGTGGGTGGCATTGGAATCGCAAATACTTCGAAAATCATAGGATAACGATGGATCATTGACCGTATAGACTTCGGCTCCGTGAGTGAAAGATAGGACCTGCATTTAGAAAGAATGTGAATTGGGATATAGTGTTTTGGCTTGGAGAGTAGTAATGTTTTCAACTTTTGCACAAAACGGGTTCTGTTATGCTTCACTATGTGTTTGTCAAGTGAAGGACTTCGTACAATTTTGGGAGATGCACAAGTAAGTGAAATACAGACATTTCTCGGCTTCTTACTAGCTTGATGAAAGCTGTAACTGTTTTTGGGTATCAGAAGAGGAGTTGATGAGAAGAAGTTGCAACGGAGAAAAATATCAGTCTGGGAAGAAACAGAAAGAGACATTGTCATTTTTCAGGTAGACTTTAACACAAACAGATGGCGTGCAACTCCAAAATTGGCTACGAAGCAAGCTACCAACGGAAGGACAAAGTGGCTTACTTTTTAAAATAGCAATAACTGGCTTATTATTTGAATTTTTTATTTAAAATACATAGAACGCTGGCATTTTGCTGTTAAATCTGTATACCAAAACATGCGGTCAACTACTGATTAGATGGCAAATATCAAGGTAATTATCAATTGGCGACTTGTGCTTTATCTAAATTAAGAGTAAGGCTATTTAAATTAAAATATTATCAAAGGACCCCTCAATTTAGCATTGTTAACATTGGGAATGTCACTTGTTTTTTCTAACAAGGTAACGTTAATTAATATGAGAATAATTTTTATGCTTGTGAAAATCAAACTTACCCTAAATCGATTATAACCGATATAACAAACGCCATAATTACTCATCAAATTATATTAGTTTTAATAGAACAAAAAATAATTTTGTATACAAATATAAGTCATCATATTATGGAGTATTAACTTGATATTTTGAGTAATACACTATAAATATAAGGTACCATCATTTCGAATATTAATATGATATTTTGAGTAATATGCATATGATTTCTTATGCAAAGTATCTCGTACAAATTGGAGTAATGATAAGAATTATGTCATGTAGCCTTGATATTTATTATATAACAACTATTATAGATATGGAATTGTGATTAATGGTATAATAACGCTCAACATTATTATGGTTAATTTTTTTAAGTATAGTCTAATGACAACCCAATTTCCTCCTATCAATGTGAGCTGAAACACTATAATCGTTATTTTTTACACATAATATTATGGTTGTTGTGGATACTATCAAGAGTAATATTATACTTCATACAGTTTGTATCATAAGTGATGAGTCACTTATTGATAAAGGTTATAAAATTAGCACATTAATAATAAATAAAAAGTCAACTAATTCCTTACACATGACAATTAATGATTGTGACAAATAACTAATTTTTTGTACGAATTGAATTAATAACAATTATTTTAAAAAATTCAACATTACTAAACTCGTCTTAAGGTGAAATTTTTGGAACGTCGAATAAGTAATTTTGTAAGTATGTTGTTTTCTCTCTGTAACAATGTAAAATGGATCTTTGGGACTGTATTTGTACAACATTTGAAACCAGGCAAGTCTCTGTTAAGGATTTGTAAAGAAGATGTCAACTGATCTTTGCTTGTTCTGTAGGATTGTATACGGGAAGCCATGGGTAGGTAAATGGGATACAAATTCTTTCAAGGAAGCTATAATGTGCAGGAGAACGACTTTGCGATATGATTGAACTTCTAAGCAAATTATCACTTGATAAGGTTATTCAAGATATCAGAGACAGAAATCAGGATCAGGGCATGTTAGTGGAGGCAAAACTTGATGAATATAAAGAAACGGCTAAAATGAGTACTACTACTAATTTGGTCACACTAAGTGATCTTCTCAAGATTATGTTAACTATTGTTGATCCGAAGGAAACAACTACCAGTGATACTTTTTGCAGAAAAAGAGTAAGTCTGGAGTATGCAATGACCTGGTTTATCTGCACAAGGGTGTTCTTTTTATTTATCCGAAACTTTTATCGGACTACGAACAAGTCGCAGAAGCAATAAAGTTCGTTCTTGACTGCAAACATTTTGTGCAGAAATGGCCATTTAGTAGAGATGCCCATCATCTAAGAATTAGTTGCCTTGTGAAATTGCCACCTGTTATTTATGAAGTAGTCCATTGGGTTTTACATACTTGGATCTTAAGAAAGCTGCATGGTTGGCACTGAGATCTACTTACTGCATTTTGAAAAATTTCAAGGTAACAGATTTATTGTACATGGAAGGAATAGACCAAGACTCGATCAACGAATCATATGAGAGAGTTCATTACATTTGACCTAGCGGAAATAGGATTGATCCAAGTTGTTATGAAGGTGGGAATGAATTGTTACAATAATTAAATTCTTTATGGTGAAATACATCACCCCAAACCCAAGAACATTCATGTTGTACTACCAAAAATCAATAATTAAATAAGTAGAAGTGTACTTGAATGCATAATGTTGAATTATCCTCTAGGGTCGTGTGGCTGGCCTTCAAGATCTACCTGTATATCCTAGTGAACCCTTTAATTTCTCTGCGCACTCTTTCTAATGATAAGATACCAAAAAGAATAGCAATTTTTTTGTTGTCACTGGGTATTCAAAATTCTACCCATCATATAATTAAAATATCATTAGGCCTCTATACATTAAAAATTTACACCATATTAGATATAATAAAGTCTTAATTACCAAAACCCTAATTAGATCATTTTTATTTGTGCTTAACCTTATATGATAGTCCGCAAAACATAATTATTTACATATAAGTTTAACGTTGAATTAAGGATCCAATAATATTAGATTAAATATCCAACAATCTCTCACTTGGGTTATATGTAAAACCTTATAATTATGCTTTGTAAAAATAATCGTATGAATTCAACCTTACTGTCATTACCAAAATATATCTATAATTAGTATGGTCCATCTATCATATCAACATATGATCAAAGCGGTCTTTGTTACAACTATTATAACTCGACCCATCAATGGTCACAATGCCAGTACAAATGAATGACATGAATTATAATATAGATGTGTAGCATGGAAATTTCATGCGATGTGACCTTAACATACTTATTTCCAACTGGTCTACCTTAAATCTTAGTGAGATCAAATCGTACTAAAGTCAGAGTGCATATAAACCAAAATTTTATTTCTGCAGAAAATAAACTTAAATAACTATAAACTGAAATAACTGAAAAATATATATATCATACAAGCATCTAAAATTTGAAACTCCAACTAAAACTTAATATCCTTAAATGGCATGACACTCATATGAACAGTGTGCTCATGAAACATTTTTTATGACAATCCCTTAGTAATTGGATTCGTAATTATGGAGTTTCTGCCAACGTGCTCTATAGGTAACTAGCCACTTTGAATTCTTCCTTTAAAAACTAGGAACTTGATGTCTATGTGCTTCAACTTCATCAAGTCCTATTGTTATTAGAATATAGCACTACTGACTTATTATCACAAAATAATCTTAGTGGCCTATCAATACCATCTATTATGCGCAGCCCCGTGATAAAATTTCACAACCATCTTTCGTGATTGGATGCCTCATAACATGCTATAAACTCAGATGCCATCGTGGAAAAGACTATAAGAGACTGTTTAGCATTTCTTCTATGAAACAGCACCTCCAGCAAGCATATAGATGTAGTTCATCGTGGACTTTATATTATCTTAACATCCAATAAAATTAGAGTCAGTATACTCAATGATCTCAAGTTGATCCGATCTGTGATACGTGAGCATGTAGTCTTTTGTTCTCTGTAAGTATCGCAAAAATCATTTGACTGCCTTCTAATGGTCTACTCCTAGATTACTTAAATATCTGCCCAACATCGCAATAACGTATGCAATATCCGATCGCGTAAAACCTAAGCATACATTAGACTTCCTACTATTGATGCATAAGAAATCTTTTACATCTCCTTTTTCCTTAAAATCATTCTTAAGGCACTAATTGAGACTAAACTTGTCTCCTTTAGTAACAGGGGTATCACCTGGTTTACAATCTTGCATGCGATATATCTTGAGAACTTTTTGATATAGCTCTTTTGTAATAATCCAAGAATACCTTGAGAGCAATCTTGGAGTATTTGTATGCCTAGTACAAAAGAGACGTCACAAGATCTTTCATCTCAAAATGCTTAGTTAGAAATCTCTTGGTATTATTTAATAAACATATATCATTGCTAGCAAGTAAAATATCATTAACATATAAAACTAGAAAAATATACTTACTTATATAAAAATTATGGTATATACAATCATCGACCAAATTCATCTCAAAATCGAACGAGATCATCACTTGATGAAACTTAAAATACCATTGTTGAGATGCTTGCTTGAGCTTATAGATGAGTTTCTTAAGTTTGCAAACCGTATTTTCTTTAGATCTTCTGACTCAAAGTTTTCTTACTGAACCATATAGATCATCTCATCAATGTCACCATTGAGAAACGCTGTCTTCACATCTATTTGATATAACTCAATATTGAAATGCGCTACCAATACCATTATAATTCTCAAAGAATATTTCAAAGAAACCGGAGATAAAGTTTTTTTATAGTTGATGCCTTCTTTTTGTATAAAACTCTTTGCAAGAAGACGTACTTTGTAGCTCTACCCATCGCCTTTCGAATCCCTTTCGGTCTTAAATATCCATTTACAACCAATAGATTTCGCGCCTTTTGGTAATGGGATAAGATCTCATACCTTATTATCTTTCATTGACTTTATTTCTTCATTCATGGCATTAATCCACTTCTGAGAGTTACGACTTTCCATGGCTTGACGGAAACTGATTGGACTATCTTTCATTACTCCAATGTCTACCTCATGTTCTTGAAGAAATACAATATAGTCATCTGACACTGTACTTCTCCTTTCTCTAGTGGATCTCCTTAATGGTATAGGTTCTTAAGCTGGTAGAGTTTGTACTTCTAGAATAATATCTAGTATGGAAGGTTCTTCAATATTGTCTTGATCTGTTACGTCTTGAACAAAGTCAGAAATGGGACCCTGACCAATACCAATAGCACCTGTGGGAATATTAACATATTTCTCTTTAAAGATAAAGTCCTTAACTCTATATTCCCTTGTAAACTCGACATCCTCAAAGAACCGTACATTTCCTGATTTGAAAATTGATTTAGTCGTGGGATCATAAAACTTGTACCTTTTGGATCGTTCAGAGTACCTAAAAAATAACAACTTACCAACCTGAAGTCTAGTTTCTTTTCATTAGTCCTATAAGGCCTTGCCTCAGCTGGACATCCTCAAATATGCAAATGCTTTAGACTGGTCTTTCTACCTGTCCAAAATTTGTAAGGGGTTTTAATAATTGCTTTTATTGGAACCCTATTAAGGATATATGTTGTATTCTTAAGTGCTTCTTCCAAGAATGATTCAGGTAAAGTAGACTGACAAACCATACTTCTCACCATGTTTTTAAGCATATTGTTTCGTCTTGTACCAATACCATTTATAGTAGACAAATCAGGCATAGTATACTGTAGTACAAAATATTAACTTATAAGTGATATCTTGGTGAAGTAATCAAACACTGATAATAAGAACATGTCAAACAGTAAACTTCCTTTGAGCCGATTTATTGTTCACATATGTAAAACCAAATAATCATTACGTGTTTATTACTACGGATGCACATGTAATTCTGTCAAATATGAATCTTCCTTTGGGTCGATTAATATTTACAAAAATACAAATACACAAGCTGTTTATATTCTAAAATAAATTAATTTTTACAAAAGATGTCACTTTGGTGACATGTTGCTTTAATTAATTTATCTTAAAATACATATTACCATATCAATATTTAAATTTAAAATTGTACCAAAAATTATCCAAAAATTAAACTTAAAAAAATTGAAAACATAAAAAATAAAAAAAAAATAATGGTTAAAGAAAATATATATGTGTATTGGTGCCGTATGCACATGAAATTCAAGAATTAAGATAACAAATTTCCAGAATTTTCATATTTCTTTATTCTGATTTTTTTTTTGAATTATAATCCCGAATCTAAATCCTTAATAAACAAATTGATAGAAAATTGATTTTCCAAAGAATCTGAATTTCTTAATAATGAAAAAAGTAAATTTTATTTTGCCTTAATTCCCAATTTTAATTCTTAATCCATAATTTTGTTCCTCAAATTCAATACTACTAGATTCGAGAACACTAAAACTTTGATCATTAATAAAAAAAAAATTATTCTTAATAATTCAACATGAAGAAGCTTTGATACTACTTGTTAGAATAATTGAATTCTTTATCCTGAAATCTATTACCCAAAACCCAGGAATATTCATGTTGTATTACAAAGAATTAATAATTAAATAAGCAGAAGCGTACCTAAATCTATAATGCTAAAATATCCTCTAGGGTCATATAATTGGCCTTCCAGATCTACATATATATCTTAGAAAGCACTTTAGTTTCTATGAGCACTCTTTCTGATGATGCGATACCCGAAAAAATAGAAAATGTATGTGTGACCTGGGGACCATTACCACTTGTATAAACAATATTTCCTGTTGTCATTAAGTTTTTCTAATTTTGCCCATCATAGAATTAAATATTATTAAATCTCTACACATTAAATATATTAAAGTGTTAATTACCGAAAACCTAATTATATAACTTTTAATTGAACTTAAACTTATATGACAGTCTGTAAATTATTCACATATAGGTCTAGCGTTGGATTAAGTATTCAACAATATTGGATTAAATATCCAATATGAATATGATGTTGAGCGATGGATTATCAATTGTCCATGTGGAACTATGGTTGATGATGGTGAGAGGATGTGCCAATGTCCCAGTTGCAACCTGTGGCAGCACACAAGCTACAATGGCGTTTTGGATTCCAACTCTCTGCCACCATCTTTTACATGCCAAAATTATCTTTTACTTTAGTTATTAAGATAAATTTTGCTTGTCATGAAATAATTAAAAAAAATTGGAAATTCGAAAATTATATACATAAGAATATGTTACTCATTGTTAATTAAAAAATAATGTCTTCAACTAATTATAATTATTCAAATGATAAATAGCATAATTTTGTAGTGATTCATTGATGAATCTGTATAAATTAGTACTGATTTGAATAGCAAAATGACTTTTTTTTTTAATAAAAAAATAATTAACTTAGTAAAAGAGTATGAGCACTATTGATTCTTGACAAATGGATAGTAAGTCCACTAATACAAAAATATTAAAATCTATTTAAAATTATCTTTTCATGGGCCAACACTAAGAAAGGAGAATTCTTATTTCTTCGCACTTTATCTTGCTCACATGGGTGGAGAGAGGATTGGGCTATCCTTTGACTAAATGGTTAAAAAAAAAACGTTCAACACTTATGTTGTGAATTTATGGTGTCAAGTAAATTTTATTTTGAATATATGTAACTTAATAAAGATGTTAATGTTCTAATACATAATTTTCTTTTCTTGATATTGTGTAAGTATGGAAAATGTTGTTTGATTTGAATTGCTTTTATAGAGTTGCATGCATTCATTAAAAAGAAATTAATGGCAGACTAGTAAAATTGGATTCAGGTAACTGCTACTTTGCCAATCTTAAAATTTTTCATGGTTCATGGAATAATCGTATAATAAGTAAATAATTTATGTTATCATAACTATTTGAAAATATATATATATATATATATATATATATATATATATATTTATATTTATGTATGTATGTATGTATATATATATATATTTGAGGAGTTTAACAATTGTATGCCTAGTTGTTGAAAGATGAATTTTGGTTGAAGTGAAAGAAATTACAATATTTTTAAATAGGATGATTAAAAAATTTATACGAATTCAAGAACAAACTTTATTCTTGGACTGATTTATTTCAAAAGAGAAATAAGTACAATTGACTTAAATAACAAAATGAGCATTACTATGTCCAAAGATCAAAAGTTCATGTATATATATATAATTAAGTTCAAGAAAATCTGATGAAGTAATTAAGATAGAAACAAAAAGGGACTATTTCAGACTTATAATGTTGAACAAATAAACTATTTAAGGTTGTAACAATGATTTTCAAAATTTTGATGTAAGTGATATTTATAAAAATAAGAGGGGTCATACATAATTATCCTTAATATAATTTACTAATTTACAGTGACCAGTGATATTGGATTCAGATCGTGTCCAAGCATTAGTTGAATACTTGGGAGAGTGTATTGTATTATATTATATTATATTATATATTTTATTAATATTAGAATAATATTATTATTAATTATTTTTATATTAATATTAATATTAAATATTATATTATATAATAATTTAATAAAATATAGTATTATTAAATAAAATAATATTATAGTATAATTTATTTTTACATTTTATTTATTATAATAAAATAAAAAATATAATTGAAATACATTTGTCTCAATTGAGTCAAAAGTTAACACATTACATAAACCTGAAGCTCGGGTTTATGTAATGCACCTAAATGGCGTATTGCGGTTCATTATAATGCATCACAAAGAATTGTTAAATTTTACCAAACACATTTTTAATAATAAATTAATGTAAGTAGTATTATAATACCATATAATATTGTGTTCCCAACACACCCAGAGAACAATTTCAGACTCAGTTTACATTTACTTTATTATTTAAAAAGAAATTAATTAACGAGATAAATCGAACTGGTATATTGTTGTTACTGTTATTTTTAATAGTTGAATATCCATTGTCCTTTATGGAACTCAATAAACAAAGTAAAGAATTGTTTTATGAACCAAGATTCAAGAGTCATTGAAAAGTAAACAATGTTGCATAAATTGAATGGGATTTGTTGTTATAATAGGCCAACTGACCAAGATAATAAATTCTTTTTTGACTATCCATTGTCCTTTATGGAACTCAATAAACAAAGTAAAGAACAGTTTTATGAACCAAGATTCAAGAATCATTGAAAAGTAAACCATGTTGCATAAATTGGATGGGAGTTGTTATAATAGGCCAACTCACCAAGATAATAAATTATTTTTATATTTTTATTGAAGAGTAATGTCATAATTATAAGAAAAACAGTAAAACATTAACTGATAAGATTAAAAAAGATTGATATTGAATTTATAAATTGTGGTAATAATTCACACATGAATACTCAATTTTTAGAATCTTGCAGATAAATTAAAAAGAATAAGGGATTGTTTGTTTTTTTTATATGAAGTTTTAATTTGACTTAATTTAAAATATTTTGATATTTTAGTTTCTTTATTTTTACATCTGAAGTCTTATTATAAGACATTAATTTGGCTTAATTTAAGATATTTCGATATTTTAGTTTGTTTGTTTTTACATCTGAAGTCTTATTATAAGACATTTTCATCTGAATGAAAAAAGTAAAATTTCTTTACTTTTACATGAATGATATAATGTCTGAATAGAAAATTATTATTTGTTCTCATAAATAACCTTATTATTAAATGTATTTATTTTTTATGCAACTATTAGATATTATATTAGAATTTCACTTAATCTTAAATTGTATTTGGTATTAAATACTTAACACACATTGAATTTGAATTTTAAACAAATTTTTTATTATTAAATAATAATTTTTTATGTATAAATATTATGTTAAATTATAAAAAAATAATGTTATCAAATTATTTTTCATAAATTATATATCAAATGCTTACCTTATAAATATTTATAACATATAAAAACTATTGTACTAGAAAATATTGTAAATATATACTTATTTAAACTTAAAATATATATAACATTTTCAAGGTCATCAGTATAAAAATATTAGAATTAAGACGTTTTAAACTTATAAAAATAAACAATTTATCACTAATATTCAGACGGCAAAAATAAAAAACAAACATATTTTTTAAACATATGCATTCAAACCCATTCAGATTTCAGATAAAAAACAAACAGTACCTAAGTTCTATGCCTGCCTTTAATTTTTTTTTTTTATCATAATACATTTAAACAGTGACGTAGACAAAATTAAATTAGTAGGGGCAAAAATTTTGACTGACATCAAATATAAATAAGGAAGAAAATGTATAAAATATCAAAATTTAACTATTATATATATAGAATAAGTTTTTAATCAGAGATCACTGACCATATTAAAATACAGAATAAGTTAAAAAATAAAAAAATCATAAATTTTAAAATATTATAGGATAATATACACTACATTAAATTTTATTTTTTTTTAATTTTTTAATTTATCTCTAATTTTATTATAATCAGAGATCTATGATTGGAAGAAGTCTCATGATTTTAAAAGGAAATTATTATCAAACGAACAAAGAAATCTTTTTTTCTTCTCTTGAGTTTAAATTAAATAAAAAAGTAATAATTTTAATTCAAATGTGACCAACCACGAAGGGTATTTTAAAGAACTTTTTGAATTACCGCACTGCTTGATTGACTATATGACGAGGTTACCCGATGTTGTAATCATCGTTGATAAGAAGAGGAATATATGGCTCTTCAAAAAGGTATCACTTTGTGGGGCGGATTGGTCCGAATGGAGAGAAAGTACGGGGGGAAGGTGCGGAATTTTCGGGATATATCTATTTTCTTGGAGAAATAGATAAGATATCTGACACAGTGATATCCTAATACCGCCAAAAAATGAAAAAAACTTTTAATTCAATAATTTAATTACATTTAAAAATTTCAAAATTGAATTAATCTAAATATCTTCATTTAAAAATTCTATTGCTTTGGATTCTAGCGAGGAAATTCTATTATATTATGAATAGAATATTACTCATAATATATATGAATAATGCTATTTTAGAATTCAAATCAAATTAATGGATTATATTCTATAATATCAAAACTATGAGACAGACTTAAGGAATGATAGAAGAAGAAAAAATAGAGGGAAAAAAACCAACAATTAGGATAAGTATAAATATAAATAAATATATATATATATATATAAAGTCATTTTTTGGTGAGGACATTCTTATTTTATTAAAGTGATAATGTATAATAAAATATTAAAAATATATATTTTAATATATTGAAAACTGTACTTCGTTTTTGTTAATGTATTAAAATATTTATTTTTTTATTTATTAATAACATCCTTACTTTATTAAAATGAGAATACTTTCACTAAAGAATAATTATATAGAGTAAAACCCTAATAAGTTAACATTCAATAAATTAAAATCTTGATTAAATAATATATATTTGATTATAATTCAATTAATTCATAAATTTTTCTTAGTTCTAATGTTATTAATTTTTCAAGGTTTCTATAAAGTGTGTAAAGTATCTTGCCTTAAAAATAAGAAATTTGAGATTTAAACTCCGCTCACATATTTGTATATAAATAATTTGTGTGATTTTGAAATAAATTTAAGAGGACTAGTTCCAAAATATTTGTGTGATTTTTTATATAAATTTTAAACTCAAATTCTGTTAATACATTTTGAAACTAAATTTTATACATTTAAGTAATCTAAAGGGACAAATTTATAATTTAACTAAGTTTTAAAAAAATCTTCTGAAATTTTTTGTCCCTACTTGTCCTTGCATTTAAATATTGATGATTGAAAAAAAAAAAAAAAAACCATTCTTTCTTGTTATGTTTTCAATATCAGAAATAAATCAATAAAAATTATTCCTTAAAAAGAAAATAATTAGTTGGCCAAGCAAATTAATAATTGACATTCACGATGTACTGAATCTTTCCCTCTTCTTCTCCCAAGTTGTCAGCACTCTCATCATCATCACTAGAGTCATCTCCTCAGCTCTTACCAAATTTTCACTTTTGCCAGTCATTTTCCACCAACCAAACAGCCTCAACAAATTTTCCCAGAAACAAAATCTTCAAAAGACCAATAACCCACTTCTCAAAATTCGTTCTTTTTGTTGAATCAAGGAGTACCCAATGCTTCTTCAAACGCAATCTCTAACACCCCAATTCCTCCCTCCTTTAATTCCCTTCAAACCCATTACCAAACCCCAACTCATTTTATGTAAGCAAATCCCATTTGGAAAATTATCTCTAAAATGCTCAGTTTCAACTGTTTCAGATCCAACGACCCATGTGGGTATCTCAAACGACAAGCCATTTCCTGCTCAAGTTTCAAGAACAATCATGGAGTTGTCGTCTGTTGGTACCCTTTCTATGTTGACTTCAGAAGGTTGGCCTTTGGGTGTTGGTGTTAGATTTGCTGTTGATGATGAAGGAACCCCAGTATTGTGCTTGAGTGATTCTTGTAAAGGGTTGAGTATTGACAAGAAGTCCAGTCTTCATGTTCAGGTATCAAATGTTTTTATTTTTATTTTTAATTTTGGGTTCTATTTATTTATTTATTTATTTTTGGAGTGTTGTTTTGATGAATGTGTATGGTATTGATTTTCGGATCAGTTGGAGCAGTGTGGATTGAGGACTCCTCAGTGCACAATTCAAGGCAGCCTTGATAAGCCACAGGATGGAATGATTTTGAAGGTATTGTTTTTACTTTATGGTGGGTTAAAAGATTTTGAGATTCTGATCCGGCACATTCATTTTTAAAAAGGAGAAATTGAATTAATCAAACTATTATTAGTAGTATGGGGTAATAATAGTGCTCAAAATTAACCTTTTATTAGATGATTTTTAGTATGAAGCATTGGATCCTTGGTATGCTTGCCAATTACGTAAGAGGCACCGTTTGCCGTCCCTAATTTACATTTCATAGGTTTGTTAGATTTGTTTAGAGATTTGCTTGATTTTCTGATTCAGTATTTATGTACATTCTCAAAGTTCATTCCAACTTCGGATTTGGTTTCTTTGTCTTGCTAGAGCTTCTAGTTGACTACTTTATGGTACGGTTGAATTTGAAACTCACCAAGGTGGGAATAGGGAATTGTTGTTGGTTGTCAATCTAAGTTCTAGGATGGCATTTGTACCGTTGATATAGTTATTTGCCTTTAGATGTACTAAAATTGTCTGATATGGGGAAGGCAAATATATCTTGGCATATAGTTAGGAATCCCACATGGGTTCATTTATTTTCGAATTTTCACCGTTATTAATCGTAGCTGAATTGTGTAGTTTTGATCATATGAAATAATAATATTTTATATTTGAGATGATGATGCTCCCTAGGTTTTGTAGGATTAAGTTATCTATGTTTTCACATGGGGGAATTTGCATTGGAACTGTAGCAATGTTTTAAATGAGTTGGATAGCTGATGCTTTGATTAACTGACAAAATTTGACAATCAAATTTAAGGTTTCATGCCATATGGTTATCTTTTATATGCTTTAAGCAGTCTTGTTCTCTGGTAGCATCGTAAAGAATTTTCAACTGTTTCATTGTGTTATCAACCATGATAAGAAGCTGGGGACTTGACTTCAGTAATTTATACAATTTTGATTATAGTGTTCTATTTACCATTTTCTGTTCCGCTATTAGGTGTTGAACATTAGGAGTTTTCCTCACGCAATATTACTCATAAGTTTAATATTTGCATTTGAACATTCCATTTCTCTTCCAGCGACTTCATTCAATGTGGACTAGGAGGTTTGGAGAAGAAGTTAATGATGAACTCATACATGTTGTTGCTGTGGAAAGGGTATTGCAGATGGAAGACTTTGCGGAGGTATGATGAGCATTTACCTCTGCTGTTTTCTCTGTGCAATTTTTCCTTAGAATTTTCAGCAGTTTCATTGTGGTATGATGGTTTAATTTGAGTATACATCTGATGTTTGGAGCTATTTCAGGATGGAATTTGGGTCTCTTCGTCAGATTATAGAAATGCAAGCCCAGATCCACTTAGAGATTCTGCAGAAAAGATTGTCAATGAGATTAATTCAAATAATATGGATGATGTTTATCGCTTTTGCAACATATATGTCGATTTGGACTTCCAGGTTTGTAGCCAAACGATTTTGTCAATTTTGTTCAGAGATATTTAATGCCTTAGTATACTTTTAGGGATAATCTCAGAAAAATCTACAGTTTGATCTGGTTTGCACTGGAATGACGTGTTTGAGAGTGGCGTCTGCACATTGATGAATCAAACTTTCTGTAGTGATCTAGAATAGGAAATTTGAACTTTTAGGGATAAAAGTGATCCGGCCTGTCCAATTAAACTGTCAAATACCCTGCAGCAGCCTATTCAAGCTTTTCTCTTTTACACATTTATTTTTTCTGTCTGCCTCTGTAGAACTTCGTTATACCTGAGGGTTTGTTACAAATTTCTGGCTTGCATTGTGATACTGCTTTATGCTTGATTCAAGAATGCCTCATGCAATGCTAAACTGAGTCACTTTTCTCTTTAAACCTTTGACACAAAAATCCTGATAGAACTTTTTCACTATTCTCATGGAATTCCAATCATTTTAGCAGGTTTCAGAAGCAAAGATGATATGGGTTGACCGGTTAGGCTTTGACCTTCGCATCTGCTCTCTTCAAAAGGGTGTATTCGATGTCCGGATTCCTTTCCCCAGAGAAGTGACAGATGAGAAGGGTGCCAAGTCCTCCTTTAACTGCATGTCACAACAAGCTTGGGAAGTAGAAAAAAATTATCAAGCCCCAGAATTTAAGAAGGTGAAACATTTGAAACAAATAGCATACGGGGGATTGTGAGAAATTATTTTTGAAACACATTTTGTAGCATACTATTGGATTTTGAGCCTATGAAAATGTTTCTGGTTGAGCATTAAAGTCAATTAGGTATCACTTGCTTTGACAACTGCTTATCTATCCATGTGCAAATTGTTGATTTACTAGTGACAGAGTAAGTATAGTTTGTTTCATGTAAGCGATTAGTATTTACTTTTTGAGATCTTGTACATGTCACCCTTGTAAAATAAGATGTCTTTTCAAGTGAGCAATTAAGACAAAACATAATTTTAAGATTTTGAGAGCTCTTACATAAAACTTAAAAAGAGGCTTAAGCACAAGATTATTAAGTTGACAGATGGAAGAAGTTGAAAAGAAGCATGGAATCAAGAGTTTTTCTCTTATAGTTCCAGGAATTCCTTTCAAAACGCTAGGTGGGTTTGAAGAAATATAATTGAAAATAGTTGTGTGTCGTGGTTTCTGAGATGTTTGTTTTGCAAGTGAGGTTTGATTTGGATACAGGTTGACCTTGTAAAATTTGACATGATCTAATTAATTATCTGATACCAACACCACACGAATAATAAATAGGTATGGATCGTCAAATTTGATACGATTATTAAATGGGTTAGATTTGAATTGACAAGATGTTTTCTTGTGTCTGGTTATTGTAAAAATTTTTAAGTCATTACTTAATTAACGATACAATTATATTTTTTATTCTAAATTAATTTATAAGTTCTCGACTTTTCGATATCAAAACTCAAATATTAGACATGATAATAATAATAATTATTATTTTTGGGAGGGGGTGAGAGAGAAAGATAAGCACATATGTGGTGTTTCATTTATAAAATTTCATATAGATTTATAACTTTAATAGAATAAATGTTATATATATATGTGTGTGTGTTTGTTTAAATTTGTGTTTATTCATCTGTTAGTAGCATCCTCATTTTGTTAAAATGAGAATGTGCTCACTATAATGTATATCTTGTTAGATATATAGATATTAATCGGGTTATGAAGTAATACATTTATTTTTTTTGTCGGATTAGAGTCTTAATATTTTGACTCAATTATTAAATGAATCGTGTTTGAGTCAACTTAAATTTGACATTATATGAATACAACTCGGCGATTCGTTTTGCTAACTCTAGAATATGGATATGTCTTCTATTTTGGCGGAGAAAAGTATAATGAGTTATTTAGAAGAAACCTACCAATAAGAATAAATTAGTTTACAAATAATCTCTAAAGAAACTATCTGTTATACAGAAGTTGCAGGCCATAAATCTATAATAATAGATGATTAAGAGCTAATGGTCGACTTGACTATAATATCCTAGGTAAATCTCACATCAGTAAAGCACATGAAAAATGTTAGGTTTATAAGAAGTGATATACTTTAATTGACAAGATGCATTATGAGGTATGTATGATATCATAGCGGCATCGTATGTCCTTTTGAACGATGATGGAGCATATGGTATCATAACGGTTTCGCGTGTCCTCTTAAACAATGATGGGGCAAACCTCAGCAAGAATGTTTGAGTCCAATCCCTAAGGGAGGGTGTATATAACATTCTAGGCAAATTCCATATTAGCAAAACACGGGTTTATAACGAGTGATCCACCTTAATTGGCAAGATGGGTTTGCACCCCAGAACAAAATTGTACAGGTCTTGATAAAGTCTAAAGTGGATAATATCTTACCAAGTCCGGGTTGGGTCATGACATTGACAATAGCATTTCTTGTTGAAGTTCGGAGTTTAAATATTAGGAAAAGCTTGCAAGAAGTTAATTTGGATTACCTTTAGAAATCAGTCATAACATAAAATTTGATGATGTGAAAGATATAGAGGGTTTGACAGTGGAGGTGTCAAAATCCTCTAATACTTGAATTGTTTGATTTCTTCTTCATCTTCAAGCTTTCAAAACTTTAAGCGGTTATTTGACACATGTCAAACACACTCCGACTCCGACGATCAAGTTAGCATTTAGTTCCTGAGAAAATGAATATAAGTATACAGAAAATGTAGTTTAGCTGTAAAGGAGCTAGAATGCTCATGAGGGAGAATCTATATATATCAACGTGTTTATCTCTCTCTAATGTGTGAGAGAGAGAATCTAAGAGTCAGTGGCGAGAGAATGTTTGCCTCGCCTTTTCATGTTGATAATTTATATAATGGGATTTCCGGAGAGAAATTACTAACGTTAACATGGCTGCATTTTCACCAACACTATCAACGCCTCGAAGGCTCAGGCCAATCTTATTGGCTATTTTCATCTGTAGCTTCTTAAGATCATCACCATTGGACGCTTCAACCCAAATCAAACAATCAAACGCACCACAACTAACAACTATTCAACGACCTGACCACAAAAGTTTAAAACCAAATCATCCCAATCTTGAATAAATTTAGTACGAGCTTAATTTTATTTTATCATTTCTCGTATTCGTCAATTCAGCCTCGTGGGTTTATATTTTTCGTCTTGTATTAGTTCCCATTGCAGTTAACAAATAATACTTGGTCAAGAACGTAAACAAGATGAACTAATCGCCAACGTAGTGGAAATTAACCGGAAGAATTAATACCATTTCTGGGAATACAAAAAATATTTTCGGTTGTGGATTATTACTATTTTTAATTAAATTGTAGGTTTTATAATTTTAATAATTTAAAGTTTAAATTTTATGAATTTATGAGAACTATTTTAATAAATTTCCTGCAACTTCTCCACGAAATTCATCGTAAAATTTCGAAAGAATCTGTTAAGAGGCCGGCGTAAGAGAATGGCAACAGTCACACAATCGACGTTAGGCAAGCAATTACGATGCCCGACAATGGCAACACTTCCGTGACTGTCAAGAAATCAAAGTGTCAACAGCACAAATTTTAGTGCAGTGATGTGAAAATAAACTGATGCTCCTATTTTGACTGTGCTTCATAGAGAACTTCAATTAGTTTCACTTTTCATATAAAAGATTTCAAAGTATGATCATATTATTCCTATAAGAAGGATTAGAATTCGCTTGTAATCTAAATTACTTCTTAACAAAATCTACAAGTATATGATTTTTTTTTTTTAAAAGAAAAATTATTTATCCTTCTTCTCTGTATGAAAAATTAATGGATTAGATATTGGATGGGATTTTATTATAAAATTTATTGAATAAGTTCATTTTAAAATTTTTCAAAGACCGATATAGAATTCGATTAAGTTGAATTAGAATGGTAAACTAATTATCAACTATTAATATATAGTGCTTCAAGTTGTAGACATTTCTTCTAATATTTTGGGTACCACAATCCGAGGATGCTCTTGTTCTATGCTTTGGAAAGACGCTGAAAAAGTTTATAGCCAGAGCACTCTGCTAAACAAATTAATAATTATGATGATACATTTTGAATTAATATTTGCATCACTTTATCAGCATAAGAGACGCGCTTTAATTTTGTCAATACACTTGATGGTTCTGTTTGGTTAATTAGTGCCGGATCCCTTCAAATAATACACTATCTTAATGTCATATGAGTTTTTCAGTCATTGATCAATGGCTTATCAGATTTTTATTATTCTATTTATTTTTTGGTTAATTAGTTCAATTTATAAATTGTTTAGAATAATAACATATATTTTAAATTTTTTATCCTAAATTTCATATCATCTTAATCTAAGAAAAAAGTTATATATGAGATTGTTTATCCCGTTTAGTATTGCCTTACCTCTCCATTAAGTGCCCCTTTGTACCAAAGAAAAGAAAAAAAAAAAAAGAAAAACGAAAAAGTTATGTCTTAAAGAAAAAAAAAAGGAAAAGTTATAAGAAAGAATAATAGATAATTAACAAGAAGCACAAAATGATAGGATACAATTATCTACCATAATAATGTACTTCTGATCTTTCAAATGATGATAGACTTACTTTTGTTTGACCCAAAATTTATTAGAAAATCTATGGATGTAACCATTTTTCATGAATATTGTTCTAATATAGAATTTTAAATTTTATTAAAGTTTAAAAAAATTATTAAGTCAATTGATTTAATAATATTATATTATTAAATTATATAATTTAATAATTTTTTTAGATATTATATTATTAAATCATATTACTTAATATCTTTTCTAAATTTTAATAAGATTTGAAATATTTCTACATATTCTAGAAACTACATTTTAAAAGGACCACACTCATTGCCATTTGCCAAAGTGGGATATGAGGTGAGAAAAAGTCAGCTTCTAACGAAAACAAAAAATATAAAAAATAAAAGATAAAACATCATGATAAAATGTAATTAATTACCCATTTTAATTTTTATCAAAACAAATGTAAAGTAATGTTTGGCTAAAAGAATAAAAAAAAATGGAAAAGTACAAGCACAAAGATGGGTTTGGTGCTCAACATGACCGCCGATATAAATAAAATATAATAATTTAAAGGTTGAGGTTATTGAAGCCAACCATAATACTCAAGATATTTATTTATTTAAGAAGATCATCTTTTAAAAATTTAAAAACTTATATTTATTAAAAAAAAATGTCAACTTTCAATAAAAATTATATATAAAAAATGTCTATTTTGATCCTGTACACTCCTTACACAATTTTAATAATTTAGCTGAGAAAATTATCACTTGGTCCCACTTTCATTAAAAAGAAAAGAGGGCAAGCAAGTGAATAAAAATGGAAAAGAAAAAGCAATCAAATCCCCAAATCAAATCACCTATAGACTTTGACAGAATATCCGAATTTTTAAATAAAATATGATAATTTAAATTTTTGTTTTGATGTTGTATCATCTATAAGCAATTCATATCATTGCAATGATTTTCCCGGACCCCATTTGAGAGCACACTGATGGATATCGCGACGTTATGATCACCTTGTTGACACCATTCGCTGTCGGAACTCCTATTTGTTCTAGAGAGAAGGTTTTCCACAAATTATCAAAAACTAATAGAAACTTTCCCATATTCAACAAGTTGGTCCTCAACGAAGCTGGATTTTCTATAGCAGTATTGAAGTAGGACGTTATTAAATCCATTTTGAAATCCTAAACTTTCCTATAGATGAAATAACCTCTGACAAAAATAATGCCTTGCGCAAACCAGAAGAAACTAAATCCATTTTTAAAATCGTTGCAGAGGAATGCGGTGGCCTGCGACTGGCAGCCATAACGGTTGCAAGATACCTAAGAAAATTGAACTGGGATGCTAACATTTCTGTCGAACAAGCTTTGAAGAAGAAATTAGCCGCATTCAAAATCTTGAAATACATGCAAGACAACATTGTTGCAAATTTTATGGTTAGCTATGAGAGATTGTCAAAAAGTAGTTACAGCTGCATCCAAGAATGTTATCTTTACTGTATAATGTATCCAATAAATCAATTATTTGTGGCAAAGGAGTTAATGGAGTATTGGATGTGGGAAGTGGATTTCATACATGAAAAGTTGGAAGAAGCTGAAGAAATACTGGATGAGCTCAAATACACTTCCCTTTTGGAGAGCATAGGTCGTGAGAATGGAGTATAAATGGTAAAGATGCATCCTCTTTTCTGGGATATGGCAATGGCAATCCAAAAGAAGCAAAGGAAGTTCTCGGTTCTTCAATAAGGCTGGCCGTGGACTTAGAAAGCCAATGTACAGAGATTGGCCTGGAGATGTTAAGAGAATCTAACTGATGAGAAATGATATAAAAAAAGTTCCACTTATGCAACATTTTTCACAGTTTGTCAACATTAAAACATTACTTCTGGAACAAAACCCCGATGACTTAACTTTGATGATTCTTTCTTCTACGAAATGCCATGCTTAAGATTCTTGAAATGTCCAATACCAGTATAAGCATCCTGCCCAAGAGCCTTTCTTGTTTACATAAACTGAATGTTCTGCCGTTATAAAATTGTCGGGACCTAACTATTATCCCTCCCTTACGAGATCTCAGGGCACTTAATAGCTCTCGATGTTTTTGGTAGCCCTACATATAAAAGAATTGCCCTCAGGGCTTATGTCCGTAACTCGACTCAAGGGCTTGAGCCTGTCTCAAACTGGATTGAGAAGTTTTCCGCGTGGCGTGATATGCTATCCCTGTAACCTACAAGAACTTTAGATGATGGGATGTGGCATCTGCTGGTTGTCACAATCTGTAGTGCGAGAAATTGGATCTCAGAGGATGTCAAAGAAGATGGATACCACAGTGCATCAGATGATCTGAAAGAAATTGAGGATCTGAGCACAGCAGATATAGAGGATGTCAAAAAAATTGAAGATTTGACTACTCTTGGATCACTTTCGCCAACACAAAAAGCTTCATTGATTACATTAGCTCCAGACGGCATAAGCTCAGGGGTTTCAAAATCTGTGTAGGTGGTCATTACAATGGCAAACTAGGGAACAACAGCTTAGTATTTTTAAAGGAGTTTCCAAGTGAACCTCATTTTGCTCCCAGTTAATACATGAGAATTGCTGGTGATGAATTGTAATGATGTTACTCACTTGACAATGACATTACCAAATTTCCGGTGCTTGAATATTTTGGATGTCTCTTACTGTGCTGGACTGAAGTATCTCTTCGAACTTAAGATTCTATCCAATCTTCAGTACCTTGAAGAGATAATCATTGCAAAATGTCCGCATATGAGGATGGTAATTGGGATATATGATCAAGAAGACCTTGAAGAAGATGATGAGGAAATGCTTACCCAAGATATAATCCCCTTGCCACGTCTACGGAAGCTGACATTGTTTAATTTACCTGAATTACAGCTTTTCTGTTATTGCGATATGAAGTATGATTCCTGCAAATCTATGTTTGGAATTGCACTAATGATGAAACGGAAAAGTAAAAAAGTTTGTTGATAGAAAGAAACTAGGTTTATGAATATCGATAATTTTATTGAAAAATCTAATGACTAAAAATTAAGGTTTTAAGGTTTTATTATAACAAATCTAAATATTACGAATTTATTAAAATAAATAAATTTAAAATATTATTATATAATAAAATTTTCCTATTCAGAATAAAAAAACAAACTAAATAGAATCTAAATCTAATATCTATAACAAAAAAGATAAAAATTCTAAAATAATTAAAAATATATGAAAAAATACTACAAAAAAAAAACTCACAGTAGATGATAAAAAGAAATATCATATAAGAGGGTAGATGACAATAAATTTTTCTGTCATTTATGTACTTATCATTTTTTTTATGATAGAAAAAATATTTATTATTAACTTATGATAGTGTTTAAAAGTGTCATGATAAAAAATAAATATGTTTATTAATTTTTTGACAGAAAAATTAATTTTCACTGTTGAATTATTATTGTCCGATCAATTTTTGCGGTAAAATTTATGATTAAAATTTTCTGTCATAAATTATTTTATTTGTAACTTAATTTATAATTAATATTTTCTATCATAGGATCAAATCTATATTGAAAGAAATTATGAATTATTTCATTTAAATTTATGCATTCAAGTGTGTGAAGTTCAATCACAAATTCAATATGGACCAAAAATTAAATTATACATTCTATTAAGTCCAAAACCACTTTATATTAATAACATCATCTAAAAACACTTTTATCCTACAGTTATATCCGACCAAAGTAATTCAGAAGACAAATTCCAGTAACCAAGAGCAAATGTTTCAAATTTTTGAAGTAAATGTGCAGAACTCCTCCCATATTCAGAAAAATCCTGTACATAAACTCCCATTGTCAGCAAATAGCCAGCATCAAAACTCCCAGTCTAGCAGCCTCTTTCAACTTGCATGTGCAACACCAATTGGATATACCCAGCATTATCATTATAAAGAATTAACTAGTAAAGTAAAGCACTTAAGTTTTAGATACAGCAGGGAATCATTAGAAATTAAGACTCAATCTCCACATGCAGCACCAATGAATATAGCGAACACTATCATTATAAAGAGTTATTAAATAATAAAAGTACCATATTCACAAGCTGTTGGAAGCTTAATATATGCAATAGTTTGCACCAGAGTAGACATAACTTATACAGTAAGTGTGGTTAGCAGATTCATGAGCAATCTTGGTAAAATGCATTAGGAGTGAAATAGGTGATGAGGTATTTAAAGGGCACTTCCAATCATAGTTTGCTATATGGAAAGTCTAAACAGGAGATCAATGAGATTAAAAGCTATGTAAACTCTGATTTTACTAGAGACTTAAAAATGAGAAAGTCTATTTGTGGTTACTTATTCATACTAGATAGTTGTCTTGTTAGTTGAAAGTCAACTTTGCAACCAATAATAGCTCTATCATCCATCAAAGTTGAATTCTTTGAAGCAACAAAGGTTGTGAAAGAGTCTATGTGGCTTAAACAGTTGTTGAATGAGCTTTAGTTAAAACAAAAGGCTCTACATATCTTTTGTGATAACCAAAATGCAATTCAGCTCATCAAGAACCAAGTCTATCATAACAGGACCAAGTACATTGATGTTGAGTTGCATTTCATTAGGAATGAGGTTGCAAAAGATTTTTGGGTATATGTGTAAAATAACTTTTAGTGTAAGGGTCTCTTTGTAATTTGATTACTCTGATCAATAAAGATAGCAATTTTTCCTTCGAAAATTGGTGTGCTTGTGTCTGTGTTAATAGTTCTTGTTCTTGATTCTGATTTACTGGTTTCTGTTCTTTAATTCGATTATTTCTTACCAATTCACTGAGTGCTTTGAGAATTAACGTGAAAGGAGTCTAAAGATTTAACAAAGCTGTATTTTACCAGACTCAGTGGGAGACCGTGGGCAGTTCGGTTTGTACCTTGGTGCAAGGAATTTTCAATGGCCTGCGGATAACTAGTGAGATAAATAAGACTCTGATTCTGCTTATTCCGAAAGTTGAGCATCTGGACATTCTTCGATTATATAGACCTATTAGTCTTTGTCCTGTGATTTACAAGGCAATTACTAAGATTGTGGCAAATAGACTAAAGAGTATTCTTCCTGATTTGGTAGGGCCAATGCAGAGTAATTTTGTTCCAGGAAGACATAAATCTGAGAATATTATCATTGCTCAGGGTGTTATGCATACCATGCATCGGAAAACAGGAAAGACTGGACAGATGTTAATTAAGGTGGATCTAGAGAAAGCTTATGACAAGCTGAACTAGGACTTCATTGATGAAACTCTCTGTGAAGCTGGGATCCCATCAGACATTATTCGTATTATAATGGACTGCATCACTTCAGCTTCTATGCAAATTCTGTAGAATTGGGATTGTACTGAAGATTTCATTCCTTCTAGAGGTATTAGACAGGGTGACCCCATTTCTCCATATTTGTTTGTTCTTTGCATAGAGCGTCTCAGACATGGAATTCATTCTGCTGTTCATAATGGAGATTGGCGTCCGATCTGTCTTTCTCAGCGAGGTATCCCTATCACTCATTTATTTTTTGCTGATGATTTGTTACTTTTTGCTGAGGCCTCTTGCACTCAAGCTGCTGTAATCCACGATGTTCTTAATACTTTTTGTGTGAGCTTGTGGGAGAAGGTTAATAATCAGAAAACTCAGGTTTACTTTTCTATAAATGTTAAACCGTGCGATGTGCGTAGTATTGGTTCGGCTCTTGTTTTCTCGGTGAAGAATGATTTGGGTAATTATTTAGGAATGCCGTTGTTGCATTCGAGAGTTAGTAAGGCAACGTATCATAGACTTTTAGAGAAGGTGGAGCGTAGATTGAATGGTTGGAATGCCAAGAAATTATCTTTTGCTGGTTGGGTCACTGCACGCAATTTGTGCTACTAGCTTTGCCGATTTACTCAATTCAAACAACGAGACTACCTAAACCTATTATAAATAAACTTGAACAGCAGTGTCGCAGATTCATTCAGAGTGGTAATTCTGAGGTGAAGAAGATTCATACTGTTAATTGGGCTGATTTGTGTCAACCGAAACTGTCAGGGGGTTTGTGTTTGAAGAACCTAAAGCTCATGAATGGAGCATTATTAATGAGAATTGGGTGGGGTTTGCTAGTCAATCCTAATAGTTACTGGGCGAGGATTCTCGGCTCAAAGTATAGTTTTGATCCTACGGCTGATGCAGCATATATGTCTACCAAGTATGGAGCATACTTATGGAAAGACCATTGGTCGGATTTGGCCTAAGATGCTACATGGTTTACGATGGAATGTGGGGAATGGTAAGAGTATTCGTTTATGGCAAGATACTTGGGTTCCGGAGAATGGTAAGACCATTGGTCGGATTTGGCCTAAGATGCTACACAGCTCCATCATGATCCTACGGCTGGAACCGATTTGGTTTTCTTCTCCCTCATAATGTGGTGTTAATGATCGCTGCCATCAAGCCTCCAATGCCTAGTAATGATGTTGATCAGTTTTATTGAGGTCCATCAAATTCAAGTAGCACAGCTTATAAGTTGAGTCTTGGGGATGCCGTTCAGGCTGAGGACTTGAGATGGAAGAGTATCTGGAAATGGCGAGGACCTCATCGAATTAGGTCTTTCCTTCG